>VDFB02000007.1:78530951-78728303 GCA_007258455.2 Sequoia sempervirens
AGGTCATATGATGTGTAACAACCCTCAAGTTGTACATTTTTTTTGCTTAACCCGAATTTATCTTATGTCCTTACAAGACAAATAATTATCTCAACAAAATGGCATTTATCCAAATAAAATAGACTCAAGAAATAAGCCACTTGATATTATTATCCAATTAATTTCATATTTGATAGATCAAATTTTAATTTGAGAACTGCAAACTAAAACAATATAATTTATAAACCATCTTGCATATTTATTAAACCCTAAATAGTTTCTTAACAAGGATATGCCTAATGCATGTCTAACAACATTAATTACATGGTTCAAATTGCTTTATTAATAATTTGTTAATTCAATATCTTAATCTAATACTTATGCTATATGAACAATTTAGCTATAATTTTCTAATGGAATTGCTTCTCATATTTTAATCCACTACATATGATTTTGAATAAAGAAATTAATTTAATCAATTTATTAATCATATGTAAAATAAATTTATAAATCTTAACTAAATTAATTATCTTTTTAAGAAAATAAATATTTTTCAATAATTACTACTTATCAAATTAAACTAACAAAGAATATTTTCTAAATTATTATATTTTTTCTAACTTAATCATTATTGAAATTCAATTAATCAATTGAATAATAGGACTTAAGAAGTATGTCTATCAAATCATCATCAAATTGCCAAGTATGTCCATACAAATTTGGCACTTATTGGATCTAATAAACAACATAATCCTCAAGTAGGAATCTAATGACTCGTTAATGAGTAAATGCAAACCCTGTATCTATGTAGTCTCAGCTAATACTATTAGCCTTTGTAGATCTAGCTGATTCCTCTTAGAATTAGTTGTAATCCTTCGCCCGCCATGACCAATTGGCACTTGGTAAGTGGTGCATATGCTCAAGAATAATTTCTTAGCTTAGCCCTGAATTGGAAGCCAAGCAGTCCTGAGCGTCACCAAATCTAGGTTAAAAACATTGTCTGGTTATAAGGGACGGTTTCATTTTATACATTTTGGATAAACTAATACTGAACAGTAAATTCAACTATCCCTCTCCTCACTTCATTGCTCCTCATTCAAAGGAAACCAGGCCTAGGACTGTGTCTTCTGGTTCTTACAAGCAATCTAAGCTCTAACTCTTTCAATCCCCTTCAAGCTTAACAGATCGACTGGTGTGAAAAGTAAGAAATTCAACAGACATACATTAGGCAGGAGGCACTTTTTTTAAATACAAAGAGGAATCGATATGGCAAGAATCAAATAAAATGTACCAATTTCTAAATTTACTAGGTATTTCTCAAGCATACCACTTAGGCTGATACAGTTGAGCTAAAACTTGAAAAGCCAATCTTAAAGTAAGAATATGTCATTGGCAAAATAACATGAATTACTTAATAGGTGTAAGATTCATAAACAGAAATTACACTGTGTGTAAAGTCTCCATTACTAGAACAACTTATTGTTTATATTTATTTCTGCCGACTGCACATTGAAGTAATGATTTTAATGCAAAGGCCCAAGCCACAAGACACAACAACAGTCCAACAAATAATTCCATCCTTTTGGTTGGCAAGGCCATTACGTTCCCTCAAAATCCTTTCTAATTCATTAGTTGCTTCCTCCTTTAATCTCAAAGCCTCGTCTAGTTGTTTGGCAATGTTTTTCTTTTCTATGCAAGCTTGGTAGTAAAGGATTATGAACCAAAGAAGCAACATCACCAGTACAAAAAGGGGAAGAGGAAGGAAAGGTTGGGAAGGTTGATCAGGGCTCAGCTGGTAAAGTGAACCCTCAATACCCGCTTTTGCAGTTTCAGCATCCTTTCTGGCCTTCCTTTCAAATTCAAGCTCCAAAATACTCAAATCTCTTTGCTTAATTGCATCTTCTTTCAATCTCAAAACTTCAGCTAATTGTTTGGTAATGCTTTCTTTTTCTCTCGAGACTTCTTTCTTTTGACGGAAAGCATCGTCTCTCTGCCTTCTGAGTTCGTCTTTTTCCTTGAGTGTTTTATCCGAGACTGCCCTAAAGTGATTTAATGAAAATTCCAAATTCGCTTTTGCACCTTCAGCTGCCCTCCTGTTTTGCCTTTCGGTTTCAAGCTCCATAATAGCCGCTTCAAGGTTCTCTGGATGACCTTTTGCAGAAGTTTTGGGCGACATAATTGGTGTGGTCATGGACTCCCTATCGTCGGAATGCATTTGGTCATTAAAGGCGGAGATTCAAAACGAGAAATTTAGTGTAGAAGCACAAAATGCATTAGGGAAAGCATACACACCAAAAGTAGAAATGGTGAGCTAAACACACTGATAATTTTACCTTAGGATGAACAGGTAAGTTCGACATTCTCCCAGGTTGAAAGTCCCACCGATGTTAGGTCCAGCTCCTCTTCGATTAGTGTAACCAGGGTAATCTGCTTTATTAAATTCAATGTATTCTTTTAAAAGCAGCCCACATTTTTCTGCTTGCTCCACCAGTTTCCACTTGTCATAAGGGTGGTTTACTTTGTGGCTAACATGAATTTCTCCTTTTTTGTTGAGCATGATCATTGCATTCTTGAAGAACATCTTCACCAAATGACGGTGCTTTCTGTGCATTAAAGTTATAAACAGACAGTTCAACAACTATAAAATTTCTAAATTGAAATCTGGTTACTTCCTGCAGGACACAATCGGTGGAAATCTCTTTTATTTAAACAAATTTTATTTCATATTGATAAATTTTATTGCACTGGGAAAGATTTTAAAATTGAAGAAACCTACCTGATAAGTTTGTTATCCTCTTCCTTCCCAAAAAAACCTGCATGAGGGAAATTGTAGACGATTCTATCAAACAACCTCTCCCGCATAATCTCAAGTTTATTCATTGTTGTTACATCAACACCATGCAGTATCATTGCTCCACGCTTCTCCAAATTATGAAGGTTATTTTGCCCTGCCTCATATGAACTTATGATCTTCTCTTCCTCTTACAATTAGTTGTTATCCTTCGCCCGCCATGACCAATTGGCACTTGGTAAGTGGTGCATATGCTCAAGAATATTTTCTTAGCTTAGCCCTGAATTGGAAGCCAAGCAGTCCTGAGCGTCACCAAATCTAGGTTAAAAACATTGTCTGGTTATAAGGGACGGTTTCATTTTATACATTTTGGATAAACTTATACTGAACAGTAAATTCAACTATCCCTCTCCTCACTTCATTGCTCCTCATTCAGAGGAAACCAGGCCTAGGACTGTGTCTTCTGGTTCTTACAAGCAATCTAAGCTCTAACTCTTTCAATCCCCTTCAAGCTTAACAGATCGACTGGTGTGAAAAGTAAGAAATTCAACAGACATACATTAGGCAGGAGGCACTTTTTTTAAATACAAAGAGGAATCGATATGGCAAGAATCAAATAAAATGTACCAATTTCTAAATTTACTAGGTAAATTTCTCAAGCATACCACTTAGGCTGATACAGTTGAGCTAAAACTTGAAAAGCCAATCTTAAAGTAAGAATATGTCATTGGCAAAATAACATGAATTACTTAATAGGTGTAAGATTCATAAACAGAAATTGCACTGTGTGTAAAGTCTCCATTACTAGAACAACTTATTGTTTATATTTATTTCTGCCGACTGCACATTGAAGTAATGATTTTAATGCAAAGGCCCAAGCCACAAGACACAACAACAGTCCAACAAATAATTCCATCCTTTTGGTTGGCAAGGCCATTACGTTCCCTCAAAATCCTTTCTAATTCATTAGTTGCTTCCTCCTTTAATCTCAAAGCCTCGTCTAGTTGTTTGGCAATGTTTTTCTTTTCATGCAAGCTTGCAGTAAAGGATTATGATCCAAAGAAGCAACATCAAGTACAAAAAGGGGAAGAGAAAAAGGTTGGGAAGGTTGATCAGGGCCAGCTGGTAAAGTGAACCCTCAAGCTTTTGGAAGGCCTTCCTGAATAAAATCTGCTGTAAGTTGGAATAGTGCTTAATTCTTTTCTCCATTTATATAATTGGAAATCACAAATATCTTGATGCATTTGTCACAGTGGAATCACGTTCATAAAGACAAACGGATGAAACCACAAAGGATCCAAGCTAATCAAGGCACCTGTCAAAATTAAAGATGTCCTTGAAATTGGTAAAGTTATATTCTGAATCTGGTTAACTTGGAAATAAGATCTAAAACCACAATTTTGTGAAAATGACAATAAACGAAATCCCACATCCATATTATCATTGACAAATTACATAGCTTTCAGAAACCACTACAAATCCACTCTACTGAAACACAAGATGCAATTCTACGCATCCGTAAAGAAAATACCATAATTGATCTTATCTAATATTGAAAACTTATCAGACTTTGCTCCATTCAGGGTCACCTGAACACAAAAATTGACATATCTTGAAGGACAATTCTAAAGTTTTAAGACCTCGATTGCACTAAGATTTTAGGATTGATCTTGCTACATTGCAAGCCATGTAACGAGTTCAAGTTTGTTGCCATTTAACTTATTGTCACTCTTTCTAGAGAACTTAAATTGAGTTTTTAAAGTGCTGCAAAGTAATTTGTGGAATTAATGCTTATATGCTAAGTTACCAGGTTCGCTCGTATACTTATTTTTTGAAAACCTTAAAAAACAGGAAAAACAAGTCCCTTAACACAGTGGCGCCCTTAAAAAGCTTTTCCTTACCTGGCCTCTGCTTAGTCCTTGGTTAAAAGCGAGACAACAGATTCACAGTAGAATTTAAGAAAAATGCTAAATTCGATCCGATCCTTCACCCTGGGGTCCAAGCCCAAGCCAAAACTCTTTTACCAGGTGTTAACAAATAGTATATTTCGCTAGTTGTTTTGCGGTGATTTATCCTCGTACTGCAAGACTCTGCCTGTGCCACGTTGGAGAAAATCTTTGCACATCCTGTGGTACACTGCTCGAACTCTCCGAATATGGACCGCCGTACACTCTATATTCATGTCACTGTTCAGACTATTATTATCTTTGCATTACTTTATCCATGGCACACTTATTCCATTCCTTACAATCTAAGTAACTTATGTGCTGCATTTCTTCATTAAAACTCATATGGGGCACACTCCTTTTAATGCACTTACTATTTAAGTTAAGCCGTTTTACCTAGTTTGACTAACACCAAAAAGCTGTGCATACCAATGCACCATATATTTAGAGCATCTAGAATTCAGTTTGTCACCTCATATACAATGTTTACCCCCGGGGACAGGGAGGGTTTGCTGGTATAGCTATGGACAGCCTAGTGCACCACATAGGGTAATATCATACCAATATAAAATTTCAAATTCCTTTCAAATATGATAAGTAATCAGATTGCATTAAATTAACAGTATGTCATATCACCAGGTTGATTTTTTGTTGCATTCTTCTCAAAGTGGGTGCAATGTCAATGGACATTTCATTTGCTTCCATTTCACAATATCAAGTAATGCATAATGATAATCATATTTCCACATATAAATAACAAGGCCAAAGTTCCCAATAAACTAAGATTGTGAAGTGGTATATTTTACAACCAAAATAAATCTTCTAAATGCATTAAAAGTGAGTTGACATATCATAATCATTGCCAAGTGATTTAATTCCAAATATATAATAACAAATATACATTAACAACATATATATTTCTCATATACATATTATATATAATATGGTTCTATATGTCCATATATATACCAATAAGTTTATTGAATTTGCCTGGAGCTTGAAAAACAGCACTAATATGGTCACTATGCATTGCATAAATTTCATTATAACATGCACATTATCACTTATTATTTACAAATCCACTATTATGACAATAATGCAATTTATAGAAAAAAAATTGGTTACAATAAATAAACAAACTTAATATCACTTTAAATCACCTAACCAGAGCATTTATTGTACCCATTATTGCAAAGTTTACCAGTAATCCAGTGAATGCAGATCAAATTCCCTCCCAGAAACAAATTAATCCTTATGCTTACAAATCAAATTCAACAAACCTATTTATGGCAAGCAATCCTCATTTGTAGATGCAAATTACACATTACATTTATTCAATAATTTTCAAAAGCTCAAATTTTGTTGCATGCTAATGATCTGTGCTTGACCTCCTCATCGATCAATGCATTCTCCTCCATTCAGCTCTTCGATAAGTTTTTCCAAACCATCCTTTTGCTTAAATCACCAGTCCTCCCTTTAATTAAGTTATGTAGAAATATTTCCAATTTTTGTCATACAACATTACAACAATATATGTTGGTAAAATGATATGGGGTGTGTATGTACTACAACCCTATCCATTGCATGAATTCTACCATTTATTGTATCTTCATAATTATTCATTTTCATTTTAAGAAATTACGATTTAAACCCCCTATATATATACATATACTGCAGAGATAGATAGATACCTAATTATGAATGTAAATGAAAAGGTATAAATTGAATGTACATACCAAGTATAACTAGTCTATCAATTGGGAATAAAGCATTTATAGTCATGTCGTCTATTCTTTTATGTTTTGTTGTTTGAAAAGACTGAATGTTATTGTTGTTTTGCATGAGAATCATAGATTTGCTAGTATAAGGAAAGATTGTCATTTCATTCTTGAAGTAAAGAGTCTATTTCCTCTTTGTCATTATGATTGCAAGATGTTGTTTATACATACTCCATATTAAGGAGTGATTGTGTACTCTAGTATTTAATACTAGGAATCGAATAAGCACTATTAGCTAAGGAGTTATTTGATGCAATTTAGTTTGTGAAACCATACTAGAGGTAGAACATGGGTTACTCATGGAAATAGATAACCTTATGATGAGGTTAGCTTATGTGTAGGAATGTACTTAAAGGATATGTTATAAACATAAGGGGAATAGGTTGTTCTTGTGGTTAAAGATTACCTCATGAAGGGATCACCTATGCATAGTGTACAAATGATCTTGAGATAAATCGAACTAGGGAAGTGTGTGTGATCTAGGATGACTTTTTATATGAAACTTTGGCCAAAGTAGTATAATGTACCACTGGTTACGCTGTCAATTTCATTTTGTACCTTTTATGCATGCTAGTCCATGATTGACATACAAGATAGGATGTATTCAAGTTCTAGTCATGTAGGGCACAACACTGAGTTCAGATAGGCTAAAGTTATGAGGTTATCAAACCAACTCCTTCGTCAAAGGATAGGGCCATCTTGCCATATATGGAAGATGTGTGGGGGACCACATAAGAGTCTGTGGATGGTGGAAAAAAGCTTGAGTGATGCTTCTCCTCCACAGTTGGCAGCCAAAGTTTGAGAGAATCTTCCCGTATCAATGTACATCTATTGCTAATACTACCAAAGGAAGCTTAGAGAAGCTATGTATGTTTCATTTGTAATCTATCTTTGGAAGCATGTAAATATCTTTGCTATAAAAGGAAACAATGTTTGGAAATACTGTTGTGTTATTATGCTTATGAAATCTCTCTGAAAGAAAAAGAAAAAAAAATTATTGCATTGGGAAATGAACCTAGTTTATTCACTTGAAAGGTAAAACTTAGAGAATTTATCTTGTTGAACAATTGGCATGTTATAGAATCCATCTCCCAAACTCAAAGACTGGATGCAACAAGTGCTTTTCCCTTAGATCTCTCTTTTTCTTTTTCCTTAGAAGTATCTAGAGTTTATGAGTATATGATGATATTTTAGAGAACCCTATATTGCTCTTCTCAAGAAGATGTGTGAGGTGGTCAATCTATTTCTTCATATATTTATGCTCATCTTGGGAATCCCTTGAATTGAAGAAGTTTCAGTTTGATTTTTAGATTTCTTATCATCCTTGATTTCCTTGTCCTTTTGATAATTTTGTTTCTCCCCTTTGTTATTTGAATCTTGTTGTTTCCCCTTTCCAACAATAAGGGCTTGAAGTTTATAAGACTTTATGGTGCCCATTGTATCAACTTGCTTGCTCCCTTGTCAAGTCTCCAATGAAGTCATCTAAAGACAACATTTTCCATGTGGCTTAAAGAGCCCTTTTGGTGGATTAGAAGGTAGAGACAAAAATAGAGTATTTAGGACTTAATTTGAAAATTATAGAAAGGATACGTTGATCCTCCTTTTTCTCTATCCCACATTATTTTAGTTGCAACCTTACTGATTTGAACTTAACAAAAGAATCCTCCAAAGTGCCAATACTAATTGGACTCAAGCTTATGAATTCATTCTCTAACTCATGACTTCTTAGTCCATCAACCTTTCCGAAAAATTCTAAGGCTATCTAAACTTCATTAGGTGTTTTGAAGGCTTCTACATGAAATAGTAGTTCAAGAGATGGATTGAGACACAAAAAATTCGAAGGCTTTCAATCACATTTTTTAAACCATTTTTCTTTATATTTAGCAAAATTAGGTTTTGTTTCAGTACCCATAGTTACTCTATACAACCCTTTATTCTTTAGCATAAGTTAAACATCAAATATACACTCATAATAATTAAAGGGTGTGAGAGGATTAATAGGTTGATTTGACTCCATGCTTAAGTAGATGTTGGTGCAAAATTTGACGTAAGGAAAGAAAATGTTTGAGGGAAATGTGGAAGTGCATGGGAAACAACTTACAAAAGTGCACAAAGACACAACACAAGACCCCCTAATGTGATTATTATTGATTTTAGCCCCCTCCACACCCCCTACCCCCAAAGAAAGATATGCAAGAAAAAATACAAGTTTGTGAAGATTAGATGCCTAAATATTTCATTTATAATTTAAAAAAAATTAGAAATCAAAATCTTATTTTTACATGCAATTTCAAATTATTATAGGAATAAAAAAAAAAGTTTGCAAAATTTCGCTGAACGAAGTGAAATCTATGCCTCGTCAAAATTCACTTCCAAACTTTGACTTCAGAAACTAAAAACTCCATAAAAACAACAAAATAATATTTTATAATTTTGATGACACTATTGTATCCATGATGGAACATCTTTCCATCAACTATTCAAGTTCGAAAAAATACCTCCCCGTTTGCGAGTTACACAAAAAGACAAAAATTACCCCCCCTTTAGAAGCATTTGAGAGAGCTAATAGTCAAGGTTTCGACGTGACAGTTTAGAAAATTGCAACCACATTGTTCATATGTCAACTGGTGGTTAGTAAGACCGCTAGCGGTCAGTGTTGACTAGAGATAAAATAACTGACTGGCAGATTGCTAATCGTGTTAGGGGATTGGCACTAACCTCCATGATTGGCGATTTGGTGGAGTTATGACTTGGCAGTCACCGAGTATAGAATTCCTTCCAAACAATACAAAAGTTGTACATGTATAGAATTGCGTACATGTATGATTGTATGATCATATAGCAAGGGTACATAGGCCCGAAAAATTGAAAAAAATCAAAGTTAGGTATTTCTTCAATTTTTTTGGGCCTCTTGGCTCAATGGTAATGTTTTTTGGTTTCATGATTCCAATGGTAGGGCTAAATGCTAGAGTCGTTTTGATGTGGGAAGGAACATACAATCATGGCTCTGAAACCATATTGGAGAAATCGAGATCTAAATGCAACAAAAACACCTTCCACCAATGAAACATAATAAGTATAATAGAATGTATATGATATAAAATGAGAGGGTGAAAATATACAACGAGAGTCTTGCATGTATAGGCAAGAATGAGAAGCTGAGATGGTGGGAGTGAAACTCTAACTACCCCTTCAAAGGTGTAACACATCTAAACTTAAGTGACAAGTGTGTGAGCATTTGTAAAGTGTGCATGCAATAGGTGTCTCAAAAGTTGAGTGCATGTGTCTCAACCACATAGAGACAAAAAGAAAAAAATCTCTAAGTGAAGACTTAACTAGTGTGAATGGGTTAACCTAGAAAGGGTGATATGCTAACTAGATATGAAATAACCCTATTTACTCTAACATCTTGACCATAATTTTCACTATTTTTTATTGATTAGTCCTAGTTTAAAAATTTGTATTCTTGTTTCTAAATTTGTGTTTCTAATTTCCTAGTTTCATTTATTTGTTGGCCCTAGTTCAAAGTGCTTTACAATAGATTGAATCGAGGCTCTTTTATATAATTCAAATGGCCTTTATTTCAAAGTAATTAATTACACACATATAACAAAAAAATATGTGTCTTCTCTCTTTCAACTCTCTAAGCTCAATACTTGCTAGTAGTCTTTATTATATCTTGTATGTTGCTTCATGAACCATTCATGTCTTTGACCACACACTATTTAGTGCATTAAGGGATTTACTCCATTGGAGGAGCTTCAACATGCTTATCCACTAGCGATATTTTTACCCAAAGTGAAATATCTTTAATCAATATGATGTAAATGAGTTAAAAACATACTCAAATTCCCCTCAATTAATGTTAGGTCACACCACAAATTGCAAAATGTGGAATCAATAGTACCTTTCAAAAAGACATCTATTGTACAAGTCCACACCATATTTACATACTTCATCTAAGCAATCAACTCAAGCATCGAAGTAAGTTGTTAGTAACCACTTTGATGTTGATAGAGCCATGTAGAAAACTAGTCAAAGATATGTTTAGGAGAAGCCACCCTAAATTTCACATAAATGTATTTGCCAAATAATTTATCATCCAACCATTGACGGATCTTTGCATCAATACGTATATTTGCTTCAATGAATTCCTCAACTTTGTTTGAGAACCATTTGTGGATCTTGTCATGTGTTACTTTTCAAAACATCTTATTAAATAGTACAAAGCCTCATAGAGAGTCCTAGCAATGGAACCAAATGTTAACCATTTTTCTATATCACAGAGCTAGCATGCAAAGAAGGAGATCCTAATCTAAGGTGTGTAATACTCCTCATATTCATTCCATCCAAGAAAAGACCAAATGATCAAGGAAATCCAAGACATTTGTATGATCTCCCAAATTATTACATTCTTCGTACATAGGTTCTACATCAACAAAGTAGTCCACAAATACAAAAACACCTAGAAATATCTAGATGTGTGTTGTCTATAATCAAAAACTCCTTAGAAAAGAAAATTATTTGATCCACAAACAAATTATGTGCACAGATCAATATCCATAGAAAAATATTGATTGGGTACTAGCAACATAACCAAAATGTTGACCAATTTATTCAAGTTTGCACTCAAACCTCATTAGCCAACATTAGTTGAAACATATGCATTACCCAACATTATTTGAAACCTATGGTAGAAAACTTGCAAGGCCATCCCACTTGAAGTGCATATAGATCCAAAAACCCATTCTTGTCTTACAATGGACGTCACACACATAAACATATAGATGCAAGCATCAGTAAGAACACTTAAAGATATCACACAATACTTTGAAGCTTTTGTTGTCATCTCACAATAGTTGAATATAAAACTATACCCTCCCTTGAGCAGTGGGCAAGTAGAACTCACTCCCTTCGCCTCTTAGTTTTTCTTTAAACTTATTATCAAATTATGGATCTAATATCACATGTGAATAGGAGGCTTGTTTATAAAGGCCTACAAGATCTTCCCTTAAAATATATATTAAATCAGTAAGCCTTAACTACCGACGCAATCATTTAATAATTACATTTTACAATATTAATGATTTCCTTAATGTGCAACTATTGAATAATTGCATTGATTATTGAATGGTATTCCTATTGGCTCAAATATGGTGCCAAAAATTGTTCTACCAATAAAAATTTGAATAACAATTGTTGAGCAAGCATGTTAACCATTTCTCTATCTATTATAACTTCCTACTCCATGATTAACTCATTATTGTAGTGTCCTTGTTTTGGATTATAGTCACAAGTCTCACATGAAGCATGGGAAGGGCTTGACACCCTCACTAGAAATTTACACATTGAACTATTATATATGAAAATAATGATACATGAAAGATAAAGCAGTCTATTTAGAAGTAAACATGTGCATAGATATTAAGAATCGGGTTCATTCATAGTATTTATGCAATTATTTATAGTTTTTCTAATACATTTAATTAATGCTAAGCTTAAAACTTAGTATTAAGAACAAAGTCCCTTTTTAATGCTAAAAGAGAAAGGATTTATAATGGTTTACCTAAATGCTTGATGACTTGAGTGATAACTAACTTTGTGATAAACCATGGTACACTTTATGTAGAATATAGTTATCACTTACATTTCCAATTATGACTTACAATTTTAGTTATCGTTTAGTTAACTACATGTGCAAATTCAAACTACTTAACAATGGATCTAGCTAACTAAGGATCATGCAAAACATGGTAGTGGCAATGTTTGGTGCTAGCAAAGCACATAGAGTACATAATGAAAGAAGAAAAAAGAAAAAAAAAGATGTTTAAAAATATAGGAACACAAATTTTATTAATTTGTTGAAAGATTTCATATTACAAACAACCTACCCATGTGCATATGGAGAATACAATAATAAATGTGAAGGATTACTGCTAAATGAATCCAACTAGAATTTGATTATGAATAATCCATTCTTTTCAAAATCCTTGACATGATTAGAAACCCCTAGCCATCAACCATCATCATGAGGACACTCCTCTCATTTATTTGTCAACCTTGATTTACCAATCTCACATCTGACAACTTGCTCCTATGGCATCCTTCAATCTTCTACATTTATCATACTATCAAATGCATATATAGATTTTTGATAAATTGTAATGATCACCTACTATATCTTCCTAGGAAAAATCTTGTTATGAAACTTGAGGTGATTCATTTTCCAATGCACCACTTTTTTTTCCCAAGCATCTCTTGTCAACCCATAATTTGTTATACTTCCTTAGTTAGTACCTTACTATGTTTTCCACATGTTTGCAAATTTGCAAACAAACAACTCTACAAGACAACCAAAAAATGTGTGGCTCAAGAACCAACTACACCTTTCATATACCATGCACACAAATGAAATTCATAGACACAAAAAACCCAACTTTATACACAATATCTCAAGTTGATATAAGAGAAATATACACTTGTGTGCAAAGTGAATTCCTCAACAAACATTCTACAATCTAAACTAGCACATAAAATGCTATACCATTAGGAAAATCCCCAAATGGGGGGTTTTCTCTTCTACCATACAACATTTGCATATAGCTTACACTTGCTTAAAACCAACAATCTTGAATGAAAAGAAAAAAGTGTAATCATGCACAATTTCAATACCAGATTGCAAAATATTGTAGAGCAAGCTAAGACATTTGAGGACAAAATAACCGGAAAATTAACAATAGAACCAAAGAACACACAGGTACAAGAATGAGAGATAGTTATACATTTATCAATTTTCTACATCAAGTGCAAAAAATCAATTAGTACAATCATAGAGAGTTCAATTAACTAAATTCAAAAGAAGCAATCTGTTGCCTTGAAGGTCCGGATACTAGAAAATAAATGTTTTCTTGTACTGAACTAAAGGTAATAAGATCCAATCCATTTTAAAAATGACAATCTACATATTTATACTATAGCACCAAGTGTGAGGAAGCTACAAAGATTTGGAAAACACTAAAAAAAGATAGCATGTAGATATAAATGTAATTGGAGTTAAAGTTGGCTTTTTGAATCATAATCTAGGATGAAAGTCCAACATGTCCTTTCTCTAAACTTTTATTCCACCATTGGTTGTTTTTTTCTTTTATCATGCAAGAAAAATCCAATTTGCTCACCTAAAACACTACATTGGCTTTCAATCAATAGCACAACAATGTTGAGTTGTCAAACTAGCAACATTTCTAAGAAGCATAAACACATCAATGTTCTCTATGTGGCAACATATATTGAAGATCATTTCTCTTCAATATGGGCTCCACCATTTGTCGATGTGTTGACATTTGGCCATAATGTATGTCAAACTACCACCTTTGAAATGGTGCACATGTTGATCGAAATAAAATCAACAATTCCATAACTTCATGATTTCAACTTATACCCTTTTAGCTTTATCAAAATTGGGACCCACCTACTCCAACATGTCATTTCTTGAGATAACCCCAAAAACATGCCCCAAGCACAATCATTCTTCTCCTTACCACTTTAGCTAGCTTCATGCAATTCTACCACTATTTTTGTCAATAACAAAGTAGGCGCAATAGGTATAGAGGAGTTACAAGTGAAATCAAGTATTGGACACTATTCTCTAACATAAGACATAAGCACCCATAGGAGCTCGCCAACACCAAAAGGTCACCAATGCCCACAAGAGGTCACAAGCACCTCTAAGAGGTCACCAACAAAAGAAATGGGACATAACCATCTATTGATTTTCTAGAAAAGTTTTGTGACAATTCAAAACCTCATCCAAATCAACTTTCCAGACCTCATTCAATCTTCTATAACCATTTCCAAACACATCTCCTAACAATTTTCTTTTTCATTACATTTTCTTATACGATCTCAACTCTAATTAATTTGTTTGCTTCTATTAAATCTAAAATTATCTTGTGCTGATTTGTCTTTAAGTTTTAATGAGATGCATTAATAAATTGGAAAACATAACTAATAATAAATTTTATTAATATAGATTTTTTTAAATTAATTAGTTGATGGATCTATTAAAATCCTCAAGCTTAAAAAGCATAATAATATATTAACATTATCCGATACAAAAACAACCATAATGGTTGTACAAAAGAGAACCCAAAAAACCATACAAAGCAAGGGCAAAACGATAGTAGTCAAAATCCAAGAGAGTTGGACATATGATGACACCAAAACTTCATATGACCGGAACCAAATAAGGGCTATAAAAACTTCATACCAAGGCAGTCAGCATTACACCCTAGCGGTTCCTGTCAAAGCTACCCTCTCCTCCCCTGCCAACTACTTCTTACACATGAACACAACTCTTGCCAACCTCTGCCTCGTGCGCCTGGGAGGACATGTCGAGGGAAGGAAACTTCACGCCATGATTGAGCTCCCTTCTTTGTGTTCAATGGATGCCAGTTCCACATAAGACTCCAAACCAAAGATTTACAACTCCTCACCCCTGTTAAGCCCATTCCCTACTCTCCAAATACCAAATTTGAGACAAAATCCTCTCAAATCAAAGATTTACAACTCCAAACCCCTGTTAAGCCCATTCCCTACTATCCTAGAATGCCTTTGATGAACCCTAAAGCCTCTAAATTATTGCATGCAAAAAATGGCTTTCAGCCTACAGGCTTGCCACCTGGTCTAGACTCTAAACCACTGCCAAAATTCCTTCTGCTAGCCATGGCTTCCAAGATGATATATTGCAAATTCAAACATGATAACAAAGTCGCACCCAAGTGCCAAGACGCTAGCATTCACCAAAACTAGTTTACAATGAATTGCCACCACTGCATGCCTTGATACTCACCTTCACACATGTGCAAACACATACAATCTAGACAGCGATGATAACCAACGAGCCAAATATGTGCACCCCCTTTGCAAACACACTTCATAAGTGCCAAAATTTATCCTCCACATGCATTCAGATTCCACATATGGACCCCCTAAATGGTCCCTCATAAAATAACACATTGGTAAGGGAGATAATTTTTAAAACTTCCTAATTCACCCCATGAGGATGAGTGACTATCGTACAATTTCGTGATTGGACAGTGATCTACACCATGATTAGACAAATGATATACTGCCAAAGTAGCAAATGTTCCACAATTGAAAAAGATTTCCTCCTTGAACTGCACACTAATCAAACAAGCCTTCTCTAAATACCTCCCTATGTTCTAATTGGCACAGCTTCCTTTTTTAAGAACATTGATAACATTGATACAAAAACTGTCTTTTACCAGAAGCATTCTAATTCACATTCAATACTGCTAATCTATGGTAAACAGACTGGACTGCATTGGATACTCTATAATTTAGCAACAAAAATCAGAAAAGGCAAGTATATTGGAGCAATTCTCTAGGTTTGGTAAATTAGTGCAGATGTAGTTCTATTTGCATTCCACGCTGCTTCCTATCATTAGTATTACACTTCCTAATGTGTATACCATTTAATACTGCTTGCTACTCTTTAACATTAGCAATGAACTGATGAAGTAATGCATTCCACGCTGCTTACTATCATTAGTATTACAATTCCTAATCTGGTTTCTATCAGGTTCAAGGATTTAAAGATTAGCACTGATGCAGTTTTAACAGCATTTAATACTGCTTGCTACTCTTTAACATTAGCAATGAAGTCATGTTTGAAAATATCAGGAGTAAAATGCATCTAGTTACATTTAAATACTGCTAAACTGTAGCAACAAAGATTGGACTGCAACGAATATTCTAATCACCGTCAAACATTCAATAATCATCAACTATGTTTATTTTGTTTGTTGGCACAGCTCCCATTGAACCTTGATCACAAGAATAGGCATAATTGGGCTGGATAAAATGACAGTGACACCAGCAAGACATATTCATCAGCAACTAAGAATTGGAGAGGAATTTGCTTCGGATGCTATTCAATTGGAATCATCTGAAACCTGCAGGTTTTCTATTAATGCAGCTGTCTCAGCAACAGCAGCATGATTCTCTGATTTCAAAGTTAAGTCAGTTTCAATATTGCAATCCAACATCATGCTTTGTTTGTTTAAAGGCTCAACCTCATTTTTCTGTTTAACACCATCAGCTTGTTGTACCCTTTTTTCCTCATGGATTAGGCTTTCAGAATTGTTGAATAACACGCTTGTGACAGCACTCCCATTCTCAGCTGATGCATGGGAATATCCAGTTTCTAGCATTCCTAAAGTTTCTTGCTTTGGAGTAATGGGCTCTCTGCTGATAGATATCCTCTTGGAAGATGTCGGTGTTTTGGTTAAAAGATTTGGTATAGTCTTCTTTACAGCTGAACTGACTTTAGAGGGAGTCTTCCACACATGATCTTCATGTGTGTGTTCTACACCATGTTCATTATGATTGTCTTCGGGTTCAACACCAATAAAACTCTTCCTTTGCCCCAACTTTGGTGATTTTGCACGAGTTGGAGGTATCTGCAACCAGGCAAGCAAATTTAGATTTTAAAAACCGGGATAGAAGCCCAATAGATATTCTGCTAGACCCAGAGAACAAAAAGTTTGAATCTTATACAAGTGATTATCAACACATTGCCTGACATGTACCTGATGCATTATCATCTGGATTAATAACAAAAAAGTGATATACTATTAACTCAATTCTTCTGACATATATCTAAATCTTAAGGCAACTTTCAATCATATCAGATTCAGAAAAAAAAAACTTTCAATCATACCCATTAGCTAAGGATTTTCCCATGCACATACCACTATTACTGCAACTGTGCAACATAATTATTTTCCAAGTAATGCAACTACTGAAGCGCTAAAATGTTTTGGAAATATGTCCCTTTGTTCAACTAGAAAGAAGATTTATTATCTTTTTGCATAGTAACAACCAGTAACAAAACAATATGCATATCATTATGTAATTTCACGTATAGCCAGCATGACCAACAATTGTCATCCAGAAGTCATACAGGATGCCATCTTTCACAATTCTAGGCTCCCACTATACCTTATATCACATGGCAAATGAGCAATAAAGGTCAACCAAGTTACTTGAAATACATATCACGGTATAGGGTTTATTCCTCTAATATTCTATAAGATACATATTTTTGTTCTAACCATTCTTTAGAATTTTATTTCTATTGTGCCTTACATATGCAACTTGGTAGTGTTCCCAATTTACAATGCATTAGACAGAAATGTCAGTCACTATGCTACATTGGCCAACCATACAAGTCAACTTTTTAAATGACATCAAACTCAGATACAATCACACTATGAGCCAAAAAAAATAGATCATTGTTACCTTCTTTGACTCAAGTTTTGGGGTTGGGGGTACTGCTTCATGATAGAAATCTGGAATGGGATTTGCCTTGAAAGAGAGGCTTCTCCTCATCTTCTTCAATTGCTCTTCTTGCTGTTCCTGTAATTTTCTGTAAAAACAAATTAGCATTCTAGAAGCACAGATTGAAAGAAACTTGGCCAAGCAGTAATGTCTATAACCTTAAATTAAGTAAATGTTTGCAAATGCCAAAAACAATGTAGGTGAAAGGTTCTTTTTCATGAAATGATGACCAAAAGTATGAAAGACAAACAAGCTTCTATTCATCAAGATGATCAGTATCACACATCATTTTGAGAAAGATGAAACACCCATTACCTTTGTCTTTGCTTGTAATTGCCGCTTTTCCTCTTCCTTTGCATGGAGTTTTTCCTCTAATTTTGTGTTAAACTGAGCAATTGTACAAAGCAAATAAAGTCAATCTTTACAAAGGAACAATCAATCAGCAAAATGTAGAGGATAAGACCATTACCAGAAAGGACATGATGCTTAATTCCATTTTTAGCAGTAAATTCTTACCTCTTTCCGCTTCTCAGCTCGTTCATTACATCTAGATACAGTACCAGTGGAAGCAGCCACAATGCTTGTCCTGCTTTTAGAGGCTTCAGTTGATGTTGAAGGCCTAAAAACATACAAATAAACTTGTTAAAAAGAATAGACCTGTGTGACGGAAACTGAATAAATATCAACAGGCAGATGATTCCCAAAAAATTGCTATTACATACTGATGCATTGCAAAAAACACCAAATAGAGAAGATAAATAATCCAAATTCATATAATACTATAAAGTATAAACCAATGAGATTGAAAAAAATCATGCATTGTTAATTTTAGTGATACTACTCAACATAAAAATTCAACTACCATCTTCCAACAATATACCTTGAGAATCCAAACATATCAACAATATGAGTGCGTTCTTTACCAGTCTAAAGCTGTGATTTTCAAAGAAGTTGTGTGATTAACCATTAAAACAACATTTTCTGAATATGAGAACACTTTGATTATTACAAGCCAGCTGTCAAATGCACATCTGTTAGAGCAAAGATTCTAAAAACTTTCCATGAGGCCCCAATTCTAGACGAAAACTGAGCAGGTCACAGAACTAATTGAGCAAGATAAAAAATACTCACTTGTGTACAGTAGAATGGGAAATTTTGGTTTCCGAAACACCTGAAGCAGATTTCGCAGTCAACTGTACAAATAATGAATAATCCAAACAAAAAATTATGAGTTGGGGTCGATTTGCTCACAATTAGAGCACAATGCATCACCAAATAACATATCTCCATCAAACACCATGCATTATCAAGATCAATAAACTTCAATCATTGAATCAATTTCCCTCATTTAAGATTTACACGCTCTTCTAAACTATTTGGGCTAATCAAATTTTGAAGGATGAAGTCCCATTACCTGTTTTTTTCCGGCCACTGGGGATATCACATTACTTGTACTTGCACGCCTAGAATGCTTCTGAGCTACTTCACTGGCAGTTTGTTGCAATCCAAATGAAGCCCTTTTATCAGTCGCCAGTGAAAAAGGTTTTGGAACAGTGTGATTTTGCCTTGTAGATCCAAGGCTAATTTTCTTATGAAGTGGACTCTTTGATGTAGCTGATGTGACTTCAACATTCTCAACCTCAGCCCTGCTTCCTTTATTTGTAAATGCTGAAACTCTGTCCTTGCCACTTTCTATTGAACTCTTTGTTGTTATGACTGAACTCTTTGGAAGCCTTGAATTTTGGCTCTGACAAGGAACATTGCCACTCTTTCCAAGTAAACTATTGCCAGTTTTCAGAGATCTAGAATGTGTCAAACGTTGGTAGGATGGCGTCCTGTTTTGCTGCAATAAGAGTGGAGAAAAAATGAAAACATTATTGAAACTTTTATCTAACAAGGTTTAGGAGTTTATACAACATCAATGAATATATACAACACTGCAAACGTTTGTATACACTGTATACCTTGCCATTAATTAAATTATTCTCCTTTCTCAGTTTGGATTCATACAACTCGTCAGCAATTACTTTAGCATTCTCCTGCTGTTCATCCATTAATTCTCCATTTGCATGGCCACTGGATTCTGCAGCTTTGGCTTCTTTAGCTTCTTTTTTACTTGTAGTCTCTTCAGATTCAAAACATTCTTCCAACATTTCCGCTTTTGTAGTTTCTTCTTTATTTGCATCAAAAACCAAGTTCTCCTTCCCAAGATTACCTATGTTAGAGGACTGCTGAGTGACCCAATTATCAGATGATATTCCATGCTGAAATGTTTCCTTTTCCATTTTGTGACTTTCATCTTCTCCCGCTGTCATGCTTTTGGAAAAGCCTTGAGTACTTATAACTGCATGTATTTCAGTCATATTTGGACAAATGGATTGCTGGTTACTTCTTAAAGGAAAAATTAATTCCTGCAAAAGCAAAGGATGAACATAACCACAATTTATACTGGACCACCTTGTGCTAAAATTGGATCTGATCCATGGGAAAAACAATATGAGAAATAAATTCATTTGCATAACCCAACATAAAAACATGGAACAAGACATAAAAACCAGTTTCTACAAGATTAAATTGTAGGAGATAGAGGAATAGTTGGTTGGGATATTTTTATAGCATTAAACTATCCAAAACATTGAAAAATCAATTCCTGCCATTCAACAAGAATGTAAACATTTTGTCATAAAAACCTCTTGGATTAGCAACAATTAAGTATTTTAATTTACTGATCATTCATTAACTGAGCTACCAAACTTCATTTCCTAGTCCAATCTAGGCAAACAAAAGAGAGAGCCTCACTGAAACTAGGATGATGATAAACTTATTCTCTTTAACGAACATGCCAGAATGTCTTCTTGTCTTACTAAATACCAATGCTAGTATGGAACCACTTTCTATAGCATCCGAATAGATTGCATTGTGTTTATTCTAGTGTAAGATTTGTAAAGAAAACACTTGGTATATAAATTCCAATTTGAAAGTGCAAAGATGCACCCAAAAAAGAATTTCCTACCTAGAGTCATTTTAGAGCAAAGGCCTAGCTCTTAATAGGTGGTCACAAAGCCATGCTGTCATACAACTGTCTAACTTGTCTTAGTCATATTCCGCTGCAACATTGCATAATAGCTACTCCATTGACGTATAACTTGGGAAGTAGATTTAATGGGGATAGAATTGATTGTAGAGTGGAAATTATTTAAATTTGGTGCAGATCGAAGAACACAACCCCTTATCTTATCGGAAAAGGTGTAAAACCAAATTTGAAAAAGATGTTATTACTTTTTCCTCTACTATCATATTAGAATTCCAATCAAGGAGATGGGGTTGCAAATTCAAATTAACTTCACTTGGCCTTTCATGAAACAAGAAACAAGAACTAAATAAACAGACTAAACAGTTAGAAGCCTAAAGCAGGCAGCTACCAAATATAAAGCCCTGAAAAAAGGCAAGTGATTGTGGGTCATTGCAAAAATAAGATGAAGTTGTCCAATTGTTCGGGACCCTGAAGAGCAACAAAATGAATATGGACAAGAGACAAAATAAAGTAGTGGACTTCAAAACAGCAACATCAACTATGGTCGATAGAGTTGATTGGATATGCATCATGAGCCAAAAAGAATCAAGCTTTTTGTCTTTTCATGTTATTATATTTTGTATATGGCACTAGTTAATCTAATCTATCTGGGGTAAGATATTGCCCATGGATCCATTTCCAAATTTCCACCTGTTTGAAATAACTCTGCACTTGATATCATACAATTTTATCCCTAGATAGTGTCCACCTTTGTTAGCAGGCCATTGAAAGTAAACATATTTATAGCTATTCCTAGTAAAAAGAGATGCTGTAGACCACTAAGCCTAGCCTGTATATATTTTCATGTCAATAATAGGAACTGGCAATACAAACAACTTTAAGTAAAGAATCATTTTGTAATAAATATCATTCAAGTTAATTCTGAATCAACTAATTTCAAAATTACCTAACATATAGTATTAAAAGGTAGAATTCATCATTATGGTCAACATGCATGCAGAAAATATGCCTCTTGTGATTTTGCAAGGGAAGAAAATTCAGCATTTAATGTAAACCATGTAATACATTCTAAAGATCTTAATTAAAGAGAAACTGGCCAGCCAGGCCAAATGACAACTTAAAAACTCAACCAAAGAAGGAAATAGATGGATGCAAAAAGTGAATAATTGCAGAAGAAATACATACAGGAAAAGGCACTATATGATGAGACATGTCAAACATAGTGTAATTTGCAAATTCAAATGAATAATTGTGTGCCAGATTGGATGTGCATAAAAATCACCATCATATTTATTATGTCCTGTACTTAAAAGTTCCAGATAAAGGCTCTATCTCGAATACAGATGTTTTTTACTCTCCCCACTCCTCAAAACTTCTATCATCAAAAGCAAGTGTTTAGCAGAAAAATGTCTAGAATTCAGAAAAATAAAAGGCATAACAGATTGTGTGATACATAATCTATTGGCTGTCTACATTCAGATACATTAAAAAGTAATCATCCACAGAATAATAGAGATGTTAGTAAGGAAACTAGCAGGGTGCATGATACTTAACGGATTAGCTAAGTCTATGATGAGTAATATTAGAATATAATATCTAGAGAATAATAGAAACGTTATTTAGTAAAGGAAATCAGCAGATAACCTTATCAAAAGACACTAAATAAGAGTAGATAAGTATTAGAAGTAAATATCCACACAATAATAGACATTTGTAGAGGAAGCAAGCATATGTCCTTATCACAGAGCATTTGAAAAGAGTAGAGAAGGTGCTTACGATGAAAGGACATTGCTGAACAAAATGCCCAAACACTGCTAAAATTTAGAGATGGTCAAGCTCAGGGAACTTGAAGCAATTCATTCAGCTTTAAAACATTGTGCTGATCCCTGAGTCTGATGATCAGATATTTACTGCCAATAATTTGATTAAAATCCTGGCTTGGGCAGCAAAAATCTAAATTGCTATCACTGATTAAGTATGCATGACCCAACAAATCTTGGCGAGGAGCTTTTCAACATGTATTCTCCCGCCCATACATCTGCAAACCCTGATGAATCAAATCTAGAAAAGGAAACAGCTGGGAATGTTTTGCATCAGGTCATCTCAGGTTCTGCAGATGAAGATCACTTACAGTTCTGGGTATGCATGCTAATACACCAGAAATGGACCCCTCTGTGGCAGATTTTGAAGTCCCTGCGGTCCCAGTGACACCTGGTAATCAGGGGGTGTGTGATTCGTCTAGAGATTGTCTAAGTATTTCGAAATCGAGTAGGCAGCAGCCAGTAAAGGGCAAACATCTGTTTGAAGATGAGGCTATCGCTAAAGCTTCAGTGAAGGCAGTAAAAGAGCATTTCGGTCTCCAGGGATTGGGTCCCACTTATAGAACCCCAATATTTTGTCTAAAAAAGTTAAGCATGACCCCACAATTATCCCGTAAGCATTAATTCTCCATGATTAGCCGCACGTCTTTCTAAGAAGATAATTTTCCTTCACCACATGAACATCCCAAAAATAGCCTAAAAGCTATAAAAAGAAAAAAAACGATGACTCCTAGACATTTATAACTGTGTCATCAAATCTTCACAGCCAAGAAACAAACCAAGGAAGAAGACTGCAATGGCTCCCACACAGGTGCACCAATGTTTTCAAACTTCCATGCTTACTCATAGAGAGCATCTACCGTCTACTGTCTAAAGGAGGTGCACCCACTCCCAAGCAACGGGTTTCAACCTACATTGGTTGCTAAAATAGGTGCAAAGAATAATTTGGGGAAAGGAATTCATATCTAGGGAATTTCCAGGTCAGTGGGATAGCTAGTGACATATAGAAAGTGGAAGCTTCATTCTCCAGGTGAGTTTAGTCATACTCAACGAATAAGTGCAGGAATATTCATTTAAACATAAGTGTCATCAACTAACCTCCCATGATTTTAGCTGTTGAATGCTCTCTAACTTCACCGGTCATCCAGCGCATATAGACAATGACATGTACAGAAGGATATCCCCTGAGCTGATTGGAAGGGATTCTTTGACAGGCTCCAGAGGCAATATTATTATTTAAGTAATTATCTTTGATTGCAGAGGATCCGCCTTAAAATATAGTTTTATTAAACAAATAAGAATCTTTTACAACATTGATGTGCAAAGGCAATAAATCTACTCAACTAATAGGCATCCCTATTTGTAAGGGCATCTATAAAACCAATATAAAACACGGATGATGATAACTCAAGCCACAGTTATAATTAGCATCACAAATGTGTTACCATTATTCTCCATTAAGAAAAATCAAGAATGCATTAGTAAATTGATTCCTGATCCGGCAACTTGGTTTCATCATAACATGACAGAAACAAGCGCTGGCGAAGATACCTTAACATAACAGAAGCAATCTAGCATGAAAGAATACCAACTCTGCTAAAACATGATGAAGCCAATTCTTTATAAAATGCATATTGTTGTCTACCGCTAAGAAAAACCAGGTTTGGTTGTCAGTGTAATTTTACGTGTAACATGCAAAAAATAACAAAAAAAGTACAGCAGTACACAAAAACTCACTGACAAATTAACCAGAAATGAATAACCATCATTCTATTGATTGAACTGGGCTAAACCCCATACAATAACAGCAATTGGGTACTAAAATCGTAACACATACCTGCAATATGAATCCGAATTGGACTTCTAGTAAAAGGCTTCCTAAACCCAAAGCCTAATCCTCTGCAACAGTATTACAAGAATGGTTTTCACAGAATTCTGCAGCATACATTTCCCAAAATTCAAGACTTAAACCCAGAAAAATCAATCCCCAACTAGATCCTTAAACCCCTCTCCAACCCAGGATTCCAAAGTCACTACAACAGTACAAAAAACAGGACCAAGTTGGCTGAAAAAACTATGAACACATTCCCATTTACAAAACCCATGCTTCTGAGCCAATTTAAGGTAGGAATTCCCTTCCACTGTTGCCGTCTTTTCACTCACTTTGTTTTTAATTGTTTGCTGACTATTCTCTGGTACAGTTCGAACTGGCCATTTGTTTTTTTCAAATTTACAAGAACGTTTGAACCCCTCGGAGCTTAAAAACCCTAAGCTAACCGTGGTTTAGTTTTGTACAATTCAAATGCGTACGTTGGCCGGCAGACCTATAACCACGGTTAGCAGTTATGTTTATAATATTCATCTGACGTGTCAGGCGGAGCCTTCAGAAAATGGAGCTACTCTATTCAGCAGCTAGTACTGACGTGGCAATCCGAGGAGTATGTGCTCGCCAGATGTCATCTCATTATCGGTCAACGGTACACATACATAGTCAGTAACGGCCGTTTTGTTTTTTCTATTAAATTATAATATGGTGTTATAAAAAACTTAATGTGGCAAAAGGATGAGCACTCTTTTGAATTTTAGCTTTTAGCTGCTAATTTATATTCTTTTTGCAATGGTTTTTCATCTTTAAAAAAAAGGGTTTTCATCTCAAAAATATTAATTAATTTAGATGTATATTTATCATATATTCTAATCTATTGTAAAACAATAAAATAAGATGAAGTATTGAAAACTATATTGAAAACTCAGTCAATTAAGAGATCTTATAATACTATTTTTAGTTAAGTGATCATTTATTTATTTTTTTCAACATTGGTCATTGTTTTATTGTCTTATAATAGATTAAAGTATTATGAGGGAGTATATATCTAAATCACAAGCCGTCCTTCAATTAAGCAGCAATCAAAATTATTTACAAATTCACTTTAGTTCAATGATACGACTAAAGATTTAAACTTTAGTGGATGGCATAATTTTAATAATAGACTATCATCCTTACTATTAAATGTAAGGAGTCATTTATTAAGTTAATGGGAAGACCAATTAATTATAACATCACCCTATTAACATAAAAATGATCACATATTGATATATTTCAATAAACTAAACCTTTCAATTAATATTAAAAAAATTTAATGTTACACCCCGTTGTGTTATTACCTATTTACTTTTATCTTGATGGGTTAAAAATGCTTTAATATGTGTGTGTGATTGTGTTTTGAATATGAATCTTGATGGAATATGATGAATGAATGTTTGATTCAATTTGATGTTTTATAATGATTATGACAATGAAATATATGATGCATATGAATGTATTGTTATCGGCTAACTATTGTTATGATGTACTAAGTTGGATGCAGGAACATGCTCGAACCTCCAGAAGAGAGGGGGAGTATCACTCAGGAAAAGAACTTATTTTGGTAACCCTAATAAACCTAATTGAGCATACACACACTCACTTCCTAGTTGGTCTAGTTGATTAAGATAGTTCGGGAAATGGTAAGTAACCTAACGTATGGGTTTTTGAATGTTTTGTATTGGGTTATGATCTTGTTCTTTGAATGTTTTGATTACAGGTATGTTCATATTTATATGTTAATTGATGAAGTATATACATCGAATGTACATATGTATATATGTACATGCCCACGATAACTCATACATGTGAGTATATGTAGGTAGATGTACCTACGCATGCTCATGAATGGATAGCTCATATGTATGGGAGTATTGATTGGACAAATGCGACATGTATATATATACACACTTTATGTATATACATCGATCAATGAGTACATAAATATATGTGTTCGAATTTGATGATTGAAATAATGATATATAATATATATATTATATTAATATATAGTACGTTGGTGGAAACATATATATACTAATATATGTATATATGTATATATATGATTATTTAATATATGCTTATATCGATTAACAATAGATGTATTTATAATCAAGTGAGCGTGATTATATATAAGTCTTCATTGACTTAGTCTTACTTTTGCTTTATGTGTAGATTTTAACCACACCATTGTATTTTAGACAACACTATATTAGGTGCTTCACTTTATTCATTGCACTTTTAATATATATATCAACAATGTTATTTTATACGCTTTTCTGTACTCATATGCAACACTTTATAAAATGCGCTTATAAATCAAACATTATATTTATATATATATATATTATATAATATCAATTGACAATAGATGTATTTAATAATCAAGTGAGCGTGATTATATATATATATACATATATGTATACATATATATATATATCATATATGTATATATGTATATATATATATACATATATGTACATACATATATACATATATATATGTATACATATATGTACATATGTATACATATATACATATATGTATATATATATATATATATGTATATATATGTATATATATGTATATATATATGTATATATGTATATATATGTATATATATATGTATATATGTATATATATGTATATATATATATAATCACGCTCACTTGATTATTAAATACATCTATTGTCAATTGATATTATATATATATATATATATATTAATAGTTTATATATAATATATATATATATATATAAATATAATGTTTGATTTATAAGCGCATTTTATAAAGTGTTGCATATGAGTAAAGAAAAGCGTACAAAATAACATTGTTGATATATATATTAAAAGTGCAATGAATAAAGTGAAGCACCTAATATAGTGTTGTCTAAAATACAATGGTGTGGTTAAAATCTACACATAAAGCAAAAGTAAGACTAAGTCAATGAAGACTTATAACCCGCGCATGAAAGAAGGAAACAGTTTTCATGTTGCAAAGAGAATGAATGCAAAGTTTAACAAATAGAATAAGTCTTTGGCAGTGCTATTATATGGGGCACTAAGATATGAATATGTGGTGCCAAATCTTAATTATGTGAAACAAATAAGAAGTCTAAAACTTGCGCCTAAATTTGGAAAAGCAATATGATAACCATAAAACTTAGTCAAAACATAGATGGTAGAGATTTGAGAGGGTAGTCGACTTGCAAAGTAAATAAGAAACATGTAGCTTTTCATTGTTGTCCCTTGACTTAGTAAAAGAGTCATGTTGTCTCTAATAAAGAGGTCGACTCAACCATTGGAAGAATGTGGACTGTCGTGTGTTGCAATATAAGAGTTTTATTAGCCGAGTCATTGCATGAGAGTAGAAAGGTGGCAGAATTGTTAGCTTGTTTTTAGCCTTTGGAAGCTCAAATTTTAGTATATATAAAGGTGCTCTTTCTATTATTTGTTAAACTTCTCATTCTGACTTCTCTGTTGTTATTCTTCTATATTTTTTGTGCAAGTAAAATAGAGAGCTTAAGAGTTAGTAAGTTGCTTTGTTATTTTGCAAAATTGTATTGTTGAGAGAATTGGTAAGAGGCTAGAGTTTGGAGATTAGTTGATCTTTGGAGAAGTAGCATTCGTGGAGGTGAAGGCTAAGGTTGGAAGGCAGCATTATCAAGTTGGAATTTAATATCCAAGCATGTTGATTTCTATTCCTCCATTATTTATGTTTGAAAGGTTATTAGAATATAATGCCTTCGTTTGGAAAGATTGCTTCTTGAATGCATGATATGCTTGTTCTTATGAACCTAGTTATTTTCTAGTTTGGAATAATCTAAGAATGCATGATATGCTAATTCTTATTAACTTAGTTAATTCATAGTATGGAATAGTCTTGTGTGATTCTTGATTGAGTCTCGAATTAGTGAACCCTATTATTTGGGATTACATTTATATAATGTTAAAGTATGTGTGGCTCAAATGCTATTGGAACTATACTTAGTTCGTTAGTCTATATGGATATTGCATGAAAAATGAAATAAGGAATAAGTTGCTATCCTATAGTGCTTTTATTAATATATCAATTAAAACATAAGAGGTTAGTATGGTTATTCCTAGGGTTAGTGAAATCCATGGGAAAGGGGATAACCTAGCTAAACACTAGTTTGTGTACATGTATGGTTAGTGTGTTTATATATGGGGTTAGTGAAATCCATGGGTAAGGGTGTAACCTGGATAATCAGTTTATTATAGACTTGGGTATTCCTAGGGTTAGGGTAATCCATGGTTAAGAGAATTACCTTGTTGAATATTTTATTATTGTATCACCTTAGAGTGAATGTGTGTTATGTTTATGGTCAATACCAAATCAAGCTTAAGGGTGGGTGGAAAGATCACTCTCACTTGAAGTATTGGGTGTTGAATTCTTTGGCCAAAGTAGTGTAAGTAGCCACTGTTTACACTATCAGTTCATTGTGATCCATGATTGCAATCTAGGCAGGGAAACCAATGTATGGTAGCTCTAGATATGTAGGACAACACTATGCTCATGAAGGTTAGGATTATGGGGTTTCCAAACCAATCTCTTCGTCGAAGGGTAGGGCCATCTTTCCAATTAGGTAGATGTGTGGGGAACCATAGTAAGTCCATGGTTAGCAAAAAAGTGCTTGAGTGATGCTCTCCCTCATACAGTTGGCAATTAGGATTTGAGGATGTAGCACCAGTTTGGGGACACCTAGAATGTATGCACTAGTGATGGGATCATCTAGGAGGTATGCACCAATATTGGGGACATCTAGACAATTGTACTCTATTATATATCTTTATCATTGAGCACATAGAATCTATGTATTTAAACACGTAACTCTATTCTTATTGAGTAATTATAAATTGTAAATATTAGATCATGCAATTATGTAATATGAAATTGTTGCTTGAATTATTGAAATGATTCTATGTTATGCAATGGGAAAGTTTGGAAGGTTATGTTTCAAATGGGCATCTTATTATTCATGTGAAAAGGAAAAAAAATTATGGCTCAAAATATTTTAAGTACATAAAATTTAACTTGTGAGTAAAATATAGTAAAAATAATGGGTAGAACAATGGGCACGTTACATTTAAAAACATAAAAAAATAATGTATACAAGTTAAACGAGGGCAAGTAATATATGTAAAGGTTTGATGTAGATTATGTTTCCTAAATCATCTTTTATATTGGAGAACATAATTGTTAATTATTCTCCCTGGTAGCATCAAGGAGTTAGATCCACTATCTATATTGGATGTAACAAAGTATAGCAGACATCTATATAATATTGATCTTCAAATACTAGGATAATTTCTAATTAAGAAGACTATATATATATATATATATAATTAACCCTCCACACCTCTTTGGCATACCCATTGCATAATAAGGTGTGATTGCTAGTTATTGAACTAGAAATCACACCTTATTATGCAACGGGTATGCCAAAGAGGTGTGGAGGGTCAATTAGGGAAAACTTTGGTCTATCTTTTACATACATTTGTGTAGTTCATAGGTCAAATGGTTGGAGATTTAGCAAATGATGTTTATGAAACAAATACTCAATGGAGAAGTGATATATTTAAATCAATTATGCATCCACTTACTAGGATCCAAACAAGACTGAAACTATTGAAGTATTAGGAAGATAATTAAGATTCATTACCAATAGGCTCGTATTATGTTTGCAATAGGGAGAGAGGGAGAGAGGGGGGGGGATAGAGGGGGAGATAGAGGGGGTAAGAGTGTGTGAGAGAGAGGGTTAAGGAGATAGAGATAGAGAGAGATATAGAGATGGAGAGTGAGATGGAGATAGAAATGAAGATGGAGGAGACAAATATGGAGAGGAGAGGGAGAGATAATGAGAGAGAACTTAGAGAAGGAGAAAATGAGGGAGGGATAGATAAAAAGATGAAGATAGATATAGGAAGTGATATAGAGAGAGAGGTGGAGAGAGGGAGAGATATAGGGGTGGAGAGAGATGGAGAGATAATGAGATGGAGATAGAGATAAATAGAAGAAGAAATATGGAGGAATATAGATAGAGAGGCAAAAATATATAGATATAGAGGTCTATGAAGAGGGGGAGGGAGAGGGGGAGGGGGAGAGATGGATGGATGGATGGATAGAGAGGGAGACATGTCTAGTGATAGAGGAGGAGAGAGGAAGATGGAGACACATGGATAGAAAGATAGAGAGAGGTAGAGAGAGAGAGAGAGATAAATATAGAGAGAGATAGGGAGATAGAGAGGGAGATATAAAGAGTGATATAGATGGTGAAATAGAGTGATAAAGAGATAGAGATATAATAAAATATAGAGAGGTTCAAAGAGAGACATAGACAAAGAGATAGACAAATAGGAAGAAGTAGAGATAGTGGAGATAGGTGGAGAGAGAAAGAGGGATAGATATATGTGGGAGAAGAAAGAGAGAGAGAGATATATATATATATATATATATATGGGAAGAGAAATGGAGAGAGAGGGATAGAGGGAGAGATAGAGAGGGAGGAAAGATAAAGAGATAGGGAGGGAGAAACAAGGAGTGTGTGTGTGTGAGAGAGAGAGAGAGAGACAGTGAGGGAGAGAGATATAGAGATAGGGAGGGAGAAATAGGGAGTGTGTGTGAGAGGGAGTGAGAGAGAAATGGAGATAGAGCTATGGAGATAGAGATAAAGAGGGAGAGATAGATATATGAATAGATAGAGAGGGAGGGAGAGAGGGAGAGAAATAGAGAGTATAGAGGTGAGGTAGAGAGATATAGAAAGAGGGAGTGATGGGGGAGAGGGAGAGGGAGAGGGAGAGGGAGAGGGAGAGGGAGAGGGAGAGGGAGAGATAGGGATAGAAAGTGGGAAAGATAGAATTAAATATAGTGGGAAAGATAGAGGGGGAAGAGAGAGAGTGAGAGAGATACAATGAGAGATAAGGAGATAGGGATAGGGGAGAGACATAAAGAGGAAGATAGATATAGAGATGGAGATGGAGATGGAGATAGATCAGATCTTTCATATATTTCATATACACATTACCTAGTGAATGTGGTTGCCAGGGGGCATCATATTAAGCTCCAACAAAGGTATCAATGAAAAAGTTATAAATCCAAATCAACTATGCATCAACTTATAAGGATCTAAACACAACTAAAATAAAACTTCTAAATTAGGAAGATAATTAGGCTCCATTACTAATAGGCTCATGTTATGTTTACAATAGGGAGAGAGGTAGAGAGAGGGAAAGGCAATGATATAAAGAGGGATAAATAAAGGGGGGAGAGTGAGAGAGAGGGGTAAGGAGATAGAAATTGAGGGGAAGATAGAGATAGATATGGAGACAGAGATGGAGAGGAACATTTATTTGTTAAGAGAAAAATATTTCCCAAAGCCCATCATGCATTAAGTAGCAAAAATAGATTGACAAACGTAGAAATTTATTGCACTATGAAATGAAACTTAATGATCTTCGTAAGGCCAATAAACCCCATTTGTATGTAATCATGTTTTTCTACCATTTTCCCTAAAGAGACCCTTAAAAAAGTATGTCAACTCCACTTTTATATGGGTGGGAGTTGGAGTTATCTTTTCAAGTGGGCCTAGTTTGTCTTTCTTCTTGTGCTTGCCTTGTCATAATTATTTTTTTATTTAAATTAGTTCTCAATATATTTCATTGAATATATTTGGTTCATATTCAAAGGTTTTACAAAATTAGTTGTATTTGAATAGTGAGAATGATGATATTGTTTTTATTATATCATTTATCAAAGTAAAATTTTTTGGTATGACTAATCTTTGTTTGACCTCTAATAATTTTGATGGATTGGATTATTTACTTGTGATAGTTTAACCAAATGATAACTTCTAATTTAGATATATGCTCTCATAATATTTAACCTAACATATAAAAATAAAATTGTGTAATCCAAATATTTTTCTTATATATAACATAAATTGTATTTATCTATATACTATTATTTTTCCCTTGAGTAAGTATATCAATTATTAATTTAGTAAAAATAATGATTTTAAAAAATATAAATACTTAAAAATTAAAAAATAATACAAGCATATTAATTTTAGAGAATAAAAATACTTAAAAAATAAATAATTAAAATCACACTACAAACTAAAGAGTTTCAAATGTTTTGTAGTGAAGGTGAAATTATGATTTATACTATAAGCTAGATGTTCATCCTTTGTTCCTTTAAAATAAATAATTTAAAAAGAAATGTAAGAGCATGTAGATACTTGATCTCAAAAAAAAATCATTTCAAAGTATTGATTTTATCTCTTAATCACCCTAATGAAGTCATTATTTCTATCTTGATCCTCTAATGTTCTTGCATGAGATTCCATGGATTTTATTTTTCATATATAGTACCAATAAAAAATAACAATATTATCAAGTTAAACTATTTATAGTTAATATAAATAGAAAGAAGATATAATACCTAAAATACAATTGAAACAATTGAAACAATACTACAAAATAAAGAATTTCAAATGCTTTGCAATGAAAGTAAAACTATGATTTATACAAAATGGTAGATTTTCATCCTTGTTTCTTTAAAAGTAAATATAAGCTAAAAAGAAATGTAAGAGTACATAGAGATTTGATCTCCAAAAAAGTTTAGCTTTTTAAATTAGGGATTTTATTTCTTGATCTTATATAATGCTCTTGCATTGGATGTCATGGATTTTATTTTATATATTAGAAATAGAAATAAAAAATTTAACAATACTATGAAGTTAAACAATTTGTAATTAGATATAGTGATTATAATATATTTATTAATCATTTAGAAATATTTAACTACGTTAATTTGAAAGAGAAAAAAATTAAAAATAAGACAATTAAAATAATATTATAAAATAAATAATTTCAAATGATTTGTAATGAAAGTAAGCTATAATTTTTACAATAAGTTATATGTTTACCCTTTGTTTTATTAAAAAATATATATAACTTAAAAAAGAATGAAAGAGCATATAGAGATTTGATTTCTTAAAAAATAGTTTTTTAGTACTTGCCATTGGCATAGTACTATTGTAATGACTTTGGCTTTTTTTAGTTAACTAGTTATTAATAATTTAGTTTTCCACCAATAAAAAATAATATTTAAACAAAAATTAAAATAAAATTCAATTTTGTAAAGTCAATTTGTAAAATATTTAACTTTATAAATTATAAAAATTATTTTTTGTGCATATGATTGGTTAAAAAAGTTGTGTGTTATTGGGGGATAAAGCAAATTAAACTTTTTTTAAGGAATGATTTTTCATTTTTTACTTTATAAAATCATTTCATTAAATCTTTCTAAAATAAATAAATGTGATTTATTTTGATATTTTTTTAAGAATGATTTTTTTATGTATGTAATTGTTATTTTTTTTATTAAAGAAAATCTTACAAAAATCAATTAACTATTTTATAGAGATTTGGATTCACACTATTAAAAAAAAAAAATTTAATGTATTATTATTTCCATTAAACTAATATCTTTATCTATATATTTTTAATATTTTATGGTATAATTTGATTATATATGTGTTCCTCCTATAATATATAGGTATATAAGATAATATATAACCTAATGTAGACCTATTTTATATATATATATATATATATATATAATTTATATATATACTATTTCTATTTATATCTTATATTACAAGTAATAATTTGTAGGTAAATAAGTTAACCTATATTATGTAGGTAATATATTAATTTATATTATATATTTATATACAATATAATATAGGTTATTTTATTTTTTAGGTTGTTTTTCATATATATTAATAAACTATCTTAATTATAATATTAATATTATTATACTATTACTATTAATAAAATTAATATAATAGTAAATCACTATATTAATAATTATAACAATATTTTAAAATATATTAATATTACAGTATTATCTATTTACTTATTTTATATAATATAATTTATAAATAATTAATATTAAATTAGAATATAAAATATTTATTATATTAGTAGTATATTTAACTTCAACTATAATAAAGTGGCTTGCCCCTACCCCACGCCCTAAGGCTAAAGCCTCTAAGAAAGCTAAAGTCTGCCATCAAATTGATTCTGACATTGAGATCACTGAAGAAGCTAACACCCCCCATCGATCTCATAGACTGGTTTGTAAGCAGGACAATGTCGGAAGCCTTAAGGAAGCCTCTAATTCGGACAAGGATCTTGAGAGTGACAGTGAAAGTCACGAGGAAATGGTGGCGAGTGGGGAAGGCCAGTCGGTGTCGATGAATAGTGCATCCCATGTGTTGGAAAGTTTAAAGAAGGGCCCTTCTGGTGATAATGTGTTGGAAATTACCCCTTGGTCCTCTGATGCAGTTAAAGGAAAAGCCCCCTTGTAGGAAGACCACAAGGAAAAATATCTGGCTTGGGAAGAAGTTGGCATGCTGAAGGGGAGATTGGAGAGGTTGGAAAAGAAGGTCCAGGAGGTGTCTCAATTTGCCCTGAGGATCATGCACAGATCGACCACCAGTCTTTGCTTGCTACAAAAGGAAAAGTTCGCGGATGGTGCTAAAGATGATGCTGGTTTCAAGGAGTTGCTCGAGTTCCTCAGGGCGGATTGGGCGACGGCTATACAAGATATGCCTAGTAGGAAGGAAAAGAATTAGACCACTGGGCCTGTTTGTTCTTGTTTATTTCTATGTCTTGTTGTTTGTTTTTTCTGCTAAACTTGGTGGACCCCTAGTGGTCTTTGGACTTATTTGGTTGGTTTCATGCTTGCATGAAGAACTTTGTTATCCTGCGTTTACTGTTACTTTTTGTTTTTTGATGATGTGTTGTGGGTGATGGCTTTCTCTCTGTTGTCACTGTGTTGTTAGTGTGCTTTCGCTGGATGGCCTTTGTTGCCTTGTACTTATGGGTCAGCACCCTTGTTTTGCTACTTTTTATTTCAAAAACTATAATATGAAGATTTCACTATCATATTCAAAATCAACTAGAATCAATCTAAGAATTATTTTTACTAATAAATCATTTGATTATTTAATGTTTAGCAAATATGTATTCTAAAGAACAAACTCAACTTCAACTTTATTAGTCATAGTTATGTCTAGTACAAATAATTCATAAACTACTTCCTTTTCAAATATTTAACATCAAACAAATCAAACAAGATATTTACATTACATAACCAAAACATATAAAAAAACCAACACTATTAATCAAACAAAACTCAAAATACAAAAGTCAAAACTAAAATACAACAATTTAAAAAAATTATATTGAATTTTATTCACATTAATTAAACTTACATTTATTTTTATTCCAACTCTACAAATCTCTAATTAGAATACTACAAGGGAAAGTATTGGCCACTACGTGGCACTTGTTAAAGTAGTGATATTATCTCCTTGATTCATGAAAAAAATATAACTTAAAAAGGAGTGGGAGAAAATGTAGAGATTTGATTTTTTTTAAATAGTTTTTTAAAGTAGGGATATTATCTCTTGAGATACCACTACATGTTAAGAAAGATCATGTTTAAACTTAAAAGAAAGAAAAGAGAGAATACACATTTCATAATATGTTAGTATATTTACAATCTCAAGGGTTACTATTTTTTGCATAGGAGAAAAGTGTATATTTAATACTTTTATCTCTTCATTTTTATGCTATTTTGTGTGAATATCATAAATGCATAGTTGTAGCCTTCAATTTGTCTCTTTTGATGCATTGGTTAAGCCTAACCCAATACACACCACTCTAACATACTAAAGCGTTCACTTTAGATTGATTAAAACTCATTTCTCAAGACTTGTCTTCCTAGACTAGGTCATACCCATGGTCTTATACCTTGGATAAGACCATAGACACAATTTGGTCCTCCTAATTTGAAATTTGAATCTCTCACTTTCCTAAGATGAAATTCAAGGAATGTGACCACTATATATTAGTTGTGTGTTTAAGGACATCATCCAAAGTAATTTTCAGTATGAATTGTTAGGACAAAAGCATCTCACATTCACACTCAGTCATAATCACATTAGTCATAGCTTACTCTCAAATCAATAACATTTTATTAGCATCAAACATTCTATGTTTTAATCAAACATTCTATGTTTTCTATATTTCAATCTTATTAAATTAATCTTAGGGTCTTGTTGACAAATAATATGAGATCATTTTTTATGGTTCTAAGTTTTTCTCTTTTAACCCTCATGTCATATGTTCATGCAATTTATTCGTTGTCATATATTTTAGCTCCATGTTTGTTTCCTTGGTTGAAGTGATGTTGCTAAGGATGACTTAATAAGATCTAGTGTGCTTGTGAGAATATCTAGCAACAAAACTACCTCAATGAAATTATATCTTTTGTTATTTTGATGAAGCTTCCAATTTGCATTCATGATAGACTAGTTCATTAAAGCTAGTGTGAAAAGCCTAAAAAAATTCCTTCAAGTTTGCACCTTTGATCAATTTTCTCAATGACTTGTTATCAACATATAATTTATTTGATTTTCTTTCTTCATTTTATTTAGTGACCAAGTACCAATTCTATACCTCTTGGTAGACTAGCTTGGCAAGTTCAATGCCCATCTACCAATCTACCAAATTGACCTATATAATCATTATTAGAATGCCCAACATGGATATTTTCCTTAGAAATATACGAGCATGTACTCTTCTTATTAGGCTAGTGGAGAAATTAAGATATGTTAGATTGTACAATTGTTAGGATGAAAATTTTATATTTCCTTGCAAATGAAGCTTGCGCTAAGTTGCACAATTTGGTGAACAATGGTATTATTATCACTCATTATTGTGCCCTTGCTAAGTTGCAAAACTTAGCTTACTAGTGAAATATAGGATCCTTTTGAGGTTGTGGGTTACCTATGATGAAAAGGAACCTCCAGAGTGAGTCAGTTCTCTTTGAACTATCACCTAAACTAAACTACCTACTATTGCTTGCAAAGGAAAGAGATAGGAATTAACATGAAAGTGAAAACCTAAGATTCTAAGGTGATACGCCAAATGATTTTTGACCTGCACTTGTTTGAATGAACACAATATGATCAACAACTTAAACTTTAACATACATAGCCCAAAATTTCATATGACTCTTGCATAAGTGTTTCATGACTAGGTTTGATAACTAGGATGAAATTTAGAAGAAAATGAAAAGTTCTCACAACTTAAACTTTGCTCCTAGCTGGTTAAACACAAGCAATGACATGCAAAAGCACATATTTTATACATAAAGGCAATGAAAAAACAAGACAAAATCAAGGGTAAAACATCACCACAATATCACATCAACCATTTTTGTACAAACTTGCACAATGAAGCAACTTTGAGAAGGTAAAACAACTTGTCTTTATTGATAAAAAAATGCTTACAAACAACATACATGTCTGAAAACAAGTTACAATGCTTATTTTTTGCTAGAAAGAACCTTCATGGTTACAATACATAGCTCCAAAATGAGCAAGAAAACTAACTTTTTGGGTTACAATGAACAAAAAGATCAGAAAGAAGCTTTTGGCGGCTTACAATGCTTTTCCAAAAGTGAAAGAACTGACTAATAATTAAACCATGCATGCATTTTACTAACAATCATTTCCCAAGCCTAGTTTAAAGTTGCAATAAGCATATGACATGTGTCACAACTGCTTGAAAAGGTCAAAATTATTTTGAGCGCTTAGTTGAGTGGTATTCAATGCTTGCTTCAAGTGTAACTATAGCTATACGTTGAGGAAGAAAATGACAACCTTCAGCTCCTAGATGCCTACAGAAACTCTTGAACTGAGTTAACTTTTCCCTAGATATTTGCAATTGTTATCCAACTCATCCAAACTGCCCCCTATGTCTTCTCAACTGTTATCCTTGTCACTCTTTTAACCTCGTATGCCCCTTAATTTCTCTTTACTCCATCAAACTACCTTAACTGCTCTTTGCAAGATAATTGGGCATTTTTTAAACTCATTATAACTACCTTGGCTAGGCGTAGGAAAAAATCCTTTTCTTTTATTATAGAATACAAGTTGTATTATTAAGTCTTCTTTAAAGAATTAAAAGACCCAAAAGCATCCACTTGCTACAACTCATAAGTTTTGCAACTCTAAGACAACCAACTACTTCAAATTTGTTGGAGAAATCTAATTTTTGGAAATCATCTTCCACTGGATATCATGTTGTCACTTTACCCGTACATAGGTCTGCCTCTTCATAGCCTATTATAATATTCCCATATTCTCCTTCTGACTAGGTTAGTTCACTACCCCTTGTATCCTTTGAGTCTAATCTTCTTATCTCTTGAAACCATGACCTACTTGCTCACTCTTTTAATTTGTCTTCAACTTGACCTCTATTATGGTTGTCTTCTACAACCCTTTGCAGCATCTTTGAATGATCTGTCAACAAAGATTTCAATTAAAACAATATTTGTGTCTTTGGTGTTCCCTCTTTGATGGCTGCATCATCCTTAGGTAACTCAACCTTTTAATAGAATGCCCCTTTACACTCTCATCACTCTTTTACTCATTATTTTTTTACCTCTGTATTGTGGACTAAACCTAATGCATTTTGTGGAACTTTGTACTCCCTAAACCCTTTGATAATGTATAATTGACTTGGTGTGGCCTTTATTTGTGACTATCATCAACATCAACTGCTCTTTTGCCTCTGAAGGTTGCCTTATACTGACTGTCATGCTTTGCTTTACAATGTTGCCTCTAATGCCATGATTGTCACTTTACTATTGTCCACTATATAACTGCTAACCTTAAAAATTAGTGTCACATCTTTTTACTGTTTGCATGCTCCTTTCTATACAGGTGAAAAGTACTTTCATGTCTCTTGTTTGTGCTTCTTTCACCGCCTTGAAACAATCCTCAACTTTGGTAAATGATGTTGAAAATTTGAGAATATTTGACAACAAAGTGGGAAGCTTCTTATTAAAACCAGATACCTTTAATTCAAGATTGTCTCCAACAATAGAAATTCTCAATTTCAATTAAGCAAAATTTTCCTAATATATCATATCATTGAGAGCATCCTTTGATCAATGGGTTATTAATGATACATCTTGGACTTTCCATGTTTCCAATCAATGTATTTGAACCTCTAAGGAAAAAATCATTTGGAATGAAATCATTCTTTATAAGCAAATGCAACTCCGAGTCAATGAGGAGAGGATTTTTCCCAATCTCCATGAGAGAAGATGTAGTGGTTTAAATATGGTGGGTTACAACAAACTATGGTTTGTATTTGGCATCTCTAGCATTGCTCCCTTGATTCACCATACATTCTACTAGGAAAAACTTGGCATTTGATATCACTGTAGAATAACCTCCTCAGGTACTGTCTTTTCTCTTATGACACTATCAACCTTGATTTTATGTTATCATCACTGTCATGCAACAATACTAGCTTCCTTTGTGTAAAGGATTCATGGTCACTATCAAATTTTGCTCCAAAACTCTATAGTCTATTATGAGGTTTCCCAGGCCTCTCAAAAACCTTTTATCACTTCTATATACTTTAGTTGTTTTTCTAATTTTCATAAGTTCATACAAGGTACAAAGACTTCAATCTTTAAGACAAGATAAAGGGATTGCTTTTTGAGGACTGTATTGATTTATTTTCAATGGCAACTGTCCTCATTTATTATAAATTTCCCGTTAACTTTCTTATGACAGTCATTCTCTTAATGGATGGCATGATTGTCTCTTGTTGAGGTTTGCCCCTTTTAATAGATGACCATCCTTTTTATCCATTTTTCTAAGTATTTTAAGTGATTTCCTCACTTAACCTTCATAGACTTGCATTCTAACTTGTCCTCAATCTCAGTCATCTATGCCCATGGAATGGATTTCCCTCAAAAATGGAAGGTATTCTCTCTCAACCTCTGCTAGATCATCCATTTTCTATGACTGTCATGGTGTGATTGTGTTGCTCTTTAGGTTTACTTGTTGCTTCATACAAACCTTTATATCTTACCAGCTTTGTAACCACCATAAAATTATTCATTTGTCCTCCCTTAGTACACTAAGCATATTGCTTTAGAAGTTTGGATAGTGTCATGCATACTTCTAGTGCTTTGAAATAAACAAAATACCTTTGAAAAGGAATTGTAAGGAGCTCCGCTAGGTCCTAAAGGTGAATGACAGTGTTGAGATCTTTGATTTAGGCTTTCCCTAGCCTACCCAAGGGTCTTTACTAATCTTGGAGACATTCTTACAAAACTTAAGAAATACAAACTCATGCAAACCCTTCTAAAAGCTCAACAATGGTTAAAACTCAGGTAACACCATACATACATGATCTTTGTGAAGCAGATAATATAGGCCTATCTTTGTGCAACATGCCAAACTCTCTTTCTCCTTTAAACTGCAACATGTGTCTTCATCTGAATAGAAAGTTGTTGATTCCATGCCAAGCACGATGAATTATTCTCTAAAACCTTGCAACGTGCCTTCAAAACTTTGCAACATGCCTCTTGCTTTCAGGAGCTACTTGCCCCTTTGTTGTTGCTACCATGGAAGACTCCTTCAAACATAATGTGCCAATAATTCACCCTATTCTCCCTCAACATGGATGAAACTCTCTAGACAACAAAGTACCAGTATTCACACTTGTACTCTAATTGCAATACTATAAAATTTGCAACAAACCTCATGAACATGGAAAAATTTCAAGAACCGACTGTTGGTTTTGCGCCACACACAACAAAAAACCCTAAACTCTCCTCATATGCTACCATGAAAAACTATCCTCCAACCTTGGTGCCCAAAGTCTTGGTCAAAGTCTCATTTTTCTCTTTTCCTATATTTCCCATGTCTTTTCATTTTCCAATAAAAACCATCCATTTTTCTTCTCAAAACACTTTATAATTTTAACAGTATCTTTTTCAAAAGTGCATTTTTTATAACATTAACAAAAATGTCAACAGGTAAATCAATAGATAAATCTATCAAGTGCTTCAAACATCTCCCCAATCCATTGAAGTTGGTGAGAGAGATAAGATTTGATTATTTAAATTATTTTCAAGGCTTCTTAAATATTGAGATCAAGTTATTGCCATGAAACCATATAGTTAAATCTAGTTAACTTGAGTATAAGAATGCATATCGATTGATTGTGTTAGTACCTGCCTCAACAATAAAAAATATTAACGTGTCCTCTTTGTTTCCCTAGCCTTCTTTCTAGACCCTACCAAACCTTGCCCCAAATCCTTAAAACCTAAATATTTTGAAACTTTTCTATTGTCCTTTTTTAGGGTTTTCCTAGATCTTTCAAGTTTTAGTTGATTTTTTAGGTTTTTGGGTTCTCCTAAATTTTTCTAGGTCTTAAATTTTTTAAAATACTAAGCGTAAATATTTTTAAATTATTTTTTAGGCTTGGATAAAGTTTTGAGTTTCCACTTTTGTGTATGTATTTCATTCAAAGTCCCTTTTTCTCATTTCCTTTCATTTCGAGGTATAGGATTATCCCTTCTTGGCATACCATTTTTAGGTTCCACTTTCATGCATGCATTTCCTTCAAAGTCTTATTTTTCCATCCCCTTCATTTTAGGGTATAGGGGTTTCCATTCCTAACATACCATATTAGGGTTTCCCCTTTGTGCAATCCCCTTTTTTAATTGCTCTTTGTTTCAAAGTATGGGGATTTCATTACCCCATATCATTTTAAGGTTCCCCTTATTTGCATGTATTTCCTCCAATATCCTCTTTTCCTATTGCCCTATTTTTTTGGGGATAAGAGTTTCCCTTCTTGGCATAATATTTTGCAGTACCCTCTGTGATTGCATTTCCTTCAAAGTCCCCCTTTTCCATTTCCCTTCACTTCAGATTATAGGAGTTTCCCTTCTCAACATACCATTTAAAACCCCTTCCATGCATGCAATTCCTTCAAAGTCCCCTTTTCCCTTTTCCTTCATGTTGGGTTATAGAGGTTTCCCTTCTTAGCATACCATTTTAGTGTTCCCCTTCCATGCATGCATTTCCTTTAAAATCCCCTTTTCCCATTTTCTTTCATTTTAGTATACAAGGGTTTCCTTTCGTGACATGTCATTTTGAGGTTCCCTTTCTCTGCATGTATTTCACCCAAACCTTGTTTTCCTAATTCCCTTCATTTTAAGGTATAGGGATTTCTCTTCTTATTATATCATTTTAGGGTTCCCATTTTATGCATTCATTTTCTTCAAGTCCTCAAACCCCCAAATTTTGATCTTTTTGGATGTATTTTTTACTGTCTTCCCCTTTTCCATGCAAATTCCTAAGACCCTACAATTTGAGCAAAAAAATCTACCTCCTTGCATGATCCAAGATGTCATTAGTGGTCTCAAACAAACATAATTAAATAAAATAAGACTTTCAAATGCCTCTTCTGACCAATGTCATAGTGTGAACCAAATAAGCCAAATCCAAATCAATTTAAAGCCTAATTAACCCCCTAAGCAATGATCCCAATAAGATATTTGAAATTCCAATAAAATGAAGAAGCCATTAAACTAACATTCTAAAAACATGAAAGCTTGAAAAACATCTATTCTATGACCTTGAATCTTATCCTATTGGGGGAGTGGTGTCACATTGATGTGGAATGGCAACCCTTTCCCAATCCCTTGGATAATATGAGCTTGTTTCAATAAGTTTTATTGAAGAAAACTAATGAAACCGATGAGAGATTAACAAAACATGATGAAAACTAGTTTAATATGATGAATGCTAAGATGTTTGATGTAAGTGTATGCAAACCTACGCTAAATGTGTACAAGATTCAAAGGTGTAAGCCCTAGATTCCAAAATATGCCAAATGGATGCAAACTAAGTTACCATGGAAGCCATTAATGGATGCTTAAAATAATTATGCATGAAAATTAATCTAAAATGTTATTTAAACATGAAATATGGATGCAAGTGAGTATGAGTTTTAACAACATAAGTTTACTATCAAAAGATGAATTTATTTCTCTCCAAATAGTGACCTATTTATAGGAAAGCGAATGAAAAATCAAGGGCTCATATTGAAAAGATCAATCAATGATCAAGATGAAAAAGGAGGGTGAAACATGGATCAAGGATTCTCATCAACGGATTCAATGGATGAGAATCAATGTTCACATGGATCAAGAAAAGATCAATGGTTGAGAATGATTCAAACAAACACACTTTGTAACAAATTTGAATGTTTGTTACAAAGTTTGTTTGAAAGAAATCATTCCAATTTTAGAGCCAAATAGGAGAATATTCCTTTGGAATATTCCCTATGCAAGTGGATGGAGGGAAATTAGCAATTTAGTTAATTAAAACTAAATTTGAATGTGCAAGATGGAGAATAAAGTAATATTCATTAATTTATTGATTTTAATGAAAAGGGGAATGCAAAATGATATTTAATTAAATAGCTTAGGGTTATTTAATTAATTAAGAAGACTTAGGCTTTAAATTAAATAATTTGTATTATTTAACTAAATAAGATGAAATTTTAGTGCGGGAAGGGGTGAATTAACTTGATTAGATTAATTATATTAATAGGTGAAAATGAGACATTTAATTAAATGATAAAGATTTATTTATTTTTTGGTCGATAACATGAGATATGATTTTATTGATATAAAGAAAGGAATACACAACTGAAAGTAGTACAGAGATCCAAATAATCCAAATAAAACCACTAAATCCTATCAAACCCACCAAATCCTCCACTAAAAGATTCAGACAGAGCATCACTTCTCGAGTAAAAACTCTTAACCAATAACACCATACACCCCACAAACTACAACTAAGCACTCCAAACCCATAATGCAAAAAGAACCCCAACGAAACCATATACAACTCACCAATAAATGGCAATACTTGGTCAACCTTTCATCTACAATTGGAGGACCATACCAAATTCTTGCTTCAAAACCTTCTTTGCTTTCTTCCCCTGGATAATCTTCCAGCCCTCCTCTAACCTTCCCGCTTTCTCCTCCCAATCCAAAGCTTTATCACGATAGCATTGTCGATCTCCACCTCCTTGAAGACAAGCACGTTGCTCTGGCTCTTCCTCCAGTCGAAACCCCTCTTTATTCTCTTGGGGTCTAACCAGTCCACCTTTCTCCCTACATTCAGGAGTTGTCATTCCATTGTTGGAAGGTGCATCTATTTTCCTGTTGTTCAAAACAACGCTATATGTTTTGTCTTTCTTGTTCCCTTCCTCAAGGACTATTTTACCACTAATACACCCTTCCTGACTCACATCAACATGCCTTTCTTGTTGGTTCTCTTTACCTAAATGAATCCCCTGAGACGGTCTTGCTTGAGATTGAACCACACTACTTTTCCCATCCTCATTTTTGTTTTTTAATACTGAAACTACTTGAGCTTCCCCTTGATTCTCCACTGTATAGTGTTGAGGATTCACATCTTTCCACCATGATACAGATTTATTTTTCTTCTTGCTTTTAATACATTATGCCACCACATGTCTAGTTTGGTAGCAAACTCTACATCTAAAGGGCACCCCTTCATAATCCAGAGGCTGAACCCAACAGTTCTTCGAGGTTTTAATCTGAATTTCTTCAAGGGGCACCTTAGACACATCCATTTCGACCAAGATTCGAGCATAAGTTGAATGTAAAAGATTTGAAGACCCCTCATCCACCATTAAAAAACTACCTAAGGTATTTCCCACAACCTCCAAGCAGGACTCAAACCAAAACTGAAGAGGGAAGTTAGGAAGTCTCACCCAAATAGGAGCCTTTTCAAAAATTTCACTACTAGGGTTAAAGGTTGAATGCCATGGCTTGAGCATCAAAGTGTGATTTTCATCCCATTCCCAATGATAATCACACATGATTTTATTTTTATCATATTCCTTTTCAAAAACAACAATAAAGAAACCTTTTGACAATGGGTAAATTTGTACATACCCATCCATAATTGGCTTCCAATAAGAAGAAATCCATTGATGAAGCTCAGCTAGGCTTGGCCAGAAACCCCTAAAATTTCCAATAAGCCCCAACCCAGAAAAAATACTTCCATTGAAGAGCACTTCCTTTTCCAGCTCCTCATTCAATTCGACAATGATTGATTTGTTTGGGGGATGATTCACTAAGATCCCCAAAGCTCTTTTTGGAAAGGACTCCACATAACGTTGACCTGCTAATGTATGTTCGGCTTCGCCATTCACACTCTTCAGCAGCTTCAAATCCTTCTCAAAGACTTTACTCCCAATGGCACCATTTTCTGAGAGCTCTCCATTCTGAAGGCTCTGAGCCACATGACCACCATCGTATTGAACAGAGCCAATGCCATTTTGAGAAGAGGGCAACCCTTCACGAAGATTCTAAAAATCCCGACCATTCTTTTTCACCAAAGATTCCCCTCAGATCTGAGACCCCCCTTACTTTCTCTGTCGAGCTGCATTCAAGGGAGTGGAACCAAACAAAACCCTCACGGTGCCCTCCTCCTGGTTTGAACCATTGAAAACCTTCTGCTCCCGACCGTTGGAGTCCATGTTATCTCTTGATCTTTTGCTTATCTGATAAAGATTATTTAATTAAATAAGTGAAAAGAAGATGGATTTTATGATGAAACAATGATAATATATCGGATTCAAGTGTGTATATCATTCAAGACATTTTTAAGTGTCTACATTTTTCCCCTCTTTGAAGTGAGGTACCTATTACATTGGTTCAAATACTGACGCTTTTTAGATTAAACTACTGCTTAGATCAGAAATTAAAAATTCATGATTTTTTTGGATGCCCCACTATTGCCCCAGCGGAAGGAAAATATGTTGGTTCCCTGGCCCCTCGAGAGATCAGGCTGAAATTTTGAATTTTGGGTTGATCTCTTGACAAACATGGAATATCAGTTCAGCTCAAAGAGGACTAGAAAGCTCAGATGTTTGATGTAGACAGATTTGATGATGTATAGACAATCATTGGCCATGGGCAGCCTCATGTATATTTTGGTATATCACACATAGTCAAAACTTGGATAGAATTGTTAGTAAAGATAGAAGAATAAGAAGAATAAGATGAATGGATTTTTACCATTGATTTTGAGATTGATTCAGAAGTACAACAAGCCTATGATTCATCCAGACTTTATTAGATATGGTGATGAGAGTGATGATTTGCTCATATCTTGGGATTGTGACTCTTCATCATTCCTTATGTTTGATATAACACATAGATACAATGCATCAAGGTATTGATAACCAGGATGGCGTTGTATCTAGTGTGATGGACTTTGACTCTACAAACAGATAGGATAATCCTTATTCACACCTTGACATATGAAAACCTCGTTGGAATGTAGTTTAGAACTTAGGATATTTTGGACCAAAGCATACGCAATAGTCAACAATCTACTCCAAACGACCTCCCTACACACAACTAAGCAAGTATTCAATAAGATTATTTTACAAGAATATCCAACAAGAACAACAAACAAAAGATAATGATCAATTCCCCACTCCTTTCTCTCTAAATCATTTTGATAGACATCATCAAGAGGTCCTCAGAATGGGTCAACAAGATAAATCATAAGACAAGATAAAAACAAACAATCAATGTTATCTATATGTCTTGCCAAAAGGTGTGTTTTGAGGATAAATATCCAAATTGATTGTCAATGATAATGCCCATTATAGGAAGGATGTATCTTAGGAGGTGTTATCAGATGTTGGTGGATTGATAAGTTGTTTGAAAGGCCATTGATATAAGGTTCGACTGACATGTTTGATAATGATCAAGAGTTTGATTTTTGACATTTAGATTCTCACTTCACGACTTGCAACACTTGGTTTTCTACTTGTTATGCCAAAGTTTGAAGATGATGATTGATTTATTATGGATGGGGATTTATTGTGGGTGAAAGCAAAATGGGATGGATGGTTTTGGGATTTTCTGGAATATTTCAATATTTTTGGTATTTTGCAATGTTTTGATGCTATTTTTTGATCTTTTTGAATTTTTATGTGAATATTTTAGTTTTCGATTATTTGAGGTTGTTGAGGATTTTTTTATTGTTTTCCAAGGTTTTTGAGTTTTCAAATTTTAAATGTTTTTGTGTTTTTCTAAGTTTTCGAATGTTTTGGGATTTTTGATTTTTGACCAAGAACCTAACCAAAAAGACTATCTTTAGGGCCTCAAGGGCTTATCAAAGATGAGCCTTGCCTACGTTATACACACAAAGACCACGTAGTTTGACTGATTTGACTTATTACTGATGAGATATGGACAATTGATGGATTGTTAGTTTATTATGATGGACTTCTAAAGGACTAACCTAGGGTGTCTCGGGGGCACATCAGTGATGGCCTTGCCTATGTTCAAGCTTAGAAACAACGTAGTTCGACCAAATTGACTTATTGTTGATGAGAAATGAATAGTTGATGGATTTTTAGTTTATTATGATGGACTACTAACCTAAAGTTTCTCGGGGGCACATCAATGATGGCCTTGCCTATGTTCAATCTCAAAGAAAACGTAGTTCAATATGGTTCTGCTTTTGGATTTTCGATGTTTTGACCTTTTTAGGGATTTTGATATGTTTTGGATGTTTTGGATTTTGAATTTACAACTTTTTGATTTTTTTTGGATTTTAGTTATACAGGATTTTAATGTTTTTATATTTTTTTGATGAAGTTTTATGAATGTTTTTGGGGTTTTGAGATTTTTGCAAGTGTTTTTGGATTTATGATGAGGTTTTGTAGACACTTTAAAATGTCTTGATGGATCACATTGGCTAACTAACATCATTTCATCCTAAAACCCATCCTCTTTTTGCTTAATTGATTAAATTAGCCTAGCTATTTAATTAATTGCCTCATTTTCATCTATTAATCTAATTGGCCTAGTTAGGTTAATTCATCCCCTTTCATTCTAATATTTCATCCTATTAAACTAAATAAATCAAATTATTTAATTTAATTCATAAAGTCCTCTTATTTAATTAAATAACCCTAATTTATTTAATTAAATATCATATCACTTCCCCTTTCCATTAAATAAATTAATTATTCAATGAATATCCTAATTCCCCTAAATTGCATAATTGAAAATTTATTTTCAAATTACAAATAAATCTAATTCCCCCCACTTGCAAAGGTATATTCCAAGGGAATATTCCTCCTTTACACACTCCTCCAAAAGGAATATTCTCATGGAATATTCCTTCCCCTTTTGCACATTAAAACTTTGTTTTAATTTGCTAAATATATATTTCCCTCACCCATGAGAATATTCCAAAGAATATTCTCTTTCTTCACTCATTTGAAAAAAGGAATATTCTCCTTATAACAAACTCACAAGAATTCATGTGCAAGTTAACTTACAAGACTCCGTGTGCAAGTTAACATAGAAGACTTCTTCTGCAAGTTTTGAAAGTGTGTTTGTTTGGATGAATGTGAGCCCTTGATTAAATATCATCTTGCATCCTCAACCCTTGATAGGAATCCATGATCCGTGCCTCCATCTTCTTTCTTTTTTGACCATTGATTAGATTTTTCAATCTTAGCCCTTCATTTCTCATTTGTCCTATAAGTAGGTCACTATTTCGAGACGAATGGATCCATCTTTTAACATCAAACTTATGATGTTAAAATCACTCTTACTTGCACTCACATTTAGCATAATTTTAGTTTATTTTAATTGGACCATATTAGCTTAGCTTCCATTAATGTCTTCCATGATAACATAAATGCATCCATTTAGTATTGTGTAATTAGGGTTTGAATCTTTTTTAGCTTAAACTTCATTTAGAGTAGATTTGCATATACCCATATCAATCATCTTAGCAGACATCAAGTTAAAATAGCTTTCATCATGTTCATTTAGCTTTAAATCATGTTTCATCACACATCTTTCATCGATTTCATTGGTTCCCTTCAATAGAATTGATCGAAACAAGCTCATTATCCAAGGGATTGGAAAAGGGTCATCATTCCACATCAATACGACACCACTCCCCTAATAGGATAAGTTTTAATGTCTTAGATTAGAGGTTTTTCAAACTTTCATGATTTAGAATGTTAGTTTTAATGGCTTCTTTGTCTTTGTTTACAGTGAATGATCTTATTGGGATTGATGCTTAGTGGGTTAAATATGCCTCAAATTTGTATGGATCAGGTGTAGTTAACCTCTACTATGTCATTGGTCACATTTTGTGTGTTTTTTGGAGAAATTTTGCTTGAAACCTACCACTTTTTTTAATCATAGAAAATTGGGTGAATTAAAGCTTGAAAAATGACTATCTAGGTTTTTTAGATCTTGGTCTTACCTTTCCGTAGCTTTTTACGACATTTAATTTCATCAAGAATTGAAAAAGGTATCAAATTTTTAATTCTGCTATTTTTTTTTAATTTTGGGTTTAATCTCTTAAATGCATGATTTTCCTTAATTTGTTAATAAATTCTATATGATTAATCTTGCAGAAAGGTTGTTGGGTTTTGAGGATCTCATGTTTAGCTTTCCACAACATTTTACGATTTCAAAATTGATCAGGATTTGAGAAAGTTGTCATTATCTCAAGTTGTTATAATCTAATTTTCTAAAAAAAAATCTCAACACTTAGTGAAAGGATAAAATGAATTAACTATCAAAGTTGGATAAAATGAATTAACTGTCAAAATTGGATAAAATTGAATCAAACCTTCACATTTTCTTTAAATTTTGACATGTACTTTAAATTTTTTATTTTATTTGATTGCTAACATGTCACTGACTTCTCATTTTTTTCTTTTTAGACTAATTGGCTTTGCAGGTTGGAGCAATAAAGTTTGAAGTGAAGAAGCATATTACTATTTGAATTATAATTGTAACAAGTGTTGCAACACTTTTGGGGCAATTATAACCCATTTATGATGCTTTTTATTTCACGCTTTAGGACCACACTAGCTTTCAATTGGGTTTTAAAATGAATGCTCAAATCGGTTAAAATTGAACCCTCACATCAATTTACTTGTTGGATTAAAATTGAACAAGACAAACTCACACTTTGTTTGGTGCTTAAAATAAACTTACCTTTGCTTTGAGGGTTAAAATTAATAAGTGTTTGCCATGTCTTGTGGTTTGCATTTTTGTCATTGAATGTGTATGCACTTATCTCACGCCACTCGATGATTTTGAGAATCAAAAGCATTTCTTTGACATTTTGTATAACCACCCACATATTTCAATTTGGATTTAAAATGAACACCATGCTAGTGTGAGGAAAATGCATTGTGAATGCTCTCTCCTTGTGTCGTGTGACCTGGGAGATCAAACAACAAACGTACTTCCTTTCTTTTGTATGCCTTTAGAGGGCCTGCCACCCCGCTTCAAAAGGTGGGAACGACCCAAGCGGTAACGAGCTAAAGCCAAGCTCCTTCGAACCGCTATATAAAAAATATGTTTGTGACAAAAGTCATAAGCAACAGGTGTGAATATGTCATACCGAATAGTGCCACCCATAGTGTATGTGTGACATGTCAAAATTCTTTCTTAGGAAGGGACTGGGAGGTATCTTGATTGAAATAATATTGAGCTAATATTGCCGCGTGTATGGCCACCTTGTACCAAAGTCCTTACTAAGAGAAAATTGTTTAGAAGCCAAAAACCTTTATGCTTGCTGGTGCAGAAATGGTCATTTTGAAGTCGCCCCACATTTTACTATTCATTGTTGAAATAGAAAAATCCTTTTGATTTGTGGATCTTAAGGATTTGAGATTTGGTGGTCCCGAGAAGTGTGTGCTATGGAGGGGAGCTAGTGTTTCCAAATCTCTAGTTGTTCACATTGTCTTAGTGTTTGGAGAAATATAAGTGGGGATTCAACAAGTAGTATCTTTTGAACCTAGGATGGTAAATGCTTGTGAGTCAATTTAATACTTTTCTTGGTTCCAAAATAATACAAACAAACATTCACAATCTTCCTCAAAATTTCAAACCCTTTGGTCTAAGTATGGATACTCTTTGAAATAGCCTTGATATTAATGCTTGTCCTAAGAATTTATTCTTAGAGACTTTTAAATATTTTGGTTTACATCTCAATCCATACTTCTCAAAGTTAACATAAACAACTCTGGCTTCAACCTCATGATTTTCACAAAATGGACCTTGTGAAATTGATGATGTTTTTGACATATACATTTAGTTTGAAACTTAATCAAGACAAGTGTTTGTGGTAAAAAAAGAAACTCACTTAAGCAAGATAAATTGACAATTTGAACCCCACATGACCATTTGGTGTCTGATCATTTTGGTGGAACAACCAAACCTTACGCCCACTATCATACAAGGAAAAAATTACAAACCATTGAGTCCAAATTCTATTATCAAAATCATTGGGTCCTATTTCAAAAAACATTTGAGTTCTATTTTACCAAAATCATTGAGTCCTTAGGGTTTGATCACTATAGAGGTATAGCATGTTTCTCACTACCTTGGTCTTGAAAAATAAAGGTTTACTCTAGGTCAACATTAGGTCAAACAATTCATCCATCCTTCATCATATTTCATCCTTCACTTCGCCAAACTTGACAAAAAATTTGAATACACCAACACTTTGGACTTAAACATCTATCAACCCAAACCCTATCTTAGCTACTTTGTATGTGCAATGAATCCTTTTCCATGCATTTGGCTAAATTAATTATCATCTTTGAACTCATTTATCTTGAAGGTCACAAGTCTACCTTAAAGGTTCACAAGTTCATAAACATCCTCTATCCAAATATCAAAACATCAAACAAATCTTGTCCCAAAACGTTTACAAAGATCACTCCCCATATCATTCACCTATTCATCTCTCATTATCACCTATTCATCTCTCATTATCACCATTTCTCCAAAATGACTTAGAACATCCCTTCTACCTAAATTTGAGTCAACTAGAGATTTCAAATATTAAAAATCTCAACACAACTCTCCCATAGGTGACCCAAAATTTATGGTAAAGACAAGATCACAACACAAGAGAATCATGGAGAAAACCAAAGTCTCATCTACCATCAATGATACCGAACCTCAAGAATTTGATCCAAGGAGCCAATCTACCCCTCACAACAACCACAAAATCCATTGAGGTATGAGGTAGAAGATATCGCAAACAACCCACTTGAGCTTACTAAGGAAAAATTCCTTGAGTATAAACAAGATCATCAAACCTTATAAAATTTATGGCTCCTACTTTTCTCACACAAAACTTGACACAAGGCTTAACACAATCTAAAAATCAACCAAATCCATCCCTTGTGCCAAGTCAAGCCTTAACATCTAGTCTTGCAACCAGGCTAGGAACCAACCTTGGTCTCACTTCATGTCTAGGAATAAACACAACTGTGGGTATTCACAACACAACCATTCCATTAACTTCCAACATTCCACAAAACACAAGATAGACACCAACATTTGGAAAACCACTTACATTCCATGATGCCACAACAACCTCGACATTTTGAGTACAACCATCTTCATCCATTACCACAAATACCCCAAGTGTGCCTAACGTTACGCAAGGTAATGTGGACCAAGTGCCTCAAGTAAGAAAACAAGGGCAAGTTAACACTCTCACAGAAATTCAACCCTTGACAAGTGGTTCCAACAACCCCATTGACACATCAAAGCAAGTGGTTACCCAAACTAATCAATTCAATCCACCATCCACATCAAACCAATCTATCATCGACCCAAATCAAAACAACACCTTGGTTACAAATCCCTTCAACCAAAGTAATACCTTGATCCCACCTCAAATACAACAAGGGAACTCCCTACACATCGGTCGAGGGAACCCTTTCAATCAGTTACAAGGTCTGAATGTGCCATTACCATCACAATACCAAATGGCACCATCATCATCTTTTCCCTTGGTCCCCCATGTCATACAAAATCAAATGGGACCTCAAACTTACATTTCTCCATCCCAATCCACCATCTTGCAAGGAATGTTAAAATAAGGGAACCCCCAACCTCTCATCAACAACTCACAATCCACACAAAATATCAACACCCAATACCCATCACAAATTTCCCAACAACTAATTGATCCTACATTGCAAGCACATGCCTTAGCTTTACAATAAGTATAACAGGCTTACCAACAAGCAGTTCAACAACAACTACTACAACAACAAGCAGCCTTAGTAGCACAACAAAAACAACAACAAGCACACCAACAAGCATCCATAGTAGCACAAAAACAACAACAAGAAGCAGCCTTAGTCACACAATAGCAACAACAACAACAACAACAAAAACAACAACAAGCATCATTAGCAGCACAACAACAACAACAAGCACACCAGCAAGCATCCCTAGCAACACATCAACAACAACAATATCAAGCAACCTTAGCAACATCACAAGAAGCCCAAGTAGCTCAACAACAACAAAAAGCTCAATAATATGCCCGACAACAATAATTGCTCACACAACAACAACAAGGTTTATACTATAAACCTCAACAAAACATCGTCAACCTGAACATGTTAGGAACATATATGCCTACACCATCATCACCATATCCTACACCACCATACACACCATACAACACCCCACCATATCAGAATCCCATGTACACTTCATATGTTCCTCCACCAATCCCACAAGATGATATGGCATCACAACTTAAGGCGTTAATACAAGAAATGTAGGATATCCAAATGGGAAAAATGAAGAAGCCCCATACACAACAAAACTTGTGTCCATATCCATTCAATCGAAACATCGTAATGGTATTGTTCCCTCTTGGTTTTGAAATCCCCAAATTCAACAAATACAAAGGGAGAGGAAGTATTGTGGACAATACCAAAGAGTTTAATGTCGTGTATGGAGGTCACCTACAATGAGTCCTATTTGATGTGCCTCTTCCCACAAAGTTTAACAGGTCCTGCCATGGATTGGTTTTCACAGTTACCTCCAAGCATCAAAACCTTCCAAGAAATTGTTGATAGATTCATAGATCACTTCTTCAATCTTGACATGGATGTGAGCTTAGAAGAGTTATACACACTCAAACAAAATAAAGGATAATCCTTTGTTAATTTCCTACAAAGGTGGAGGCAAAAAGCTAGTAAGAGCAATTGGACCATCCCGATGAGGAACAAGTGGGGATCATCATAACAAATGTCAATCCAGATCTATCCTTCCACTTAAAAATGCAATGCATTACCTCTTATGATGAGCTTGTCCCTAGAGCCCTTAACATCGAGAGAGCCCTAATCTCACAGGGAAACACACAAGTGTATAAAGACAACCGCCCATCCACTAATTCTAATGACAAATCCCACTTTTGGGCCAAGAACAATAATGTTACTAGTGATGGTGTTGTTGATGCAAAGGTGGTCTTAACTGCTCCTAGGCAAGCAAACACCCAAACCATGAATACACAACAACCATACACATCACCGTTGAACAATCAAACAAAAATCAACAGTGAAAACACTCAACATGGACAACAACGAACTAATAGTGCTCCTAAACTACAATTCACTCACTTGGGGGAACCTATGGAGGATGTGTTGAAAATGTTGATACAGTCTAATCTTATCACACTCCTAGATTTCTCAAACTATCAAGAGCCACAATTCAAACCTCGTAGCTATAGAGATGATCCTTTTTGTGAATTTCACCGATACAAAGGTCAAAACACAAAAAATTGTTTTAGAATCAAACATCTAATAGAAGATCTTATTGAACGAGGAGACAATGATGTTGATCAAAAATATGGGAATGAAAATCTAAAAATTTACACAAACCCTATGCCTAATCATACAAAAGCAAAAGATTCAGGAGAGGCCTCAACCTCAAAAAACATAAACAATACCCATGATACCATGGTGGGACTTATTTATTTATCACAACATGAGGAATCAGACATGCATCAAGATATTGTTTTAAAACAAAGTCCAAACCCATCAACAATGTTTAGCAATATTTTATATTGTAATGACATCAAGTGGATATCAGATTGTGATACCTCTCCCACATATCACTCAATGATTGGCCATTTTGAATAAGTTCCAAATGATCTGGAAGAATCCTTTGTTGCACCCATACCTACTGATTTTTTTGAAGATTCTTTTACCGATGATCTATCATCCACCCAAGGATTATGTCAAGAGGAGGCTCTTGAGGATAATGAAAGTTACTCTGAATCGAGTCAAGATCAAGAACCCCTATCCTAGAAGTTTCACCAAGAGCTAAGGGACATCTTCCAAACCATTTTAAACTTCAAATATGTCCCTGATATCACCCGTGAGATGTTTTTTTCTGATGGACATATAGACGTTCTTTATCTAAAACAAGAGTCTCCCACTCTTGGTATTCCTACACAAGAGCAAGTAACAGTCGAGATTCTTGATTCTTACAATGATTGTACATCAGCAAAATCTTTTGAGTCAACATCAACATCTTTTGAAGCAATATCAATAGATAATAATGTCATAGAATTAGAGCAAACAGTTCATTTTCTTGAACAACGGGAACCCATAGCAATATCATGTATTCATGACAAATCATCTTCAGTGGCTATGGATCAGAGTATACATTATCAGGGCAAAGGATTAGGTATTGATAATACCTTCAAAAAACTGAGGGAAATCTTGTCTACAAAGAACATCAACATATGGGGCACGAAGAATCCTTATGATGAAAATACTGTCAACACTACAACTAGTCGTACAATGAGTTGGAATTCACCTATCATCTCATACACAAACTGGGACTAATGTAAAAAGAAGAAATCCTATCTAAGCAAGGCAAAGATCATCAAATAAAATGAAGTAGTAAAGAAAAATGGACACATCAAGTACAAATGGATACCGAAGCAAAATAAAGAAAATCATCCCTCCAAAACTCCACTAGTCAAAGAAACTATGGGGAAAAATCAAAAAGTGAACTGTATCCATCAAAAGAGTCCTCAAATACAAAAGCGAGCTTCTCAAGCAAGGAACAAAGTATATCCAGTGGTTGGTCCTAATTCCATGAAAACCTTCGTTCCCACCCATAATTTCTCATCTTCCCAAGTTTGGAGAGTCAAAGGTTCCAAACCATCAACCAATACATCTCATATTCCTCCATACATGTCACCATCCACTCCATTCATGATATCCAATTCTCGCATTGACCGTGTGTTGGTAGCTACCCTTCATCGTAAGGATTCTAAAGGCACTTTATCACGATGTGTGCACATAGACAAGGTTAATTTTGGTATCCACAAGGCAAATCAGAGTTCTTCAAGGTTGCATTCAAGTGCTCATATCTTAGCAAAGCAACTTCTTTAGGAAGGATATCGCTGGCACGTTATGACAGTGGCCTCTACATCAGTACCACCAAGTGGTTCAACATGAGGGTAAAACTTCCAAAAAATCAAAAAAAATCAAAAAAATCAAAAAAATCAAAAAAATCAAAAACTCAAAAAAATCAAAAAATCAAGAAAATAGTAAAAATAAAAAATGTCCTCCAATGAAAACCACTACGGTGGCACTTTGGGAAATTACTACAATGAAAACCTGGCAAACAAACATCATGAGTAGAATTGAACATCTATATGATCCTTCTTAGACAAAATCATCTCATCCTTGTCATGATAAATCCAATGTTCTATCCATCCATCCAATCCATATTTATCCAAATATTCCACTTTATCTTGATCTTGACAAAGATTCGACATATACTTCAACTCTACTCATGGAAAACTTTTGACATGCTCTTTACCATTTTATCTCATGAAGTCCCATAGCCTATATCTAGCATGATAAAACTCTATTGAAACTCTTTGCATATACATTACCTATCTTGGTTTGTTCATTAAACTATGAAGCATTGCTAGACATTGGGGGAAGTTTATTGCACTCTTATTTTTGAATAACTCTTGATCCATGTATTATATCTCACAACATGACATCAACATTGTGATCTAGGTATCGTTTACCTCAAAATCTCATTGCAAAACCCAAAAACTTTCATAAAATCCCATCGAAAATCCAAAAATATTTGCAAAATATTGTATAGCCAAAAAATCCAAAAACATCAAAATCCTGTAGAGTTAAAATCCAAAAAAAATAAAAAAATTCAAAAATTATAAAGGCAAAATCCAAAACATCTAAAACACATCAAAAATCCCTAAAAAGCTCGAACATCAAAAATCCAAAAATAGTACCATGTTGAACTACGAGTCTCTAAGCTTGAACGTAGGCAAGGCTATCATTGATGTGCCCGCCAAGACACCCTAGGTCAGTCCTTTAGGAGTTTGTCATAATAAACTAGCAATCCATCAATTGTTAATATCTCATCATCAATAAGTCGAGTCAGTCGAACTACATGGTCTTTGCATGTATAATGTAGGCAAGGATCATCTTTGATTAGCTCCCGAGGCCCCTAGGATGGTTTTTTAGGTTAGGTTCTTGGTCAAAACTTAGAAAATCCCTAAACATTCAAATATCAAAAAAGCCTTAAACATTCAAAATTTAGAAAACCCCAAAAGATTTGGAAACCTTAGAAAAAACACAAAAACATTCAAAAGACCTAAACAACATCAAATATCTCAGAAAACCCTAAACAACCTCAAATAATCGAAAACCAAAACATTCATAGAAACTTCCAAAAAGACCAAAAACAACCTCTAAAACATTTTCAAAATACCAAAAACATTGAAATATTCTAGAAAATCCAAAACCATCCATCCCATTTCGCTTTCACTTGCAATAAACCTCCACCCATAATAAATCGAGTGTCACCTTCAACCTTTGGCAAAACAAATAGAAAGCAAGTATCACGAGTCGTAAAGTGAAAACCTACGTGTCAAAATCTAAAGTCTAGATCATAGGTAATCAAATTAGTGAAGTTTGTATCAACGGCTTATCAAACACCTCATCCTAATAAAAACATTTGATCAACATGTCTTTGGATGCATCCTTCCTGCGATTGACATCAACATTAGAAATCACCTTAGCTACGTTAAACTAGCAAGAGATATCGATAACACTGATTGTTTGTCTTTGATATTTTCTTTTGATTTATCTTAATGACCCATTCCAAGGACCTCTTGATGATGTCTATCTAAACGATTTAGAGAGAAAGGAATGGGGCATCGATCATTATCTTTCGTTAGTTGTGCTTGTGGGTATTCTTATAAAATAATCTTGGTGCATACTTGCTTAGTTTTGTGTGGGGAGGTTGTTTGGAGTAGATTGTTGACTATTGCATATGCTTTGGTCCGATATATTCTTAACTACTAAACTACATTATGACAAGGTTTTCATATGTCAAGATGTGAACAAGCACTATCCTATCTATTTGTAGATTCAAAGTCCATGTCACTAGATACAACACCATCCTAGTTCTCAATACCTTGATGCATCGTGTCTATGTGTTATATCAAAAATAAGGAATGACAGAAATCCCAATCCCAAGATATGAGCAAATCATCATCATCATGCATCTCTCATTACCATCTCTAATAGAGTCTTGGTGGATCATGGACATGTTTGACTTTTTGAATCAATCTCAAAATCAATGGTCAATCCATTCATCTTATTCTTCTTATTCTTCTATCTTTACTAACAATTCTATCCAAGTATCGAATATGTGTGATATATCAAAATATGCATGAGGCTACCCATAGCTGATGATTGTCTATACATCCTAAAATATGTCTACATCAATATCTGAGCTAGCACACTAGCAATCCCTCTTCCACTAGAGCACAATGGGTCATCTATATCATCTTCAACTCAACAATCTGAAAAGTTATAGCTCTTTGATTCAAAAGCAACCTAAAATCTCAAGCATCTCAAGCATAAGTTTGATTTTCACCTATTGTGAACCTGATCAGAACACTTTATTCTTCGATCAATCTCTCAAGGGGGAAACCAACCATATTTCAATCATATCAATATCAAATCATATAACATACTTTTGTTCCTAGCCTTGCTAGCAAATATTGATCAAATTATCAAATCAATCATCATTGGGATATATCTTTCCCTACCAATCCTCATGTTATTCAACACAATCCTTGTATTGTTGTGAATCCTCAACAATGTTATCAATCAATCAATCAGATCAATCAACTTTATCTTGGCTATCAACATCTCAAAGAGATCATTGATATCCATTTCTACATCGTCATCAACATCAAAATCAACATCAATCTTTGAACCAATGCAATGAGTACATTACTTCAAAGAGGGGCAAAATGTAGACACTTAAAAATGTCTCAATGGATCACATTGGATAACTAACATCATTTCATCCTAAAACCCATCCTCTTTTCGTTTAATTGATTAAATTAGCCTAGATATTTAATTAATTGCCTCATTTTCATCTATTAATCTAATTGACCTAGTTAAGTTAATTCATCCCCTTTCACGGGGCAGTGGGCCTAGCTCGATTGGCTAAAGTATCCTATTGCAGGAAAGAGGTCACAAGGTCTAGTCACCCAACCATCCCCATGGTACCGAAGGGCATGTCGCATCAGCGTCATCGGTCACATGAAAAATTTTTACCAAGCGCACTGCAATTATAGGGGGACAGATACCCAACTGATTCCTACAGTCTAAAAAAAAATCCCTTTTCATGCTAACATTATGTCCTATTAAATTGAATAAATCAAATTATTTAATTTAATCCCTAAAGTCCTCTTATTTAATTAAATATCATATCACTTCCCCTTTCCATTAAATTAATTAATTATTTAATGAATATCCTAATTCCCTTAAATTGCATAATTGAAACTTTATTTTCAAATTACTAATAAAGCTAATTCCCCCCACTTGTAAAGACATATAATTTAATCCATAAAGTCCTCTTATTTAATTAAATAACCCTAAGTTATTTAATTAAATATCATATCGCTTCCCCTTTTTATTAAATAAATTAATTATTTAATGAATATCCTAATTCCCCTAAATTGCATAATTGAAACTTTATTTCCAAATTTCTAATAAATCTAATTCCCCCCACTTGCAAAGACATATTCCAAAGTAATATTCCTCCTTTGCACACTCCTCCAAAAGGAATATTCCCATGGAATATTCCTTCCCCTTTTCCACATTAAAACTTTGTTTTAATTTGCTAAATATCTATTTCCCTGACCCATGAGAATATTCCAAAGAATATTTTCTTTCTTCACTAATTTGAAAAAAAGAATATTCTTCATTATAACAAAGTCACAAGACTTCATGTGCGAGCTAACTTACAAGACTTCATGTGCGAGTTAACTTACAAGACTTCATGTGTAATTTAACTTACAATACTTCTTGTGCAAGTTTTGAAAGTGTGTTTGTTTGGATGAATGTGAGCCCTTGATTAAATATCATCTTGCATCCTCAACCCTTGATGGGAATCCATGATCCATGCCTCCATATTCTTTCATTTTTGACCATTGATTAGCTTTTTCAATCTTAGCCCTTCATTTCTCATTTGTCCTCCTATAAATAGGTCACTATTTGGAGACAAATGGATCCATCTTTTAACATCAAACTTATAATGTTAAAATCACTCTTACTTGCACTCACATTTATCATAATTTTAGTTTATTTTAATTGCACCATATTAGCTTAGCTTCCATTAATGGCTTCCATGATAACATAAATGCATCCATTTAGTATTGTGTAATTAGGGTTTGAATCTTTTTTAGCTTAAACTTCATTTAGAGTAGATTTGCATATACCCATATCAATCATCTTAGCATACGTCATGTTAAAATAGCTTGCATCATGTTCATTTAGCTTTAAATAATGTTTCATTACACATCTTCCATCAATTTCGTCGATTCTCTTCAATAGAATTGATCAAAACAAGTTCATTATCCAAGAGATTGGGAAAGGGTCGCCATTCCACATCAATGCAACACCACTCTCCCAATAGGATAAGTTTCAATGTCTTAGATTAGAGGTTTTTCAAGCTTTCATGATTTAGAATGTTAGTTTTAATGGATTCTTTGTCTTTTTTTACAATGAATTATCTTATTGGGATTGATGCTTAGAGGGTTAAATATGCCTTGAATTCGTATGGATCGGGTGTAGTTAACCTATACTATGTCATTGGTCACAGGTTTTATGAATGTTTTTGGGATTTTTGATGAGATTTTGAGGTAAAAGATACCTAGATCATGATGTTGATGTCACGTTGTGAGATATAAGACATGGATCAAGAGTTATTCAAAAACAAGAGTGCAATAACCTACCCCTAGTGTCTATCAATGTTTCATAGTGCAATGGAAAAATCAAGATAGGTAATGTATATGCGAAGAGTTCAATAGAGTTTTAGCATGCTAGATATGGTCTATGGGACTTCATGAGATGAAATGGTAAAGATCATGTCAAGAGTATTCCATGAGTAGAGTTGAAGTATACATCGAATCTTTGTCAAGATCAAGATAAATGGGAATATTTGGATAAATTTGGATTGGATGGGTGGAGGGAACATTGGATTTATCATGTGAAGGATGAGATGCTTCTATCTAAGAAGGATCATATAGACACTTGATTCTACTCATGACGCTTGTTTTCTAGGTTTTCATCATAATACTTGCCCAAAGTTCCACCGTAGTGGTTTTCACTAGAGGAAGATTTTTATTTTTACTATTTTTACTATTTTTTTAATTTTTTTAATTTTTTAATTTTTTGGAAATTTTAACCTCATGTTGAACCACTTGGTGGTACTAATGTAGAGGCCATTGTCATAATGTGCCAATGATATCCTGCTTGAAGATGTTGCTTTGCTAAGATATGAGCACTTGGGTGCAACCATGAAGAACTCTGATCTGCCTTGTGGATACCAGAATTAACCTTGTCTATGTGTGCACATTGTGATATGGTACCTTCAGAATCCTTATGATGAGGGGTAGCTACCAACACACAGTCAATGCGAGAATTGGATATCATGAATGGAGTAGACGATGACATGTATGAAGGAATATGAGATGGATTAGTCGATGGTTTGGAACCTTTGACTCTCCAAACTTGGGAAGATGAATAATGTTGGGTGGGAAGGGAGGTTTTCATGGAATTAGGACCAACCACTAGATATCCTTTGTTTTGTGCTTGAGAAGCTTGCTTTTTTATTTGAGGATGCTATTGATGGATACATTTCCCTTTTTTATTTTTCCCCATAGTTTCTTTGACTAATGGAGTTTTGGAGGAATGATTTTCTTTATTTTTCTTTGGTATCCATTTGTCTTTGCTTTGTCCTTTTTCCTTATTACTTCATTTTCTTTTATGATCTTCTCCTTGCTTTGATTGGAATCTTTCTTTTTACGTTGGTCCCAGTTTGTGTATGAGATGATGGGTGAATGACAATTCATGATACAACTAGTTGTAGTGATGACAATATTTTCATCATAAGGATCCTTCATGCCCCCTATGTTGATGTTTGCATTAGACAAGATTACCCCGACATTGTGAAGGTATTAACAATACCTAATCCTCTGCCCTGATAATGTATCATTTGTTCCATAGCCACTACATATGACTTGTCATGAACAAATGATATTGATATGGGTTCCCGCTATTCAGGAATATAAAATGTTTGCTCTAATTCTATGACATCATTATTTGTCGATACTACAAAAGATGTCGGTACTGATTCAAAAGATGTCAATGATGCACAATCACTATAAGAATCAAGAATCTTGATTTTTGCTTGCTCTTGTGTGGGAATATCAAGAGTGGGAGATTCTTGTTTTGGATGAAGAACGTCTATATGTCCATCAGAAAGAAACATCTCAAGGGTGATATCAGGGACGTCTTTGGAGTTCAAAATTATTTGGAAGATGTTCCTCAGCTCTTGGTGAAACTCTAGGGATAGGAGTTCTTGATCCTGACTCGATTCAAAGTAACTTTCATTATCCTCAAGATCCTCCTCTTGACATGATCCTTGGGTGGATGATATATCATTGGTAAAATAATATTCACAATAGTTTGTGGGTATGGGTGTAACAAGGGATATTTCTGGTTTGTTTGGAACTTCTTCAACATGCCCAATCATTGAGTCATATGTGGGAGAGATATTGTAATCTGATACATACTTGATGCCATTACGGTATGAAATATTGTTAGGCACTCTTGATGGGTTTGGACTTTGTTTTAAAATAGTATCTTGATGTATGTTTAATTCCTCATGTTGTGATGAATGAATACCATAAATGTTTCCCACTATAGTATCATGAGTATGGTTTACATTATTTGAGGTTGATGCCTTTCCTAAATCTTTTGATTTTGTATGGTTAGGCATAGGGTTTGTGTAAATTTTCAAATTTTCATTCCCATATTTTTGATCGACATCAATAACTCCTTGTTCAATAAGATCTTCTATTAGATGTTTGATTTGAAAATAGTTTTGTGTGTTGTGTCCTTTGTATTGGTGGAATTCACAAAAATGATCGTCTCTATAGCTACGAGCTTTGACTTGTGGATCTTAATAGTTTGAGAAATCTGGGAGTGTGATAAGGTTAGACTATATCAACCTCTTCAAAATATCCTCCATAGGTTCCCCTAACGGAGTGAATTATTGCTTAGGAGTATTGTTTTTTCTTTGTGGTCTACGTTCAATGTTTGTAGTATTGATCATCGGTTGATTGTTTGGTGGTTGCATGCATCGTTGTTGTGTGTTCATGGGTTGGGTGTTTGTTTTCCTAGGCAGTTAATACCAGCTTTGCATCAACAACACCATCACTAGTAATTTTCTTATTCTTGGCCCAAAAGTGGGGTTTATCATTAGAACTAGTGGATGGGCGGTTGACTTTATACACTTGTGTGTTTCCCTGTATGATTAGGGCTCCCTCAATGTTGAGGGCCCTGGGGATAATCTCATCATAAGTGGTGATACATTGCATCTTTAAGCATAAGGATAGATCTAGATCAACATTTGCTATGATAATCCCCACTTGTTGTCTGTCGGGAATGGGCCACTTGCTCTTACTAGCTCCTTTCCTCCACCTTTGTAAGAAATTGGTGAAGGATTCTCCTTTGTTTTGCTTGAGTGTGTATAAATATTCTATGCTTACATCCATGTCAATATTGAAGGAGAAGTGATCTATGAATCTATCGATGATTTCTTGGAAGGTTTCGATGCCTGGAGGGAACTATGAGAACTAATCAATGGCTAGGCCTATCAAATTTTATGGAAAGAGGCGCATCAAGTAGGAATCATTGTAGGAAACCTCCATACACATGACATTGAATTATTTGATATGCTCCACAGGATTTCCCCTCCCTTTGTATTTATCAAATTTAGGGACCTCAAAACTAGGAGGGAAAGGTACCATTGCGATGTTTCTATCAAATGGGTATGGACATAAGCTTTGTTGTGTATGGGGATTCTTTGTTTTTCCCATTTGAATGGCTTGCATTTGTTGCATTAGCGCCTTGAGTTGTGATGTCATATCATCTTGCGGATTTGGTAGAGAAACATATGTGGTATACTGTGGAATGGTGGATAAAGTGTAAGTGGGATTTTGATACAATGGGGTGTTATATGGTGTGTAGGGTGGATTTTTATATTGTGAAGGTGATGGTGGTAGGGGTGGAAGTGTATATGCTCCTTGTGTTATTGGATTCATGATGTATTGTTGGGGAGTATAATACAAACCCTATTGTTGTTATTGTTATGTGAGCACTTGTTGTTGGGTGTACTGTTGTGCTAGCAAATCTTGTTGTTGGGTTTGTTGTTGTTGAGCTTATTGTTGTGCGATTAAAGTTGCTTGTTGGGCTTGTTGTTGTTGTTCCACTAGGGCTTGCTGTTGAGCTTGTTGTTGTGCAACTAAGGCTGCTTGTTGGGCTTGTTGTTGTAGTTGTGCCCCTAGGGCTTGTTGTTGTTTCACTGTTTGTTGGTAGGCATCTTGTGCTTGTTGAAAAGATAGAGCATGAGCTTGTTGTTGTTGCAAGGCTTCCTAATAGGGTTGTTGTTGTTGAAAAGCTTGTTCTTGAGCTTGTTGTTCTTGTAATTCTTATTGATAAGCTTAATGTGCTTGTTGCAAAGCTGGAGCATGTGCTTGCAATGTAGGATCATTTTGGGTGTTTATGGTTTGAGTGAGTTGTGGGTTGATGATGAGAGGTTGGGGGTTTCCTTGGTTTAACGTTCCTTGTAAAATGGTGGGTTAGGATGGAGGAATGTAAGTTTGAGGTCCCATTTGATTTTGCATGAGGTAAGGGACCAATGGTAAGGATGATGATGGCACTATTTGGTATTGAGACGGCAATGGCACACTAGGAACTTGAGTCAATTGATTGAAAGAGTTCCCTTGACCAATGTGTTTAGGGTTACCTTGTTTTGTTTGAGATGGGGCCAAGGTACTACCTTGGTTGATGGGGTTTGTGATCAACGTGTTGTTTTGATTTGGGTTGATGATGGATGGGATTGATGTGTTTTGTGCAACTAATGGGTTCAATGAACTAATGGAGTGGTTTGATGAAGACGTCCCTGTCGATTGAGGATATTAGTATGGGATGATTATGCTTGATTCATGTAAAATCGAAGCATATTCATGCTACTAATACTCAATCTTAAACAAGATCATTCAAATGAAAGCTAAGCTAAACATTTATTGAAACTAAACATTATGAACTATGAAAGCATTTAAATGTCTACTCTAATCCATCTGAAACTTATCCCATTTTGGAATCAGTGTCGTGTTGATGTGGAACAACAACTCTTTCCCAATCTCGTGATCAGTGAGCTTGTTCCAATCAATTCTATTGAAGAGAATCAATGAAATTGTTGTGATATGTGAATGAAAACATGATTTTAATCTAAAATGAACATGATGTAAAAGCTAATCTACCATGATTTTAAGCTAAATGATTCAGATATGCAATTTCTAAGCTAATATAAATGATATTTAAACTAAAAAGATTCAAACCCTAATTATCCAATTAGCTAAATGGATGCATGGAAGCCATTAATGGAAGCTAAGCTATTATGCAACTAATTTAAACTAAAAAATGCTAAATGTGTGCAAAGATGAGTGTGAGTGTGAGTGGTTCCAACAACATAAGTTTTCAAATTGAAATATGGATCCCTATTCAATAGAGGCAAGCCCTATTTATAGAATAGGCAAAAAGAGATCAATGGATGAGATCAAAAAGATCAATCAACGGTCAAGGATGAAAGAAAGAAGAGGCATGGATCATGGATTCTCATCAACGAGTGAGAATGCAAGATGAGATTTAATCAAAGGTTCTCATTCCTTCCAAACAAACACACTTTTGACATGTTTAAGAGGTCAAAAGTTAACTTGCTCAAGAGGTTTCATGTTTAACTTACTCAAGAAGCCAAGTGGGAATATTCCCTTTTTCAAATGATTAGAAGAGAGAGAATATTCTTTGGAATATTTTCATGGGTGAGGAAAAAGGATATTTTGTAAATTAAAACAAAGTTTAATTGTGCAAAAAGGGGAAAGAATATTCCATGGGAATATTCCCCTTTTGGAGGAAAATTAGATTAATTAGATAATTATTAATTAAACAATGTTAATCATACAATTAGGGGATTTTAGAAGAATTTAAAGTGATGTTAAATGATTTAATAAATGGGGAAAGGTGAAATGAAATTTAATTAAATAACTTAGGGTTATTTAATTAAATAAGAAGACTCAAGGAATTAAATTAAATAGTTTGATTTATTTTATTTAATGAGATGAAATGTTAGCGTGAAAGGGGGTGAATTAACCTGATTTGATGAATTAGGTTAATAGAAAAAAATGATGCAATTAATTAAATAGTTAGGCTAATTTAATTAATTAAATACTTGTTTCGAGTGTGTGATATCATTCAAGAAAATTTTTAGTGTCTACATTTTTCCCTTCTTTGAAGCGAGGTACTTGTTGCTTTGGTTCAAAGATTGATGCTCTTCAAATTAAAAATTGTTGCCTAAATAAAATAAAAAAAATGATTTTTAAATGCCCCATTGCTAAAGGATAAAGGTGATTCCCCACCCCCTCGAGAAATCAGGCGGAAATTTTGAATTTTTAGGTTGATTTCTTGATAAAGGTGAAAAGGTGCTCCAAGGGTCCAGAAAGGCTCCAAGATGCAAGAAATATGCCAAAATCACAAAAAATGATGCAAAATAAGCTTGATTTTGGCAAAAGTGATGAAAATGATGATAAACCCTAGCTTGAAGGCTAAATTAGGGCAAAAAAATAGTAATTTTCTAGCATAAATAAGCTAGGAAGGGTCACTTTCAATTCATTTGTGCATTCACACCCTAGGGAATTCTTGTTGTTTTGGGCTCTGACCCTCTGACGAAATGGCATGATGAGAGCTCCCACGACACATTTCTGATCGAGTTTGAGACTACCAGAGGTTTCCAGGTGCAGGACCACCGATATGTGATCCAAAACTTGATTTGAAATTTGACTTTTTGATGCATTTATTACTTTTTGAATTTTAAACTTTGGCGCCGTCACTATATAGCGACGAGAAAATTAGAATTGCCGACACTAAAATGAATTTTAGCGATGCATATGTGTATTGCGACATAGCTCACAATTTAGAATTAGGGTTTCCAATTTTAAATTGTGACGCATATATTTATAGCGACACACTTCTAGATTTGAAAATTAGGGTTAGGGTTTCCAAAGTTTAAATCATGGTGCATATGTTTATAGCGACATAATTTGCAATTTGCTTTTTGAATGCCTTCGATCGTCATAGTTTAGAATTTCAATTATAGTGACGCTATTGTCATTTTGGAGCCAAAATTCCAAACTGAGTCAATTTTTTTCTAGATTTTGATGTTGTGCGCTTCGTGGGTATAGGAGGTCATTCCACCCTTGATGTCTCGTGAGCACCAGCCCATAGTTTTGGAGAGACTTGGTGATTTATCCTAGTTGCACCAAGAGCACCTGGGGTAGATCGGCTTCTAGTACGTTGCATATATGCCCATCGTCTGGACACATTTAACTATGATGACAATGTTGTGCAAGAGATGGCATAGTGAGACTTTGCCTTTCCAAATTCTGACAGGTGAGGCAAAAATAACTTTAGAGGATGTATGGCAGATTTTGTGTTTATCGATACATGGCAAGCGTGTGATATATGATGTCGACGCTGGATATGATTCTTGCCACGAGGTGATGGAGATTGAGGACCTCATTCTAGTCACTTCACAGATCGACCTTGAGATGTATAGAGGTTGAGTGCCCACATTCAGATTGATCATTGTAGCCATCATTTTTGGTTTGGTCGCTCCTAATCGACAAAGAAGAGGATTCAGCCCAGGATGGGGCTTGGCATGGCATAGGATGCTCTACAAGAGGACACTATTTGCATGGGGGTCAGTGATGTTGGCTTCGTTGTATCATTATATGCATGACTTTATCTATTGCGACAATAGAGCTATTGGCACAGGGGTTACCTTGGTTCATATTTGGGCTTGGGAGCATATTGCAATGCTCCAATCAATCATGCAGATGGTTTATGTTGAGCTAGATGATCTTGTGGTTTGGCGATATAGAGGCAACATCACTCTTCAGCATGCAGGGCAGCTTAGGCTTCCATACTGGCATCGGGTACTTGACAATATGATAGTGTTTATATGGCGACCCTGGCTATAGATGCCAATAAGGTTCGATGATACATAGTAGCTCTTCTTTGCCAGACAGACTCAGTATATGCAGGGTCAAGAGCACATGATTATATAGCAGTATCTACTAGATAAGATGGCTTGATACTTTGGTGAGCGGCAGGATAGGCTCGACGATGCATATAGGGCCATCTTTGTGAGATCAACTCAAGAGGTTCCCACATGGGGACCTACCATCCCAACTTCAAAGGTGGTCGAGGGTTTTTGATAGTTAGTGGCATGGCCATGGGCATATGACTAGGGATAGGAAGACGCACAGACGATGCTTGCATATGATGCATGGTTTACACCCCCTTTCCAATTGACAAATCCAACGTGTGCTCCTCCATGAGGGAGGGGAGCAGGCAGGGGCGGAGGCAGGGGACAAGATGGACAAGATGGGAAGATCTGAGGGGCACCACCAGTGGGACAACAGCCTCATGTTCAGTCACAGCCAGTGCAGTAGTAGCCCATTCAGCCATAACCATCAAGGAAAAATCCCTGAGATGTATAGATTCAACAACTACAACAACAGGTGTAGATGATTACAGGTGAGTAGGATCAGGGCTGCCTACAGATTTTGGTGATCACTACTGAGAGGGACTAGGCCAGACAACAGATTGTGGCTATTATCATGAAGAGGGATCATGCAAGGAAATAGGTACAAGCTGTGACTACCAAGAGAGATTAGGAGATTGGTCGCCACCAACAGTTGGAGGTGATAATAGTAGCTACACAGGGCAAGACTGTATCTGTCAAGCTATATAGAGAGGTTGTGACTGAGGCAACCTATTACAGGATGCATTATCACAGAGATGTTCCACAGGCACTTAGACAACCTGACTACTCGCAAAGGAGTGATGCATGGCTCGGGGCTGAGGATCAACCTGAGAGATAGGCTAGAGAGGGGAGCAACCATCAGGGTTAGCTCGATTGTATAGAAACCTTTTGATTTTGTTGCCCTATTCTTTGATACATATATACATTCATGGGATCCTTTTTTATAGCCTCATGGATATTGTATTTATGATTGATATACATACACTGATCCAAATATTGTACGATGACATTCATTTTTTGATATATATGTATATGAGACAGATACATATTCAATATGATGTGTTCATCTTATTTCATGCTTATGATTGTATGGATGCATATGATGTGATATGCTTATATTTTATCATGTATGGATGAACTATACTTATGCTTATGCAATATGTGACGATACATGAGATGTAATGATATGGATGGATGCAATGTTATATTTGTTTTCATTATCTTTTCATGATATGGAATGGGGTGGATGATATGATATGTAAATGTTATGGATGCATTTATTTTTGTGTATTTCCTATGTAATTTATGACGATGACGATGCATATGTATGTATGGATGGTTAATGTAGATGTTATGCTTATGATAATGATAATGCAATGTATGTTTATGATATGCGATGCAACAATTTAAGATGTTTAGAATAACAAATCTATATTATTCATCACAACTTAAATGATAATGTAGGATGTATGTATGTATGATGTGATATGCAATGATTATGCTAATAAATCAATACGTATTTATGCTGATGATTTTTGGATGCAGGATGGATGTATTGATGATGTTTTGGTTGATTGTCATGATACAAGGTTGGCGCAGAGAGAAGAGAGAAGAAACAAGATGATTTGACCATTGATTTTTATGATTGCTTCAAAAGATCCAATAGGTCTATGTTCCATCGAGACTTTACTAGAGATTGTGATGAGAAATGCATGATGAGGATGAATGCAAGATGATAATTTTCTCATATCTCAAGATTGGGATTTTTTTTCATTCCTTATTGTTTGATATAACACATAGACACAATGCATCGAGGTATTGATAACCAGGACGACGTTGTATCTAGTGTAATGGACTTTGACTCTACAAACAAATAGGATATTTCTTGTTTACACCTTGACATACAAAAACTTCATTGGAATGTAAGTGAGAATCCTATAATATATTGGACCAAAGCATATGCAATAGTCAACAACGTACTCCAAACAACCTTCCTACACACAACTACGCAAGTATGCTCCAAGATTATTTTACAAGAATAACCACAAGCACAACAAATGAAAGATAATGATCGATGCCCCATTCCTTTCTCTCTAAATCATTTTGATAGACATCGTCGAGAGGTCCTCGGAATGGGTCATTAAGATAAATCATAAGAAAAGATCAAAGACAAATTGTTAGTGTTGTCTATATCTCTTGCCATTTTAATTTTAGCTAAGGTGATGTCTAATATTGATGTTTATCATAGGAAGGATACATCCTAGGACATGTCGATCAGATGGTTTGATGTTAGGATGATGATGCTAATGATAAGTTGTTGATATAAACTTCACTCATGTATTTACCTATGATTTAGACTTCTGATTTTGACACTTAAGTTTTCACTTGACGAGTTGCAATACTTGCTTTCTTTTTATTTTTCCAAAGGTTGAAGGTGATGATTGATTTATTATGGATGGAAGTTTATTGCGGGTGAAAGCGAGATGGGATGGGAGGTTTTTCGATTTTCTGGAATATTTCAATGTTTTTGGTATTTTGAAAAAGAAATTGAGGTTGTTTTTGGTCTTTTCAAAAGTTTATGTGAATGTTTTGGTTTTTGGTTATTTGAGGCTGTTTAAGGTTTTTTGGATGTTTTCTTAGTGTTTTTGTATTTTGTGATTTTTTCAAATGTTTTTGGGATTTTCTATTATTTGGTTGCTTAGGGGTTTTTGATATTTAAATGTTTAAGGTTTTTCAAATATTTTACAAATGTTTAGGGATTTTTTGTGTTTTCTAATATTTGGATGTTTTTTTTATTTTATGCATTTTGACCAAGAACCTAACCTAAAAGACCTATCCTAGGGGCCTCGGGGGCTGATCAAAGATAAGCCTTGCCTACGTTATACACACAGAGACCACGTAGTTTGACTAACTTGACTTATTTAACAATGAGCTATTAACAGTTGACGAAATGCTAGTTTATTATGATGGACTCCTAAAGGACTGACCTAGGGTGTCTCAGGGGCACATCAATGATGGCCTTGCCTATGTTCAAGCTCAAAGATGACATAGTTCGATAACAGGACACTATTTTTGGATTTTCGATGTTCAAAATTTTTATGGTTTTTGATGTGATTTGGATGTTTTGGATTTTGACTTTACAATTTTTGAATGTTTTTGTATTTTAGTTGTACAATATTTTGATGTTTTTGGATTTTCTGATGAATGTTTGATGAATATTTTTGGGATTTTCTATAACTGTTAAGATATATAAGAACCTGATATGATTCATAATGAAAGGCCCCTAGTGTGATATGCGATAGACTACTTCAATATAGGCAGGATAAACTGACCTTTGGATTATTCCAAGTAGTACTAAGGGGATATGATACTTCACAACATCAAGCTATGATAAGGATGTAGATAAGGTGATGGATGAATAAATAGGATGAATGATGCAAAGAATGGTAGGATACTGAGCCAAAGAATAGATGGAGGTGCTTTATTTATGTAAGGTGTCTGTTTTCCAGGTTTTCACCAAGGTAATTTCCCAAAGCGCCACCGAAGTGGTTTTCACTAGAGGACAATTGTTTTTCTTTAATTTTTTAATCATTTTTTTCATTCATTTTTTTTTTGTATTTTTAGATTTTACACCTTTCAAGACTAGGTATAAAACTTTTTGAGATGCAAGATGTTAGTTGGATTCTCCTTCAAGCGTTCACAATTGGTATGCTCTTGATCCATAGCTAGTTGTGATGACAAAAGGACCCAACCAGTTAGGCTCAAACTTTCCTTTACTTTCATGATCTGGTAGATTCTTCTGATTCTATTTTAGGACAAGATCCCCTACCTGGAAAGATTGACATTTGATCTTCTTGTTGTAGCTTCGTTTCAATCGGTTTTGATATACTTACAAGTGATTAAGGGCGTCAAGACGACGCTCATCTAGGAATTCTAACTCATTCAGCTGAGATACTCTTTATTCTTCATCAACAATTAGGTTATGTAGTGGCACTCGCAATGATGGGAGCTCAACCTCGATAGGCAGGATAGCTTCTGATCCATAGACTAGGGAGAAAGGGGTTGCACCTATTGGCGTGCAGATACTGGTTCAATAAGCCCAAAGAGTAGGATTTAGTTGCAGATGCCAATCACGACCAACTTCATTGATCATTTTCTTTAGGATCTTCATAATGGTCTTGTTTGTAGCCTCAGCTTGACCATTTCCCTAGGGATAATATAGAGAATCGGTGTTGGATATTGAATCTTTAACATAGCTCTTTCACATCCTGATTCTTAAAGTGGGTTCCATTATCTAAGATGAGGGTTGTGGAACACCACAACGACAGATTAGGTAATTCAGGATAAACTTGACAATTTGATTCCTTGTTATGTAGGTCATAGGAATGGCTTCAACCCACTTGGTAAAGTACTTAGTGGTTGTTATGATAAACTTATGGCCATTCAATAAGGTTGGAGTGATTTTTCCTATGAGGTCAAGTCCCCATTGCGAGAAATCCCAAGGTGTGATCATTGGTTGCAATTCTCGAGTTGCGGCATGAATCAGATCTCCATGTTGTTGGCACTAGACACACTTCTACACATACTGATGAGCTTCCCTTTCCATGGTTTTCCAATAGTACCTTGTCCTCAACAGTTTCTTAGCTAGAGTCATACCACTAGAATGGGAACCACATATGCCATTGTGTACTTCCATTAAAGTAGTTAAGGCTTCCTCTTGGTTAAGACTTGATAGAAATGTCTCTTCGATGCTTCGGCGGTAAAGGGTATCACCTAGGATCATGAATCAAGATTCCTTTTTAATAAAGGTCTTTTTAAGGTTCGAGGTGATATTGGATGGGAGGATTCCTCTACTAATGTAGGTAAATATGTCATGATACCATGGGGATCCGGGACCAACAATGACACGTGTGAATTCAAATTTAGGGATTTCAAAATTTGGTATGAGAAGTTGTTCTACCAAGAATTCACATTGAAGGATGTTGTTCAACATGTCTAACAATGATCCAATTGTTGCCATTGCATCCACTGCTCAGTTGTTCATGCGAGGAATTTGATCAAAAGTTATATCTATGAAAAGGTCCTTGATACTTTCCACCATCTTTTTGTAAGGAGTAAGCTTGTCATCCTTAGTTTGATAGTTGTCATTGACTTGATTGATAACCAGTTGTGAGTCTCCATAGACTTTCATCTCCTGTATCTACCATTGAACTGTTATCCTGAGACATGTGATTAGGGCTTCATACTCAGCAATATTTTTAGTACAAGGGAACGATAGCCAGTATGACTTTGGAATGTAATCACCTTAAGGGGTGATGAAAATAATACCTGCTCCTGATCCATGTTGGGTACACGAGCCATCAAAGTACATCTTCCACTGAGCTGTGATATTGATAAGGAACACCGATTCATCAAGGAACTCAGATATCAAAGGGTTCTCTACATAAATAGGTGCCTCTACTAGTTGGTTTGCGATCACTTGTCATTTGATTGCCTTGCATTCTACATACTCTATGTCGAACTCTGTTAAGATAATTACCCATTTGGCCATTCTCCCAGTGAGAGTTGCTTTAGATAATAAGTATTTGAGTGGGTTGATCTTTGCAATGAGCTTGATTTGATGGGACATGTAATGTCTGCAATTTTTTAAAGCAAAAACTACTACTAGGCATGCTTTCTCAATGGGTGAATAGTTCATTTCATAGCCCACCAAGGTTCTGTTGATGTAATAGATAGCCCTTTCCTCTCTATTTTCATCATGTTGTGCTAGAAGAGCTCCTAGTGCTGTGGATGTTACTGAGATATATAGGATCAGTGGTTTGTTTGGTATTGGAAGCATGAGCACTAGAGGTGTTAGTAGATAATCTTTGATTTGCTGGAAAGCTTTATCGCACTTCTCATCCCACTTATAAGTTATTCCTTTATGGAGAAGATGTGAAAGGTGGTGGATCTTAACTGATAGTTGCGCTATGAACCTTCTGATGGACTACAATCTTCCTTGTAATCCTCTCATTTGCTTCAGTGTTTATGGTGGTTCCATGTCGAGGATGGATTTTACCTTTGCTAGATCAATTTATATCCCTCTTTGCGAGACAATAAAGCCAAGAAATTTCCATCATGTAACCCTGAAGACACACTTTTTTTGATTCATTCATACCTAGTACTCTTCAAGTCTGTCGAAGATGGGCCCTAAGACTTGTATGTGCTCACTTCTTTTCTTTGATATTTCCAAAATGTCATCCGCATAATCTCCAACTGTTTTGTGGATCATTTCAAGAAAGATGATATTCATTGCTCTTTGATAGGTTGCTCCTACATTCTTTAACCCAAACGACATCATGTTCCAGCAATAGGTTCCCCATGGACAAGTGAATACAGTTTTGTGTTGATCCTCCTTGGAGATCATAATTTGATTTTAGCCTGAAAAATCATCCATGAGTGACAACATTTCATGCCCTACCATTAAGTCCACAATAAGGTTGATGTTAGGAAGAGGAAAATCATCCTTTGGGCATGCCTTATTTAAGTCCCTAAAATCAGTGTAGATTCGGATGCCCCTAGTGGGTTTTGAGACTGATACCAAGTTTGAAATCCACTCAGGATAATCTATCGGTCGAATGAATCCGATGTAAAGAAGCTTTTGTAACTCTAATTTCACTAGAAGTGTTATTTGAGGATGCATCTTCCATAAAAAAAAATTGACTAGTGTGGCTTCAGGATAAACTGCTAAGTGATGCACAACTACTTCGGGATCGAGCCCTGGCATATCAGTGTATGACCATGCAAAGTTAGCTCTGTGCTCTTTCAGGAATGTTTCCAAGTTCTTGTGTTCTTTATCCAACAAAGATTCAGCATAGAAGGTGATCTCATGTGCTTCTTTTGTTCCCACATTGACTGGAGTGGCCTTTTTTGCTAGCATTGCTAACTTCTTCGGATGCATTACACTAAGGGGGAGATTGAATACCTCATCCTTGGGTACCTCAGAGAGGTTTTCACCTTTGGATGCGTCCTTTGTTTTTACTATTTTAGGATCAAAGAGTGCCACAATATGGTTTTCACTCAAGAATCTATATGTTAGTTGCATTTCATCAACTTTGTGACTGAAGGATTCAATCGTCTCCCCATAGTATGCCCCTGTGTCGAGCTCTGTGTCAAAACCTGCTTTGTGATCTACCCATGGTAAGTTGTTGCAGAGTCCCATGAATTCTAAGATCGCTTCATCATTTTTGAATAAATCTAGAATCGGTGGTCCTTGTTGGTCCATGTAAATGAGTTGTGGGTATACTAGGCGTATTTCAATCGGTTGATTGCTCAGAGCAAAGGATGTTATGGATATCATGAAGAGGGAGTTGTTTTCAAATAATTCAACAACATCAAGGGGGAAGTCATCTAGGGTCATATCACGTGATGTAGGTAACCAAGAGGAAGGCTCAACCCATTTAGTGGAAGTACCTTTACCGATAAGGGTGACCTTACTAGTAGTACAACCTAGGCCAAGATTATTTGGTCATTTCTCAGGAACGATGGGTTCTAGTAAACCATTAGCTTCTTTCTTTTGTTATATCCCCATCCCTTCATTAGCTACAAGCCTTTATTATCATCTTCCATGGGAAGAGTGGGAATAGGTCGCTCATCTTGATAAAGGAGTTTAGAGATATCATCCTCATTGACATCTTCTTGATTCAAATCCCCCCACTTGGTGAAGGTAGTAGTTGCCATCTTGATAGTTTCAGGCTCTTTGTTGCTAGATGTGGGTTTCCCATGAGATTGAGGAGAAATAGGTAGCTCTCCTAAGACAAAGGTGTTCTTCATTAGCTTATAGTTCCCACAACCATCATCCTGGATCACTGCTTTGATATCAGGTACGTTTTGCACAATGAGTGATTTTGTTTCAAAGGTAGATGCAAGGGATGACAGGTCAACAAATGAGGTAGAAGGGGTAGGCCCTTCATCAGGGGGATCTTATAGAACTTGGCCCCAAGATTTTTGCAATAGTAAAAAGTCCTAGGATCTCCATGGATGTTAATATCTCTATCCTTGAAAGGAAACTTCACACATTGATGATAAGTCGAGACTACAACTTTTAGGGCATGGATCCATGGTCGACCAAGCAAGATGTTATAGGGAAGATCAAGTTCTAACACTTGGCATGTAGTTTCTATGATGAGGGGCCCACTTGGATTGGAAATGCAATGATGCCTTGTGATACTCGTTCTTGGTCATCATATGCCCTGATGGTGGTACTCTTTGTCTTTTCAATAGTTTCTTCTGAATAGCCTAGATTTTTTTTCAACTGAAGGGTGCAAATGTTCAATCCAGATCCTCCATCTTCTAAGACTCTTTTGACTTTGTTCTTATGAATGATAACCTAAAGGTGTAAAGCATGGTTATGAGATGGTTGTGACAGTAGGTCTTGCTCGGAAAAGGTGAGAAAGTGATTAGCGATATGGCCTACCATAGCTTAAAACTGATCTGTATCAATATCCTCGGGAGTGGATGACTCTGATAAAGCTTTCTCCAATATTTCCCTATGTGCGGGGGATAGCCTCAATAGTTCTAAGATTGATAGATGTGTGTGGGTCTTCTTAAGTTGATCTAAGAGATTGTACTTGCTAAGATTTGATGTTGGGAAAGTAGGCTATGCCCTAGATTGAGATGGTGACAATAGTAATGAATCTATCACAAGAAGCCAAAATGTCATGTGGTGACTCCACACTTTGCACTAGGCCCTTTTATGGTGACAACAGTAATGACGCTATCACAAGAAGCCACTACATTGGAATACGTATGTTGCACATTTGTGTAATCCTTAGCTTTTTCGTTGTTGTTTCCTTTGTTATGATCTAGCATAGGGTTCTTGTATATCTTAAGATCTTGATTCTCGGCTGGTACCTCAACAGATATGGTGTCATTCTCTATGAGGTCTTGGATAATGTTTTTGAGCCTCATGCAGTTTGTCATTTTGTGAAAGTCACAAAGGTCATTCTCATTGTACTAGGTTGGTTTCTCTTGTGGTTCTTGGTATTTTTCAAAGTTGGGAAGTGTTATCATATTTGAATCTACCAAAGTTTTCATGATGGTTTCTATGGGTTCAGATAACTGTGTGTATTTTCATTTAGGATAGTTGTTCTTCTTGGTAGTTCACCTTTGTTGCATGTCGGTGTTATTGATTTGATTGTTCTAAGGAGGTTTTGTTTGCTACACAATTGGTTAAATGTTAGCAATGTGATTGTTGTTTGGCCTAGGAGCACCAAGGACCACCTTAGCATCTACAATGCCATCAATTGTTACGTTCTTGTTCTTAGCCCAGACACAAGGCTTGTCATTTGAACTAGTTGATGGGCAATGATCTTTGTAAGCTTGAGTATTCACTTGTGAGATTAGAGCTCTCTTGATGTTAAGGGCTCTAGGGACAAGCTCATCATAAGATGTGATGCATTGCATTTTCAAATGGAAAGATAGATCAGGGTCTAAATTTGCTATGATGATTCCCACTTGTTGTTCATCGGGAAGAGGCCACTTGCTCTTACTAGATCTTTGTCTCCATTGTTTTAAGAAATTAGCGAAATTTTCTCCTTTGTTTTTCCTGAGAGTGTACAGTTCTTCTAGACTTCTATCCATGTAAAGATTAAAGGAGAAGTGATCAATGAATTTATCGATAATTTCCTAGAAAGTTTTGATGTCGGGAGGTAGATGAGAAAACCAATCCATGGCAGGACCTGTTAAACTTCAAGGGAAGAGGTGCATTAAATAAGAATCATTGTAGGCCACCTCCATACACATGATGTTAAATTCTTTGACATGGTCAATAGGACTTGATATGCCTTGCATAACCACCCCATTTTGTTTTATTTTGGAATAAAATGGGTCCCCCTTTTCTTTTCTTTTGTCTGCCTTTGGTTGTTTGGTTGGGTCTTAGGAGTTGTTTGTTTTGCTCCTAAGTCTCTTTTTCTCTCTCGGAGGTAGGTCCGAAACCAAATCTAAACACAAAACTCTTTCAAGGTTTCTAGTTCGGATATCGTTCTGACTCTGATTCCGTCTTTTGTTTTGTTTTTCCTTCTTTGTTATGTTGGTTGTTTTCAACCAATTCTTGGGTCGGTTCGTCTCTTGTTTGTTGGTCATTTTCTTTTGTTTTGTTTGTTTGCTCGCGCGGAAGCGGAACCGGGATTGGAACGCAAGTAGGAAGTTTCAAGTTTCCATATTGTGTCCCTATTCTGACTCCGTCTTTGCTCGTTTCCTTTCTCTCCTCGTTTTCTTTGTTGTTTGGGTCGGGTCCGGTTTTCGCTCTGGTCCCACTTCCCTTGTGCTTGTGTGTTTTGTTCTTTTCTTTTTTGGTCGAGACCGAAACTAGAACCGGAATCAAACTTCAAACTTTGTAATAGTTCCATTTCGGTTTTGTCTCTGCCCCCGTCCTCTTGTGTCCTGTTTTGGTCATTTTGTCGGAACCAGATTTGAGGTTGGAAATTAAGTAAGGAACTTTGTGTGGGTTTCTTTATCTTGTCTTTGACCCGGATCCGCGTCCGCCTTACCTTTTGATGTTCAGTGGACTTGACTTAACTATTTGTTCACGTTGTTAGCTCTGTCCCCGAACTACCACATTTATGGCATTAAATGCAGCTCATTTGCATGCGCAAATTAATTTTTAAAGGTTTAATCATGTTTAAACTGGCTCATTATCATTATTATTTGAAGTGTTTAAGCAAACCACGGCCAGGAAAGTCTCGAGAGGATTGATTTGATCACGGAGGCGAGTTGTGGAGTGAATCTTGGCTAAATTCTGGTCAGTCTTGAGGAGTGTTTTGAGGTGGGTTTCTTTGCTTTTTCGGTCTCCCGTTTGTTCTTTCGGGTTTTTTTTTAGTGTATTCACAAGAGGGTTTTTGTTCTGTGAATTTCTTTGCTTGTTTGTGTTTTTATTTTCTTCATTTGTTTCTTTTTTCCTTTCTTTTCTGTCCCGTTCCGTTTTTGGTTTGTCGTTTTGTTCTGTTGTTTGTTCTGCTATCGCTTTCGTGATAGGTCCATCTTGTCGTGCCCTAGTTTTAACTAGGGTTTAAATTTTTGAGGAATTTCCTTGCTTAGGTGATGAAAATTTGTTTTGAACCTTTTTTTTGTCTTCCCGCGTCGTTTTTGTGTTGTCCGTGTGGGATTCTCGTTATGCCCTAGTTTTCAGAAATAGCATGTCGAGTGAACTAGGGTTTTGCTCGACAACCTTTGCAAAATGATCTTTTCTAGGGTTTAAATTGCCTTTTGTACGAAGGAGCTATTGGAGGGGTCAGACTACGCTATTCCTGGTTTCCTTTGAAGCCCATGTGACCTAGGGTTTAAAATTCATGACTGTACTTTGTTTGAAACACTCTTCGTTTCTTGAAATTATTCTGCTCATGTTCGTTATGATGTGTCTTTATACTTGTTCTTGTTCAGAACCGAAGCTGGGGTGGAAGTTGAGTTTGGGAACTAACAATTAGTTCTGGTCTAGCTCCTGTTTCGGTCCCGAATCCGATCCCATTTTGGTTCTTGTACAATTCTGATCCTGGCCCCGCCACATGATAAGAGATATTTTATGCCTAATACTTCTACAGTTCTGCCTCTGATAAAGGCAAAGTTTAACTAAGTAAATATCATTTTAGGAGGGTAGAGAAGGGATTATATGATTGACTAACTTGGATGTTTTGTTCATCTAATACATAAATTTGCTGCAAAAATCAAGAAATGTCGGGGGCATTAGATGAGGCTTCTCAGAGAAGCCAACCGAGTGAAACTTCATGGCAAGGAGTTAAACCGAAGAAGATCAAGGTGGAACAACTTCTGTATACTTTGAGATGTAAGCATAGGGAATTTTCCCTCACAGCTAGCAAAATTGATTCTTACTGGGCTAATATTACTGACACCAATTTGGGCCCTTTTAACTATGAAGAATTGCATGAGGAGACATTCACCGAAGAGTAGGTCATAGGAAGGATGGAAAGGATTGTTCAATCCAGGTTGGCACATGTTGCACTCTTCCCCCTATCTGTCCAATGTCCAGAGTTGATTCTTGCAGCAGCTGGAGCATATAACCCTGCTACTAGGCAATGTGTGGATGTAAAGGGTAATGTCATTATTGACTTCACGCCTCAAATGATCAAATTCCTGTTTAATATACCTGATCTCAGGAATCCTAGGCAATTAAATGAGGCAAAGGCTTTGAAGCTTTATAGTGATAATAAGGAGAGGAATAGATTTCACATGAATAAGACTTGGATGAGGGTGGAGAAGAAGTCTCTGACCAAGCTTCCAGACCAACCTAAGAGGGCAGACTTTAGTAAAGAGATTGCAAATCTAATCATGTTCCTTTCTAAGGTGTTTGGAAAAAGGGATGCTTCACTGTTTAAGGAATGGATGTTTCCTTTTATCCAAACTATTTTGGATGGGAGGAAACAATTTGACTGGTCAATGATAGTATCAAACAACATTCACAATCAAATGATAAAAGTGAGAGAAACCAAGTGTTTCTTTATGACCTCCTATGTAGTTTATGCAGCTGCCCGAGTGGGGATTTTTCCTGGACTTCAAACAGTGGGTATATTGGGGGAAGCCCAAGGACATAAGAGAGTGTGGGAATATTATAATCAGCTCACCTTGCAGGCATCAGAGCAACATTATAGAAGGGTAAATGATTCCTTTCTTTATGTTATTATTAACAAGCTTAATGGTGATGCGGGATATAGGCTTAGCAGGGAGGCAATGGCTTTTGTGAATGAGTGGGGACATTGGTTTATCCAGTACCCCACATTCACCTATTTCAGGTCAGCAGGCTTTGATGGTCACCCCCATTTGCTACCTAGATGTTGTGGTGATAGGATCATTCTAATGGAGTTTATTTATCAAGCCTTGGCTGTTAATTACCAGTTTGGAAACAAACACAAGACTGGTTGCCATAAGTTTCCAATGAGGCTGGGAGTCTTTAGCTGTCCACACACTCAAGCAGCTAAGGTCATTTGTGATGAATTAGTTTATTTAAAGTTGGGCTTGTACACTGCAAGGAAGTACTATGACCCCAAGCACAAGTTGGAGGCTTTGCTTCCCAGTGTCTTTGATAAGCACTTTAATCTGTTGGAGGATTTTTGGGAGGACTTGCAGGATGAATATGACCTTAGGAAAAATAAATATGAAAGGATACCTATCCCACTTATGGTTGAGATTGGGATAAAGGAAGACATTCCAGAAACATTATCTGATGATGGGATAGTTTTGGATCTTGGGTATAATGCAGAAAAGATTGGTACTAAAGATCTTGATCCAGTAGACTGGAATGCTGAGGAGACAATTGACATAAAGCAGATTGCAAGACCGGTGTTGGATAGGAGTATTCACTAGGTGATTTTAAGGGCTAATCAGACTGAGGCTCAATCATCTAAGAAGAGGAAAGCTACAGGTACCACCCAAGGATATAAAAGGGAAAAAAGAAGGATGGCACCTAAAGAACCCTTAGATTTTATGCCTTCTAATACACAAGAGGAGGTGGTCCCTCAAGACCTCCCAGAGGTGCAGGAAGATGAAACAATTACTGAGGTGAGGGATTCTACATCTGCTACAGGGTAGGTATCTACTCAGCCCTCTGATACACAACAACTAGGTCAAGAATCACCAAAGGGAGCCCTCCATGATGAAGGAGAGGTCTTAAAGAAAATGGAGGATGAAATTGAGATACATAATGTAGAAATAGATTCAGAAAAGACTCCATCTGATGAAGAGCATCATGTATTAACATCTCTTGATATGACAGATGATGCAGGGACCGAACACATATTGACTGAGGAAGATCAGTGGAAACTCTTTGAAGATGCAAAAAGACAAGCTGATGCTAAGGCACAAGTTGAGGCATCAACTAAACAACAAGAGGAGGAAGCCAAGGCACAATTTGAATTGGTGGTCAAGCAAAAGGAATTGGAAGGTAAGGTCAAGGCTGATGAATTAGCTCAACAACAACAACAAAAGGAGTAGGAGCTCAAGATACAGGAATAGAGAGATAAGTTGATGATGCAGAAGAAGATTCATAACCTTGAAGAGGAAAAGGCTCAGCAAAGAAGAGAAAAAGAAGCTCTTGAAGCTAAGCTCAAGGCACAAGAAGAGGCTTATAGGAAGAGGGAAGAACAAGAACATTTGAAAAGGGAAAAAGAGGCTGTTGAGATTGTTGAATATGAAAAGAAGTACAAGGAGGCATGGGACTATGTTGAAGAACTAAAGAAGCAACGAGATCAAATGTTAGAGAAAAAGAAAGTGGAAGAGGAATGTTTAAAGCGAGACCTAGAGGCTAAAAGGTTGCAAGAGCATAAGGATAAGGAGGAAGCAAAAAAGTTAGCATAGGAAAAGGAACAAAGTGATCAACAAAATGTGCAGGAGGTTGATTCTCAACTGGGGCTTACATTGTTACAACCTTTGTCTTCCACTACTGTTGCTTCTTCTTCAGCCCAAGCAACCACTACTCCTATTGCTCCTACTTGGTTAAAATTTTACTTGGAAAGAAAACAAGTTGTTCAACCATAGCCGTTGAATTGGGAGGAAATGATGAAAGAAATTGAGAAGGAGAAACCTAAAAAGAAGGCTCGGGTTCTTCACTCTACTAGGCTCACTGATGTTGGAGAGATTGTTGCTCAATGTGCCATACCCGTAATGGAGAAGAGTCGTGATGATATGTAGATCACTAATTATCAATTGGGGGTGGTAAATTTGGGAAGGCCTACAAGAAACCAACAAATGAGTTTGATTGATATTGTGGCCTCTTCAACTAAATCCAGGATGATCAAAGATAAACAAAGGAAGGATGAGCTTAAGGCTCAATTGGATCAGCTCCATAGGTTTTTGAAAGATGTTTCGAGTCCCATTTCCCAACAAGCTACTCTTCCTGAATCCCCAATTTTGTTAAGAAAGAAGGAAGCAGATGATTTGGTTCAAATGAAAAGCAAGGTAGGAATGATGGATAAATGGTTGGATAAGCTCAACCAGGAGGTTGATGATGTTCTCATTGAAGGTTCTAAAATTCATAAGGCTACTCTTGAATTGGCAGAGGATCTAGATCAGCAAGCCAAGGATCTAGATAAGCAGGATGATGAATACAAGGAATGTGTTAAAAAGCTTGAAGATATTGGCAAAATTCCCAAGTCCACCTTGCTGGAATATTCAATTCTTGAGCATGATAATGTAGATTTTGTGGAAAAAAATATGAGCACTATACGTTATAAGTCTAAGACTATTCATGGGCATCAGGAAGAAGTTCGAGAAATGAGCAAGGATTTAAATCAACAGATGGTTGAATTGGAGGCAATTGTGGCCATTTTAATTAACCTAGATTCCTCAAGAAAAGAAGGTTTCTCTTTGGATAAGCTAAGGGAGAGATGGAGGGGTAGGTTTGAGGAAATTATGCAAAAAGGAGACGATGGGGAGAATCTATTATTAGATCAGTTTTTGGATATTAGAGAGGAGGCAAGAACTGTTAGAAAGGAATTAATCAAGTTAAAGGAGATACAAAGATTGGTTTCTGCAAAATTTGAAAGGATCAAATTTGAGGATGATTGGTTGGATGGGCCTGATTTGGGTACTCTTGAACAAGTGTTCTCCAGTTATGACGAATACATCATTGAGCATTCAGTGCAGGAGTGAACTAACTCTTATCATCACACAACATATCTTTGTTTCTCCTCTTTTTGTGGGTTTTGACATAAGCTTAACTCTGAGTTTGATCTATTGGTTTCACTTTTTTCTTGGAACATTGGATTTTTGGTGCAACTGAGTAATCAGCCTTGGAACAAGGGTTCATCAGTTCACTTCTGTGTTCAGTTCCGGCTCCATTAATTGTGGATCTAGATTGATAATTGAGAAACTTGTGCATGTGGCACCCTATATGTATTATTAGGTTCTCCTTTGTAAAGGTCGGCTAATTGAAGGAAGATCAGCCACCTGATGAGGAAAGAAAATAGAGATTAGATATAGGATTTCTATGTTTTAGAAGAGATACTTTAAAAGTTTAGTAAAACTTGGTTATTTTGATAGTTTTCCATACATTTTCATGTTATGTTTTCCTTTTAAGTTTGGATCTATTTTGATAAGGTTAATGGTACATAATCAATCTATACGCCAGTGATTTTGTTGTGCTTAGGTGTTTCTTATTTGATGGAAGTCAATAGAAGGAACTGGATTCAAGATTATATCATTGGGTTATCTGTGGATGAATTTGTTACCATGTTCATTTGATTTGTGTTTAATGATGAGTGAGTGATTTGTTTGAAGCAAGTTTAGTGAATGTTGATGGTATTTGAATTAGCATTATGGATGTATGCAGTAGCATAGTTTATTCTATGGATTGCATCTTGTTGTAATTGTGGTTAAGTGGAATAAGCACTCATTATTGATATGCATGTCTAGATATGTAAGAATTTTACTCATGTTTCTTTGATTTGAAGCTCTGATTCATCTTTTTCTTTTATTTAAACCCCCCCCAATGTAGACTAATTGATGCTATGCAACCATGTTCCTTGTTACTAGCAAAGGCCCCTTGAACATTACAGTTATATCGACCACTGAGTGATATCAGCATAATTGAGAACCAATTACCAAGGACTTGGGAGTTAGGTCACTATGTGTTATCTTTCTCTTTCAGGAGAAATAGAATAGCAATATTTTGTTTAATGTTGTCGTGCTATTTTTGAACCTCAACACGACTTCCTCTCCCTTTGTATTTGTCGAATTTGGGGATTTCAAATCCAGGAGGGAATTGTACCATTGCTATGTTTCGGTCAAATGGATAAGGACATAGATTCTATGTATGGGGCTTCTTTTTATTGCCCATCTGAAGGTTGTGCATTTCTTGCGATAATACCTTAAATTGTAAAGCTAGATCATCTTGTGGATTTGGAGGAGGAACATATGGTGGGATGACAGATGAGTTGTGTGTGATATTTTGATATGATAAGGTGTAGTATGGGGTGTATGGTGGTGTGATATTTTCTGAGGTTGATTGCAGTGTCGATGTTTATGTTACTAACGCGTTTGTATTGACAATGTTCTTTTGAAGATTATATTAGGAACTTGGTTGTTGTTGTGGTTATTGTTGTTGGGAATACTGTTAAGCTAGTAAGGCTTTTTGTTGTTGTGCCACTAGGGCTTGTTGTTGGGCTTGTTGTTGTTCTACCATGAGGGCTTGTTGTTGTTGTTGTGCCAAGAGTGCTTGTTTTTGTTTTTGTTGTGATGCTAAAGCTACTTGATGAGCTTGATGTTGTTGTTGGGCTAAGGCTGCTTGTTGTGTTGCTAAGGATACTTGATGTTGTTGCTGCTATTGTTGTGTTGCTTGCTATTATTGTTGTTTTTGTTGTGCTACTTGCTATTCTTGCTGTTAAAGTTGCTTGTTGTTGGATGGCTTGGTGATAAGCTTGTTGTAAAGCTAGGGAATGTGCTTGTAATGTAGGATCAGGTGGTTGTTGGGATATCTAAGATGGATTGTGAGTTTTGATGTTCTGAGTGGGTAGTCGATTTTTGATGAGAGGTGGAGGGTTCCCTTAGTTTAACATCCCTTGTAAGATGGTGGATTTATGTGGGGGAATGTAAGTTTAAGGTTACGTTTGATTTTGCATGGTAAAGGGGACCGTGGGAAAAGATGTAGATGGTGCCATTAGATTTTGTGATGGAAATGACACACTAGGACCTTGAGTCCATTGATTAAAAATATTCCTTGTCCCATGTCTTGAGGATTTCCTTGTGCTAGAGATGTAAACAAGGCATTACCTAGGTTGGTGGGATTCGTGACCAAGGGATTGTTCTGAGATGGGTTGATAATGGATGGGGCAGATGTGTTTTGTGAAACCAATGGTACAAATGAACCAATGGGAGGATTGGGTAAAGATGTCCCAATATGCATTAAGGGTTGACTCTATGCTATAGTATTGGCATGCCCTTGGGTGTTGTTTTGAGACATTAATTTGGTCTATACTCCTTTTTGTGATGGTAGGAACACTTTTGGTACTCATGGGTATGGATGAAGAGGGTTGTCCTCGATATGTTGAGTTCGTTGTGGAATAATGAAGTTCAAGAGGCTTATATGGTTGTTTGGGATCTTCAGGAATGGGAGGAGCACCAAAGGTAGGTGTCCACGTGGTTTTCTAGGATGGAGGATTGGTATCAAGGGTACCCACAAGTGTCATGCTCTCAAATGGTAGAGTTAGACCAAAGTCCTTGGAAAGGCTAGTTGCAAGACTAGGAGTGGATGTTTGAGTTATCCCTAGTGATGGAGTTGTGAAGTTGTGTGTCAAATTTTGTGCAACAAATGATGGGGAAATAGGAGCTACATTTCAAAGGCTTGACGCTCCATGATTTCCTCCCTAGTAAGTTCAAAGGGATTGTTCATGATGTCTTCTATCGCATATGGTCCTGACAGAGATGATGGTTGTTGTGATGGGGTAACTATACTTCTCAGATTAAATTCTAAAGGATTTGGATCACTTGAGTTAAATGTGACTTTGTTTTTCTCCATGATTCTCTTGTGTTATGATCTCATCTTTACCATAAATTTTGTGTCACCTTTGGGAGAGTTGTGTTGAGATTTGTAATATTTGAACTCTCGAGTTGACTCGAATCTAGGTAAAAGGGATGCTCTAAGTCTTTTTGGAGCAATGATGATAATGGGGGATGAAAAGATGGGTGATGTGGAGAGTGACCTTTGCAAATGTTTTGGAACAACAGTTTTGACTCAAGTTTGATGTTTTAATGTTGGGATAAAGGATGTTGATGAACTTGGAAATCTTTAGGGTAGACTTGTGACCTTCAAGATGACTAGTTCAAAGATGATAACTAACTTAACTAAATGCATGGAAAATGATACATTTCACATACAAAGTATCCAAGTTAGGGTTTTGGGTTGATTGATGTCCAAGTCAAAAAATGTTGGTGTATTCAAATTTTGCAAAGTTAAATAAGGTGAAGGATGAAATTTGATGGAGGGGTGAATGAAGTGTTTGATCCAATGTTGACTTAAAGTGAACCTTTGTTTTCCAAGACCAAGGTAGTGATAATGATGCTAGACCTCTAAATTTTTCCAATCCTAAAGACTAAAGTTGACCTAAACGAGAGGATAAATGTGGGTATGTAAATCTGGTTCATTCCTCCTAGATGGGGCATAATAGTTTCTTAACAAGAGGTTACGATTGTGATAAAGTATTAAAGCCCACATCCTACAAAAATTTGAATTATGATACCTATGTCTGTAATGGCAACATGTAGATCTTCCCCTTCGAATTTTGATTGTGTGATAGATCATTTAGAGGAGTTCAAAACCATGAAAAGGAACTATGTTTTTAGATAGGTTGATCATCATGAAAAAGACCTGGGTTTTGACTCATAAAGAACGTGTACATGTGTGGATGTTTCCTTAGTGCATGTTCATAAAAGTTCAGTAACAACTTGTTTCTATTTTGGTAGAGTGCTGAAATGTGGTTTTTTATTGCTTTTGAACTAAGATGCCTAAGTTTGAAGTGATGACCTGTAGAGCTTCTCTTGGGGATTCTAATTTTGCATGAGATCATTTAGAAGAGTTCAAGTTTATGGAAGAAAGGAAGATATTTATTGCCACGCAAGTGGTGGTAATATGGGTCGTCCAGCCTCAATATCAGTTTATTCCTCTTCTTCATCTAATATGTTTGCAGTGTTTCTCTACTGAGTGGGTGTTTCTTTTGTTAAAAAGTGAAGCTTCTCAAACTACTGATGATATCATTTTGTCCCTTGTTAATGAGTTCAATGTTTGGATGAATCATAGCACCTTCAAGATCAGGTTGTTCAACGGGAGAAATCGATCTCCAAATAGTCATGTGGGGTTCAATTGTGTCAATTTATCTTGCTTAAGTGAATTTATTTTACCAAAAATAGTTGTCTTGATTAAGTTTTCAAACTAAATGTTTATGTCAAGAACATCATAACTTTCACAATGTCCATTTTGTGAGAATCATGAGGTTGAAGCCATAATTTCCTATGTTGTCTTTGGAAAATATGGATTGAGATATAAGTCAAGATATTTATAAATCTCTAAGGATAGAAATCCTTAGGATAAGTAGTAATATCAAGGCTATTTCAAAAGGTATCCATATTTAAGCCAAAGTGTTTGAAATTTTGAGGAAGATAGTGAATGTTAATTTTGTAACATTTTGGAACCAATCAATGTATTAAACTGACTCACAATCATTTACAATCCTAGGTTGAAATCACCATACTTGTTGTGTCCCCACTCAGATTTCTCCAAACACTAAGACGTTGTGAATAGTTAGAGATTTGGCGATATTGTCTGCCCTCTACAACACACACTTCTTGGGACCACCAAATCTCAAAATCTTGAAGATCCTAAGATCCTAAGGATTCTTCTGTTTCAACAATGAATAGTACAAATGTGGGGCAGCTTCAAAATGATCACTCTTGCACCAACAAGTATTAAGGATTTTTGGCAGCTAAATAATTTGGCTCTTAGTAACAAACCGAGAACACACAACCATATACACACCCACTTTGCCACTTAAGGCTCTTACTACCGTTCTCGTTCCACTTAAGGCATGGTACTAGGTGCAGTACATTATATAGTCTAGTGAGGTAAAAATAACCTCATCAATATAATGGACTAAATACTTAACCTTACATCTTTCATCCATCCTTACCCTACCAATTAATTGTCTTTAGGATAAGTAATTGCTTTCTTTTTGTGAAAAGGTGTACAATCTTTATTTCTTGGAATTACTCAAAATAAGCTAACTTGCGTTGACTTAATGGTTTAGTTTTTGAGCATTGCATAGGTCAACTTCCACAATTGATTATCATGCCAGTCAAAGAGGTTTAACACGGACTTCAACTCCATTGAAGACAAGTGAATGGGCATTGAAACTTTAGGAGCATACATGATGGACTGAGTTTTTGTAGTTTCTATTATTTTTAGTTTTAAAGACTTTATGGCTCGTGTCGAGCCCCTTTAATGTTTCATGTCATGGGATTTAAAGTTTGTTAGTTGTTGACAATTAGTTGAAGACTTTACCAATTGAAAAGTAGGATTTTGTTAGCTTCTCTTATATAAATATGTAACTGTTGAAAACGATAATATACAGAAGAATACCATTATGTTGTCACTATGTTTTCTAAGTTACACTTTTCATATGAATCAAATGAGTTTTTCCTGCCACCTTTGGAGTTACTGATTAATGTGAATGGAGTTCTTTGAATGAAGTAATTTTCACTTACCAGTGTATGTGATCTGAGCTAGGCATAGGAGCACCCGAGAGCTGGCCACTCAAGGGGTTATAGATTAGATAGCTAAGTATTTTACTTTTAATTTTGTACCTTCATTTAGTAGATAAAAATTAGAATTGAAGTTTATTTTCATGTGTGTAATTTTGTTAAGATTAATCATGTAGGTTATAGTTGAGTCTATAGTCCTTGAGTTTAGTGTCTAAATTTCTGGAGCACCTTCTTTCAGTTGTTTCAGATTGTTAAATCATTTTCTGTTAGTTGTTTAGATTGTTATCTTTTGTTAGATCAATGTTTCCTAGTTTCTTTACAGGATTTACTTCTTCAAAAATTTATACATTTCTTAGTTTAATCATTTCCATGCTTTCTAGTTTAGTTGTTATACTTTTTAGATCTATAGTTTTCTGCTTTCTAGTTTAGTTATTTCAAGCTTTCTAGATAAATGATTTCCTGCTTTCAAGTTTAGTGGCCTCTTAGTTTAGAGTTTTATTTCAGCTATCCAACATCTAGGAAACCCGAGGGAGATAGTCAAGATGTATTCTATTACATATAGCCTTCAAACACTACCCGGTCGATATATTAATGTATTTATCAACTAAAGTGTTACAACCTAACAACAACCTATCACTTTTTGGCACCGTTGTCGGGGACCTTCATTTTCTAGTGTTTGTAGGAGATACCTTGAATATCTCTTTTAGGAACAAAAATATCCCTTTGACTTCTTTTTCTGCATGGTCAGGAAATGAGTCCCCCACAGAAGATTCATACCAAAAACCCCCCAATCGATGTACCAACCACAAGTAGGGAGGAAGGAAACTTAGATCAAGAACTTACTGAGGAATTGACCAAGTAGGGTCAACCTGAGACCTTCCCACATACCCTAGAAAGAGAACACATAGTTGTAGAGGAACACATTCCTTTGCAAACTCCAGAGCCTTGCCCAACTGAGGGAATTTTTGAAGAGGACCATATTCCCTTCAACATCATGGGTGGCCATATAAATTCCGCCAACAATAACCCTCCCCCTCCATGCACATTCACTTATCCTATTGATATTGATATAGATGATGATAGGACCAAGAAAAATATCTCACCAGCCTTCTTTCCAACCTTTCGAGGTTTGTCTATTGAGGACCCTGACCAATTTATATTCGATTTTAAAGTCTTGTGTCAAACATATGACTACAAGAGTGATAACCAAAAACTAAAGATTTTTCCCTCTACTCTAAAAGACAACCATGCGCTGGTTTATGGGATTAGCTTCTCAGTCGATAACCTCCTAGGATGAAATGGAGTCTACCTTTTTGGAGAAATACCAAAGTTACTGTAGGATTAGCGATATGAAAGAAGAACTATTCAAAATAAGGAAAAATGAGGATGAAATTCTAGAGGATTACCTAGATAGGTTTATCTTCTTATCCAAGTGATGTGGAGGAGAAGTCATAAGTCTTGATATTTTGAAGACCCTATTCCTTAAAGGTATCAACGATGAAGCTCGAAGGAGCTTGGATTTAATGGGAAAAGGAGACGTGTCCCAACTGGGGCTCGATGACATTACTGAACTGTGTCAGAATTTCTCTCATACTCGAGGAGGTATCTGAAATTCCACCTTCTTTAAAGGTTCCAATGAAATAGGACAACTATGTGAGGAGATATCCAATCTCAAGACTATTATTCTTGTTCAAATAAATACCACGTTAGATGGCATACAAGCTAAAATGTGAAATCCTAAGACTTTGTCCATTTACTACCCCAGGTGTTGAAATAAACATTTGCTAAGGGAATGCCCTTTGGACAAAGTTGAAAAAATTGGTGTTTGTCAAGTTTGTGACAAGAACCACCCTACTAATCAGTGTGAGCTTTTGAATGCCATCAAGAATTCTAAGAAAAGAACACCCTCGATTGAGGAAGAAGTCAACGTTGTAAATCAAAGAACTAGAGGGAATTTTTCCTATGGCCAGAATTCAAATCCTAACTGGAGACCTCAACCCAACTAGAATAATAATCAATGGGCAGCACCCTAGACTTAGGCATCACCTCTAGTACCACCTAATTGGGGAACTTATCCTTGGGGACCACCTAAATGGGAAAATCAATCTTGGGGAAATCCTCAATGGCCTAACCAGACTCAACAACAGTGGTACCCTCAGAATCCTATTCCTTAATGGAATCAACCTCAACATTAGTTTTATACTGGTCCGAGAAGGATGCCTACTCAATAGCAGAATATTTTACGACCTCCCCAGAATACTCAACAAAATGAATAAGTTACCCAACCACAACTTCCGGTGCAACCCGTTCTGAACCCTAAGAACAATCGCCCAAATACTCCATTGTATTCCACCAAAAAAGACAATGTCACTGGACTTAATGCGATACACTGTGGAAACTTGCAATTGAGGTCTAGGAAAACACTTTCACAGTGGACTATTCAAGAAATTTTGGGTGAACCTATTAAGAAGTATGTTGAGACAACTACAACAACGCCCACATCTGTAGAACAAGCCCCAAAAGATACTCAAAACTAGCCGGACCCACCATCTTCAATTGGACCTTTTGACCTACCTCAGGAGGAGGGGGTGTTAGTATCCAACTAATTCTTTAAAGGATTCCACTCCTAAAGATAAAATTAAAGCACCTTTTTTAGAGCATTTGAAACCAATCACCGTGAAAGATATTCTGAAAATGACCACATTTATCAAAACTGCATTGATACAAGAAATTAAACAGTTGTAGATTAAAGTCCCTTTGCTGCAAGCGATTAAGGAGGTTCCTGAGTTGAACCAACTAATCAAATAGTTATGTATCAAAACTCCAAGAAGGAAACCAAAATGAATAAATACTATCCACATAAACGGTTATCTAATTAACTTGTTGGTTGGAATGACCACTGCTCTAAAATATGATGATCTAGGTAGTCCACTTATAATAGTAATAGTTAATGAGGTAGTAATACCTAATGCCTTGGTGGACCTTGGAGCAGCCATTAACATAATGACTATTGATGTGATGGAAAAGTTGGGACTTACTGATTTACGTCCCAAAACTACAATCTTGTAGATGGAAAACCAATCCATAGCTATTCCCAAGGGCATCATTGAAAATGTTCTTGGATGGGAATATCCAGTAGATTTTCAAATAATTGAGTCCCTTACGCCTAAAGACAGTTATCCAATAATCCTTGGAAGACTATGGCTGGCTACTATTGCAACCAAAATTGACTATAAAGAGGGAGGAATGACCATTTCACATGGACCTAATAGCAAACATTTATTTTTGTATCCTCCTGCCAAGCCTTCCAAACACAATAAAGTATGGGTTGATGAACTAGAAAGTCCCAACAAACAAGAAAATTTGGCTTCACTGGCCATGGTAGTCATCAAACAACATGGTGAAGAATTAGAGGATGAATTGGAAAACAACGTGGAAAGTCTTACTATGGATTTGAGTGGTGAGGAGATGACAGACGCAAAAGAGATCCTAGCACACCCAATCAACATAGATCATACAAAATTTGATAATACCAGTTTCATGGGATTGCCTTATCCTTTGACAAACTTAGTTCCAAAAATGCACCATTTCTTTGTAGACTTTGCTAGGCTTTATAAAACCATACCTCATAGTTGTCCTCTTAACACCTTGACAAGGCCCATGTAGACTATCACATCCAATCGTCCAGGACTAAAAACCATTATGTTGCTGCTAGGAAAAACTTTGAACATTAACAGTTGGTTGAATGAGTTGGAAGAGCACAAATTGTTTGACAACCTGGTGAATAGATCTAAAGCTTTCGCTTCAGACTATACAGATATGAGAGGAATACACCCAAGTGTGTGTACTTGTCATATCTATACTGAGGATGTTCGACCTGTTTAGTAACCACAATGGAGACTCAATCCTGCCCTGAAAGATATCATTAAAACTGAAATTGAGAAACTCCTACAAGTAGGGTTTATTTATCCAATTTTTGACAGCAAATGGGTGTCACCTTTGGTTGTGGTTCCAAAGAAAAATGGAAAGTGGAGAGTGTGTGTAGACTATAGGGAACTTAACAAAGTAACACGTGGGGATTATTTTCCTCTACCATTTGTAGACCAAGTGCTGGATAACTTGGTTGGGAGGAAATCTTTTTTTATTTTTGGACGGATTTAGTGGTTACAACCAGATACAAGTAGCAGCAAAAGACCAGGATAAGATGACCTTTACCTTCCCTTGGGGGACATTTTCATATCAGGTTCTTCCTTTTGAGCTATGTAATGCTCCTGCAACGTTTTAGAGAGCTATCCTGGCTATATTTGTTGAGTTGGTGAATGAGTGTGTGGAAGTTTATATGGAATAATTCACTGTATATGGTTCAACCTTTGATGAGGCTCTCCAAAATCTAGATAAGGTGTTGAAGCGATGTAAGGATCATCATTTTTCCCTAAGCCACAAGAAATGTCTGATAATGGTGGAACAAGGAATAGTGTTGGGACACCATATTTCAGCTGAAGGGATTAAGGTTGATCCTAAGAAAATTGAAGTAATACAACAAATTGAGACCCTAAAAACCCAGACTGATGTCAAAATTTTCTTAGGGCATGTTGGATACTATCGAAGATTCATAGAAATTTTTAGCAAGATCGCGGCCCCTATGTTTTCCCTTCTTCAAAAGAATGTAGAATTCATCTAGACACTTGAGTGTTAGTCATCATTTGAAATCATCAGGGAGAAACTCATTTTTGCTCATGCCCTTTGTGGACCTAATTGGAACCTTTCATTCCATATCTACGCTGATGCATCTGATGATGCCATTGGAGCAGTTTTAGGACAAGAAGATGAGAATGGGGGAAAATATTCCATATATTTCATCAATAAGAATTTGACTCCAACAAAAAGAAATTATACCACAACGGAGAAAGAATTCTTGGTTGTAGTTCATGCAATTAAGAAATTTTGACATTATATCACGGGATACAAAGTCACAGTGTACACAGATCACTTAGCCATCAAAGTACCTTATGAATAAACCTATAGTAAATGCAAGGATAATTAGGTGGTTGCTTCTTCAGGAATTCAACGTAATGAATATTGACAAACCAGGGAAGTCCAATGTAGTCGCGGATTTATTATCCCAAATTAAACATGATTTTGATTGTGCTCTGGTACAGGATGAGTTTCCAAATAAAAATTTGTTTGTCATCTCTACTAAAACCCCTTGGTTTACCGATATTGCAAACTACTTGGCCATTGCAAAAGTACCACCTCATTTTTCATCAAAATAGAAAAAATGTCTTGTTAGAGAAAGTGCCCCCTTCAAATGGATTAATGGGATCCTATTTCGATGTAGACCTAATATGGTTCTATGACATTGTGTTAAGGTAGACGAGACCTATAGTATCCTTAAATCTTGTCACGATGATCCTTTTGGAGGGCATTATTTTTCTAAAAGGACAACCCACAAGATTTTGGGAGCAGGATACTACTGGCCTTCTATGCATAAGGATATCAAGAAATATGTTTGCAGATGTGATGAATGTAAAAGGGTAGGAAGACCAATTGCATCTAATGAAATTCCCCTATAGCCTTAGGTAGTCCTTGAACCATTTGAAAAATGGGGATTGGATTTTATTGACCGTATAGACCCTCCTTCACAAGGAAAAGAGTACATTTTGGTCTATACCGACTACCTGACTAAGTGGGAAGAAGTGCAAGCCCTACGCGTTGCTAGGGAGGAACAAGTAGTTGATTTACTTTACAAAATTTTTTTCCTTAGATTCGAAGCTCCTAGGACAATTGTCACATATCAGGGCCCCCAGTTTATGTATAAAGTTTTGTTAGCCTTCACAGATCATTTCCAGGTGAGCCATAAGAAGTACTCACCCTACCACCCTCAGGTGAATGGACAGGTCGAAGTCACTAACAAGGAATTGGAAAACATTTTAACAAAAATAGTTTCATCAGGAAGGAAATACTAAGCTCAAAAACTACTTAAAATAGTTTGGGCTTATAACACCACATGGAAATCAGCTACTGGGTATAGTCCATATGAGTTAGTTTTTGGGAAGAAACCTCTCTTATCCATTGAATTTGAACTCTAAACCCTTAGGACAGCCATGGATTTGGGTATAGATCTTAAACGAGCCTAGATAGAGAGAGTTTTACAACATAGTGAATTGGATGAACTTTGTTTGGTGTCGTCCATCAAACCGAGTTGGTGCAACAACAATGCAAGGTCTAGCATGATAAACATATCAAGGAGATAGAATTTCATATTGGGGATTGGGCATTATTGTTCGATTCCAGATACAAGGATCACCAAGGAAAACTCAGAACGCATTGGCTTAGACCATATGAAATTTCTCAGGAATTTGCAAATGGTTTGGTTCAGCTGAAACCCATTGATGGTGATACCCGATCTCTCCTAGTTAATGGACACTGATTATGCATCTACCATAAGCCTGTTAATAGAGAGGAATTTACAAAAATGGTAGAAATGCAAGGAGAAATCCAATGCATTGACTCTGCTATGGTAGAGTCAATATAGTTTTTCCCATAATAACTATCCAAAACAAACGAACAAAAAATGTGTGTGAATTTACTTCATTTCAGAATGTTTCTTGCAAATTATTCATCAACTTCATCATTTGGATTTGGCTAAATTTTATCTATATTTTGCAGGACTTCATTTCTTTGGTGAACACAAATTTTGACGCACCCTCCTGCAATGCTTTGGAACTTGCTGCTATGCTATGAAACATGTACAACTGACTTGTTTCATTCCCCGTTCTGATCCTGCATTTTGATGCATCACTCAACAATGCTTTGGGAAGTCAAAGGCCAAAATTTCACATTATTCTTCCTTCTTCTAGCTGCATCTTCCAGTGATGCTCCAAAATTTGGTTGTTTCTTCTTTTGGATGCATCTTCCAGGGATGCTCTAGAATCATGTTGTTTCTTCCTTTTGGTGGCATCTTTCAGCGATACTCTAGAAAGGTTGTTACTCCAACTGCATCTTTCGACGATGCTCCAAAAAAATTTGGTTGCTACTCCAGCTGCATCTTTTGACAATGCTTCATAAATTTTTAGTTGCTGCTTCGGCTACATCTTTTGACAATGCTCCAAAAAAAATTGGTCGCTGCTCTGGCTGCATCTTTCAATGATTCTCTAAAATCTTCAATCTTGTTTCCGCGTTCCGATGACATCTCTTAACGATGCTCTGAAACTTATTCTCCTTCCACCCTGGCTGCATTTTTTGGTGATGCCCCAAATTTTTGTAAACTCTTTTCTTTTTCAGTATTTTGATTTTTTCTAAGTTTTGTGCATGCCAGTTATTTAATTTTCCTACCACCTCGAGATCCACTCCATAATTGTCATTTCCCCATATCATATCAAATCTTTTCATAATAAATGAAGTTATTATGACAACCCTTTTGTCATAATAATTGTCGCCATCATTTAAACCATCCAATTCATGTCATAATTATCCATTGCCACCCTTGCCAAATCATGTAATTATCTGATTATGTCAGCAAAGGTGAGTGATATTTGATTTAATGACATGATGTAAGGTGCGTACAGATTTCTTTACTTAAAGTTTTTTTTTTTTTAAAAAGGCGTAAATGCTTTTGATCTGGAGCTATGAACCAGTGAGGTCAAAAATGGGGGACCTCATCCCCAATATAAATTCTCAACAATTACACCCCAATGGGGTTTGAACCCTGATGGCAAGAATAACAACACACCAACTTAACCATCACACCATGCCACTATTGGTGATTTCTTTACTTAAAGTTAGTAATTATTTTGAATAAAGATTAATTAATTGGCATGAACCATTCCCTCTCTCAATTTTGAAAATTGTGCCATCGCATGATTGCTAAAAGTACGGCAATGGTTGCATAATTTCCCATGAAGAATTGTCATGATTACTCAGTAAGGACTCAAGTAAGGTGACTAATTCCTCTTCCATTGGTTATATCATAATTGTGTCCCTTTTCATTTGTAATTCAGTTAATTGAAACAAGGTAAACACTACAGAATTTTTACAGAATTTAGCAGAGCGGCAAGGGAAGGTAAAATGGGAGGAGCCAAGAAAAAGTCTGAACCAACCCCAACAGCTCAATTGTTGGCATTGAGCAATGTTGTAGGCCTATTTCAAAAAGTTGCATGGCTGGAATTTATGAAAAAGTTTGAGTGATATACCAAGCAGCTGGTAAGAGAATTCACAGATAATTTTGCAAACGGACAGATTGTGGTGCGAGGCAAGCGTTTCCAAGTAAGTCCAAAAATTATTGCTTGTCTTTCTAGTCTTGAGAATAGAGGAATTGATTTGAATGAAACTGCCAATATTACCTATCAAAGACTGGCAGAATTGTTTCATAGGGAGGGGGAGCCTCAACCTATAATCACCATAAGTACTAGGGGACATAATAAAGGTTTTCATAGAATGTCTATTCCAAAACCTTGGAGAACTCTTGTAGCCTAGATAATAAAATATTTTACCTATGAAGGACAAATAACTACGGTAGTAGGACCCTCTTTCTGTTTGCTAATTCATTTGCGCCATGGCGCTGAAGACCCTTCTCTTAGGGTTAATTTACCAGCATTATTGTGTCATTCAATTACCACCATGATGGAAAAATATGAAGTTGGGACAGGGCCACTTAAACACCACAGCCTTATACAATTGATATGCAAGTACCATTTTCGTAAAAAGCCAAAAAAGAAGTGGTAGAGATTTCTACAAAAATTTGAAAAAGTGGAGTCTGAATGACCACTTGAGGAGGGTGAGTCCTCTAAACAAAAAGAACAATATTTAGAAGAACCCTCCTCTAAGGCCTTAAGTGCTCTTGAATCCCAATAGACTTCAACAACTCCTAGTGGCAATGCACTGGAACCTTTGTCGAATGTGTTAGAAACCCCAGGATAGTCAAGGGATGTGGAAATTGTGCATTCTAGAGAAGAAGAAGATCCTCCTCGCAAGAGGAAGAAGCAGACTAAAGTCACTTTTCAAACAACCCCTCCTCTACAAAGAAGCAAAAAGTTGTCTGCAGAGTTCAATGAAATTGTGCCCTATGACATAGGAAATACCTCTAAAAGTAAAAAGCCCAGGACTCGAACAAGAATATTAGAAACTAAAAATCAGCCTGGTGATGAGGTAATAAGTGAAAAGGAAAAACAAGTTGATCAATCCCCTAGGGATGAAGAGAAGAGAACGCCATCTCCAAGGGAACAGGAAGAGGGAAAAGTACAGTCACCACATTCTATGGATATTGAAGATGAACCTGTGGGGGGACTCTCCCCTTTTCTTGACAGAATTGAAAATGTACCTAGTACTGAGGAAAATGCACCTCATGTTGGCATGGAAATTCCCAATCCATCTTTCTCTGTGGACACAGGGGATGCAAAATCTAGTCAGAAAAAGGAGGAATTAGAGAAATTGGAGGTAGAAATTGTTGAATTAAAACTCCGGTTATAGATTTGAAGAATAGATCACCCAACAGCAAGAAGAAATTGAGGCACGTGCTGCAATTGTAAGTAAAAGGGATCAAGAAATTGAAAAATTGACAATGCAGATGGAGCAAAAAGATAGGGTCATTGAGCAGTTGTGTTACCAAATACAACAATGGAATCAATAAAGCAAGCAACATATGATTGATCTCTCTGAGAAAGATAAGCACATCCAAGGTTTGAAAAATAATTTTATGCATTTGCTTAATGCTTTTGAAGAAGAAAGAAATAGGCAAGAAGTTGAACTTAATGCTTTTGTGAGTAGATTTGTGGAGTTAGAGCAGGACTTGCAGGAAAGCGACACTAAGCCAATAATGGAATCCAAGGGAACACAAACTGAACCAACTGTTTTAGAATGGTTACAGGTACGTATCCCTCCATTATTGATGAAATGGATGGAAAGATGCTACTTATTAAGGGATGTAGAATTTAAAAATAATAGACCAAAAAAGGAGTTATTACTATTAAAAGATGTTGGGAATATGATGCCATTTAATTGCAATCCTAAACATATTTCATGTATCTCCTAAGTTCTTGGAAGGTGTTCCCCAACACTAGGATTAGAAAGAGATTAAATTCGAATGAAATGAACATGTTAATTAACATTTGTAATTATTCCTAAATGATAGGAACATGCGGGGATGCCCAAGAAGAGCTCCTACAAAATAGGAGCACATGGTGTGCCTACATGGAAGGTGGAACCCACCTTGCTTAAGTTAACTGTTTGGAGGAATGATAACACTTCAGTAATGCATGTAAAGATCCTACAAGTTAGGGATTGATATTTACATGAGTGGAGTTCAGTTCAGTTCAGTTCAGTTCAGTTATGGTTCAATTATCTTCAGTTGCATGTAGTTAGTTTGAGTTGAATGCTAGTTGACTTCAGTTGACTTGAGTTGCATGATAGATAATAGGTGGATACATTTAGTTAAGTGGGGATGATCAATCATTCATAATGTTTGCATGAATTGATGGAGAGATATGTTTTCAATTAACTAAGATTGACTTGGACCCACCTTGGGCGCCCAAGTTGGCATCTTTGATTTTACACCTTTTGCATGAGAAGATATTTACAAGGCTCAATTAATTGGGCCCATTCTTGGGTGCCATCTTTGAGGAGAAGCTTGGAAGATATTTTCTTGACCAATGATCAATTAAGTGTTCACTTTGGGGCACCTAAATTGAGGAGACTTTGGTTTTGACTTCATGTTACATGATGGAACTCTACTTGCACAAAATAGGCATAGATTTTTGAGAGGAGCTTCATGCTCTTGTAATTGACAACTCTTATGAGTTTACATGCTCATTAATTATCTATTTATTGCAGCAATTTGAAGAGAGTTTTATCAGAGTTTATTGCAGGTTGTGAAGAAGAATTGTTGAAGGAAAAAGAGGCATCTCAGTCAAGGATTGATACAATGTTATTGTAATCTTATTCTAAGGTTAAATAATACAAGCACTATTGATTCTGGTGGTGGATTTTTTTCCCGAAAGGGTTTTTCCATGTATATGTTGTGTCACTTCTATCTTCTTGTCTCATTCTTCTAAAATATTTTGTCTCTTTCTATAATTGGTAAAATTGATCTAAACAAATGATCATCCTTGGAAAGTGTTCCCCAACAATAGGATTAGAAAGAGATGAAATTTGAATGAAATGAACATGTTAATTGACATTTGTAATTGTTCCTAAATGATAGGAACATGTGGGGACACCCAAGAAGAGCTCCTACAAAATAGGAGCACATGTGGCGCCCACATGGAAGGTGGAACCCACCTTGCTTAAGTTAACTATTTGGAGGAATGATAACACTTCAGTAATGCATGTAAAGATCCTACAAGTTAGGGATTGATATTTACATGAGTGGAGTTTAGTTTAGTTCAGTTATGGTTCAGTTATCTTCAATTGCATGTAGTTTGAGTTGAATGCTAGTTGACTCTAGTTGACTTGAGTTGCATGACTAATGACTTCAGTTGCATGGCAAATAATAGGTGGATACATTTAGTTAAGTGGGGATGATCAATCATGCATAATGTTTGCATGAATTGATGGAGAGATATGTTTTCAATTAACTAAGATTGACTTGGACCCACCTTGGGCACCCAAGTTGGCATCTTTGAGTTAACACCTTTTGCATGAGAATATATTTACAAGACTTAGTTAAGTGGGCCCATTCTTGGGCACCATCTTTGAGGAGAAGCTTGGAAGATATTTTCTTGACCAACAATCAGTTAAGTGTTTAGTTTGGGGCGCCTAAATTGAGGAGACTTTGGTTTTGACTTCATGTTACATGATGGAACTCTACTTGCACAAAATAGGCATAGGTTTTTGAGAGGATCTTTATGCTCTTGTAATTGACAACTCTTATGAGTTTACATGCTCATTAATTTTCTATTTATTGCAGCAAGTTGAAGAGAGTTTTATCAGAGTTTATTGCAGGTTGTGAAGAATAATTGTTGAAGGCAAAAGAAGCATATCAGTCAAGCATTGATACAATGTTATTGTAATCTTATTCTAAGGTTAAATAATACAAGCACTATTGATTATGGTGGTGGAGTTTTTTCTTGAAAGGGTTTCTCCACGTATATGTTGTGTCACTTCTATCTTCTTGTCTCATTCTTCTACAATCTTCTATCACTTTCTACAATTGGTAAAATTAATCTAAACAGATAATCGTACACAAAGAATTTGTAACAAAGAACACTTAATTAGATCTACAATCTCAAAGTTTTACAAGTTTTAAAGCTACATAATTACATCCATTTTTCAACAAAAGAATCATTTCACAAAGCATATAGAGCTAGACAAGATGCTTGTGAAATCGGTGAGTTATTGTTGGCTTGTAGAAGACCATCTAGGTTGTATTCTAATTTCCTCAATGAACAACTCCTAGGATGGAAGTTACTTAGAATTCACCATAAGCAACCACATGACCCTGATAATAAAGAATTTGTTAAGATATTTGTTGAGTCCACTCCTGATTAGCAAGATTTATTATGTGAATTCTTTGTCCATAATTTTCTCTTGGAAGAATATACAGATTTTTATGTTAATTTCTTTGTGGGAGAAGTTCAGTTGAGATCATTCCTATCCATAATGCGTAATCAAATTCACTAGCAGGATCGGTCTAGGGAGTATACACATGCAGAGCAAACTGTTGGATAGCAAATGAGATACCCTCATAGGAAGCCTTTCTATTTCAAGGAACAATTTCTGGGTGTTCAACTTAGAGAGAATGTAAAAAGAAAGTATAATAATAACCTTCGGCTATTCCATAATCATTTTCAAGATCAAGGACCAAAGTTGATAGGGAAAGCTTGGCATGCATGTGAAGAAAGGTATGCCCCTCTTCCTATGTATCTCAAGAAAAGGGAGGTAATTTCACCTCTTAATATTAGATGGTCCTACATAAGGGCAGTAGCCTTGACCGATATCCTTGAGCAATTAAAAGTTAACTAGATTGGCATGAGGTATAGACCACCTCTTATATATCAATACAGATCAGAGTGATGATAGTTTTGAAATATGGGTACAAAGGGTTACTTTTCGTCAGGGATTTCTAAAGGAACCAAAGGAATTGAATATAGAGGCAGATGATTTGTATGATCTCAGTGCTAAATATGAGGAGTTGAATAAGAATTGGGGAAATGAAGGGTAGGGAGCACACCAAAGTGCAGGAGGACATGCTCGGGGTTAGGAAGGGGAGGAAATGATGAGGTAAAAATAACCTCATCAATATAATGGAATGAATACTTAATCTTACATCTTTCAACCATCCTTACCTTTCCAATTAATTATCTTTAGGATAAGTAATTACTTTTTTTTTGTGAAAAGGCGTACAATCTTTATTTCTTGGAATTAGTCGAAATAAGCTAACCTATGCTGACTTAAGCACCTTCTTTTAGTTGTTTCAGATTGTTAAATCATTTTTTGTTAGTTGTTTAGATTGTTATCTTTTGTTAGATCAATATTTCCTAGTTTCTTTACAAGCTTTACTTCTTTAGCAATTTATACATTTCTTAATTTAATCATTTCCATGCTTTCTAGTTTAGTTGTTATGCTTTTTAGATTTACAGTTTTATGCTTTCTAGTTAAATAGTTATTTCAAGCTTTCTAGATAAATGATTTCTTGCTTTCTAAGTTTAGTGGCCTCTTAGTTTAGAGTTTTATTTTAGCTGTCCAACATCTAGGAAACCCAAGGGAGATAGTCAAAATTCCTTCTATTTCATATAGCCTTCGAACACTACCCAGTTGATATATTAATGTATTTATCAGCTAAAGTGTTAGAACCTAACGATAGCCTATCATAGTCTAGGATAGAAGGTACTTTCTCACGATTTCCCAACCTTTAATATAGCCTGTCGGTAAACGTACTTGCAAGAACTTTCCTATGAGTTTCCCATTGTGGGTTGTGTTTCATAGCAAGTCCTCTCTTAAGGGTGACAAAAAGCATAAAAGTGTACTTAAGTATTTCTCTTCACCCAAGATCACATGAAGCGGAAGGGGATTGGATATGTACTATAAGTGCACACAGACAATGAAGTACACTTAGTGTGTTTCTCTTCACCCAAAATCGCACGAAGCGCAAGGGGATTGGATACACACTATAAGTGTGTCACAACAAAGTAGACACTAATTCATTTTACCGACTAAAGCTGAGATGAATTCATTTTATGCACCAAACGAAATGTTAAGTTGCCTTGTTCAATTTTGAACCCAAAAGACAATGATGAGATGAGGGTTCAATTTCAATCCCGTTTGAGCATTCATTTTAAACCCAAATGAAATTTAGTGAGGCCCTAGATCGTAAAGTAAAAAGCATAATAATTTCCCAAAGTGCCAAACAATTGTTACAATCATAAAATCTTAATAAGAGAATGCTTCTTCACTTTAACTTCGTGTCGTCCAACCTACAAAACCACATTAGTCTAAAAACCAGAACAACATTAGAGGCATGTTAGTACCCTAATGAATCAAAAAAAATAAAGCACATGCTGAAAAAGGATCATTAAACTTCTTACCAAAGTTGGGAGTCACTATACATGATAGCGTCGCTTTGCAAACAAATTAGAGAGCACGATAGCGTTGCTATTTTGTCAAGCATCGTCATTTTCAAATTTTTGATACCTCTATAAAGTATTAGCATCGTCATTTGTTTAATTAGCATCAGTGCATTTAATAGGTGTCGCTATTTGAAATGACGATAGCGTTGCTATATGGCGACGCCTTGCAAAGGCGTCACTGAAATTGTTTGAGGCGTCGCTCTATCCTGTAAAAGTCAAAACAAATGAAATTTGAGATAGAAATTGATTAAATTGATGGTTAGCCCTCCTTCTAGCACTAGAATGTAGATCAAGGATATTAGTATGGGTTGATTACACTTGATTCATGAAGAATCAAAGCATATTCATGCCACTAATACTCAATCTTAAACAAGATCATTCAAATGAAAGCTAAGCTAAACATTTATTGAAACTAAACATTATGAACTGTGAAAGCATTTAAATGTCTACTCTAATCCATCTGAAACTTATCCCATTTTTGAATTGTTGTGTTGATGTGGAACAACAACCCTTTCCCAATCATGTGATCAATGAGCTTGTTCCAATTGATTCTATTAAAGAGAATAGATGAAACTATTGTGATATGTGAATGAAAACATGATTTTAATCTAAAATGAACATGACGTAAAAGCTAATCTACCATGATTTTATGCTAAATGATTCAGATATGCAATTTCTAAGCTAATCTAAATGAGATTTAAACCAAAAAGATTCAAACCCTAATTATCTAATTAGCTAAATAAATGCATGGAATCCATTAATGGAAGCTAATCTATTATGCAACTAATTTAAACTAAAAAAATGCTAAATGTGTGCAAAGATGAGTGTGAGTGTGAGTGATTCCAACAACATAATTTTGCAAATTGAAAGATGGATCCCTATTCAATAGAGGAAAGCCCTATTTATAGAATAGGTAAAAAGAGATCAATGGATGAGATCAAAAAGATCAATCAACGGTCAAGGATGAAAGAAAGAAAAGGCATGGATCATGGATTCTCATCAACGGGTGAGAATGAAAGATGAGATTCAATCAAGGGTTCTCATTCCTTCCAAACAAACACACTTTTGACCTATTTAAGAGGTCAAAAGTTAACTTTCTCAAGAGGTTTCAAAAGTTAACTTGCTCAAGAGGTTTCAAGTTTAACTTGCTCAAGAAGCCAAGTGAGAATATTTCCTTTTTCAAATGATTGGAGGAGAGAGAATATTCTTTGGAATATTCTCATGGGTGAGAAAAAAGGACATTTTTCAAATTAAAACAAAGTTTAATTGTGCAAAAAGGGGAAGGAATATTCCATGGGAATATTCCCCTTTTGGAGGAAAATTAGATTAATTAGATAATTGTTAATTAAACAATGTTAATCATACAATTAGGGGATTTTAGAAGAATTTAAAGTGATATTCATTAAATTAAATGATTTAATGAAAGGGGAAAGGTGAAATGACATTTAATTAAATAACTCAGGGTTATTTAATTAAATAAGAAGACTCGGGGAATTAAATTAAATAGTTTGATTTATTTAATTTAATGAGATGAAATGTTAGCATGAAAGGGGGTGAATTAACCTGATTTGATGAATTAGGTTAATAGACGAAAATGATGCAATTAATTAAATAGCTAGGCTAATTTAATTAATTAAGCAAAAGAAGATGGGTTTCAAGATGAAATGGTGTTAGTATACCTATTTCGAGTGTGTGATATCATTCAGGACATTTTTTAGTTTCTACAGTATCTTGTTGCGTTAAGGGCTTATTTTGCATAAGGGTGTTAACTTTCCCTTGTTGGTCTATTTGAGACGCTTGGTTCACACTACTTTGTGTAATTTAGGCACACTTGTGGTACTCATGGTGATGGATGAAAATGGTTGCGCTCGAAATGTCGAGGTCATCGTGGTATCATGGAATGTAAGAGGTTTGTGTGGATGTAGAGGGTGTTCTAGAATGGTGGTGGAAGATTGAGGTGTGGCACCGAATGTTGATGTCTAAGTGGTGTTTTGGGGAGGATTGGTGTTTAGAGTACCCACAAGTGTGTTTCTTTCCAAAGGAAGAGTGTGACCAAAGTCCTTAGCAAGACTAGTTGCAAGACTAGGAGTTTGTGTTTGACTTGGCCCTAGTGATGGAGTTGATTGAATCATAGATGGAGTCAAGCCTTGTGCCAAGTTTTGTGTGATCAAAGATGGTGGAATTGAATCCACTCTCTCTAAAGCTTGAAGTTCTTGTTTATACTCAAGGAGTTCTTCCTTAGTAAGCTCAAATGGTTTTTTTGTGATGTCTTCTACCTCATATGGTCCCAATGGATTTTGGGGTTGTTGTGAGGCGGTAGAATGACTCCTTGGATCAAATTCTTGAGGATTGGTATCACTTGTGGTGAATGTGACTTTGGATTGTTCCATGATTCTCTTGTGTTGTGATCTTGTTGTAACCATAAATTGTGGGTCACCTATGGGAGATTTATGTTGAGATATGTTTAAACTCTCTAGTTGTCTCAAATTTTGGTAAAAGGGACACTCTAAGTCGTTTTGGACCAATGATGTGAATGGGAGATGAAAAAGGTGAATGATATGGGGAATGGTCTTTGTAAACTTTTGGGACAACACTTTTGACTATAGGTTTGATTATTTTGATATCCTGGATAAAGATGACAATGAACTTGTAAATATTTAAGGTATACTTGTGACCTTCAAGATAAAATAGTCCACAAATATGATAACTAAATTAACTAAATGCATGGAAAAGGATTCATTTCACACACAAAGTGGCTAATTTAGGGTTTTTGTTTAATAAATGTCTAATTCCAAAGTGTTGGTGTGTCCAAAAGTTTATAAAGTTTGGTGAAGTGAAAGGTGAAATATGATAAAGGGTGGATGAAATGTTTGACCCAAAATGTTAATCTAAAATGAATCTTCATTTTGTAAGACCAAGGTAGTGAGAAAAATGCTATCCCTATAAAGTGATAAAACCTTAAGAACTCAATGATTTTGGTAAAATAGAACTTGGACTCAATGTTTGCAATATTTTCCTTGTCTCAATTTTCTTGTTTTTGGAAGTCAATGTTTTGAACATACATCAATGTGGGGTGTTCATTTGATTTAATCTTTGCGTAAGTGAGATTGTTTCATTACCACATCAATAAAGTCTTAGTTAAAGTTCAAACTAAAATCTCTATTTCTAAGCAACTCTCATTTCACAAAGTCCATTATGTGAAAATCATGAAGCTTAAGACCATAGTTCTCTATATTAACCTTGGAAAGTATGGATTTAGATATAATCCAGAATACTTAGAATCCTCTAAGGACAAAAATCCTTAGGGACAAGCAATAATATCAAGACTTTTCAAAAGGTATCGATGCTTAAACCAAAGGGTTTAAAGTTTGATGAACCATGTTGATGTGTGTTTGATATGTTTTGGAACCAAGCAAAGTATTAAACTAACTCGTAAGCAATATAACATCCCTAGCTCAAGTGGGTACGTTTTTCTTAGTGGGATTGCCTCATGCCCTTAGTAGTGGAAGAGATCATTTTACATGCAATTAAGGAAAGAGTGTAGAGGTATGTTAAGAATGAAGTCTTAACCTCTACACTTTAACCAAAATTTGACATGGCAAGTAACTTATTGGAATCCAAGCTCCAATGCACCACTTTGAAAAACTTTTTGGATGGAAAAATTTGGCCACTACTTAAACAAGGTTCTTAATGACTACAAACCGAGAACACTAGAACCAACACTCACCCGCTGGCCACTTAAGGCTCTTTAACCGTTCTTGTTTCACTTAAGGCATAGGATTAGGTGAAATATGTTGTTGGCATGGATTGATGCTAATTTCTCATGATTTCACATCCTTTATTTAAATCCCATTGGTAAACTTGCTTGCAAGAACTTGGATATGAGTTTCCCGTTGTGGGGTGTGTCTCATAGTAAGCCCTCTCTTAAGGGTGACACAAAGCGTGAAAGTATACTTGAGTATTTCTCTTCGCCCAAGATCACACGAAGCGCAAGGGGAGAGGATACGTACTACAAGTACACACAAGCAACGAAGTACACTTGAGTGTATCTCTTCACCCAAGATCACACAAAGTGCAAGGGGAGTGGATATGCACTACAAGTGTGTCACAAAAAAGCAAGCACTCATTCATTTTAAGCTTGAAAAGCATAATGAGTTTATTTTAAGCACCAAATGGAAATGTTTGATTGTCTTGTTCAATATTAACCGATATAGCAAGATGAGGATGTGTGGGTCCAATTTTAACAAACTTCGAAAGTAAATTTTAAGCCCCAATTGAAAGCTAGTTGTCCTAAGATTGTAAGTTTTAAAACCCAATTGAAATTTAGTGGTCCTAAAGCATGAAGCAAAGAAACATATGAGGGTTTATACCATCCCCTAAGTGTCAAAACACTTTTTCAATAATTAGAACTAAGAAAATCTGAAAATCAAAATTTGTAATTTTTTTCAATTTTTTCTATGTTCTAGTAAATTGTGTTTTCAGAGGCCTTCAGAGTGGAATTTGGGGTTTAAACTTGCGTCAGTCACTAAAAATTGATATTTGTAGGCATGGACTTTTAGGGATTCAATTAGTACTCTTGGAGACCTTTCCAACAGTGCAAACAAATTCGAATTTCGAGCACCGAGTAGAAAGTTATGACCCCAACAAGTTGGGGTAAATAATTTCCTAGTTTTTCCCAAATCTGCAAAACCAGTTAGCCTCAAAAAAAAAAACTAGATGTCAGTGACATGTTAGAGATCACAATAAAGAAAAAATTTAAAGCGCATGTCAAAAGTAGGTCTCTATTTTGTCTACCAGTAAAAAAGCGTCGTTGAAATCAATTACGTTGTTGAATTTTGTCAAACGCATCACCATATCAGAAGTGTGTCGCTTTGGTGAAAATCACATGTGTTGCTCTGTAGTAAAATAGTGACATCAATTGTGTTGCTAAAATGAATGTGTCGCTAAGCATCCATGCCCTTAAGAAATGGCGTGTGGGTATGGTGGTCTGCAACAGTTCGTTGCAGGGCGTAGGATGGATCATGGTTTGAATGGCAAAGGCGAGCCCAACTAGAAGAATATTGAGGACATTTGGCATCCAAAAAGATGGGATAGGTATCATAGAAACAATTTACAGAACCTGAAAGAGGATGATCGTGCTACTGATGTTCATGGGTAGCGTGGGGGTGCTTCTAGGCACAAGGGGCGAAATGCTAGAGGTGCTTACAAGAATGAGGAGTTCAAAAGACCTTGTCAGCAGGACAAGGGTCATAAAGGTTTTGGTGGCCATACAAGGGTAGAAGATCAAGATGGCTAGGGGCAAAACCCTAATCATCGCCCCAACAACACCACAAAAAATGTTGGCAGCAAAAGCAGTCTCAAATGGAATGGGAGGAGGCGAGGGAAGATTTTGGGTCAAGGAAGAGTCATGTTCCAGTTCCAGCAAGGGGTAAAGCGATTCCGGGTGGAAGGGCTACTCTAGTTGTCAACTTGGTTAAGCTCCACGCAGAGGTGTTGAGATTAGAGAATCTTGGGATGATTGTGAAATGGTATAGATCTTCCCTTAACTGGGATTACCTGGTCAAATGGTGGAAGGAGCATTGGGGCTTTGAGCTTCAGTTTAAAATTCTCCAAAATGGCTATTTTCTGGTCATATGCTTGACTAGAAAGCTGAGAGACGAAATAATGGATGGAGTTTGGGTCCTCGATGGTTGCGGTTTCTATTTGGGTCGGTGGGTTGTGGGCTTCAATCCCTCAAGTCATGAAATGGAGACGGTCCAAGACTGGTACAAACTTTCTAATCTTTCATCGGAGTATTGGGAGCCCAGTATTCTAGAGGAGATTAGGAACCGCTTGGGAACCTTTGTTTGTGTTGAAGAGCGCAAAGATGTAAAGGAAGATTCTACATATGTCAAGGTGTGTGTGGAAAATAATCCGGTGAGGCATATTTGGGATGAAATCGAGTTGATATTTGATTACGGAAGTTGGGTTCAAAAGCTAAGCGTAGATTCCATTACCAGTCATTCGTTGGTGTGTCCATTGGTTTGTAGATCATCTTCTCAGAAAGCGAGTAAAGCTAGGGATGACGAACCCTCATCATCACATGTGGTGGCGGTGGTCAAAACCTAAGCCTTGTTAGAGGCGAAGGATCATGTAGTGGATAGAAGGGAGGAACCAGTGATTATTAAAATCCCTCTTTTGTCGAATCCTAATATGGGAGGAGACATCTTGGCTCATCAGCCAGAGGCAGTGGATTTGGATACCAATCCCTAGGAGGTGGACAACATGCAAGGAGATGCAGTGGGGATGGAGGTAGGCGAGGTTCAAGAATTTAAAAATAATTTGGCCTTGAACAAGAAGATTTTAGAAGTTTTGGAAATTTTGGATGAAGACTGTCAAAATGTGGGGTTGAACTCCCTGATAGAGGTCGGCAAAGAATAGGTAGAACTGGTTGAAGCTGTAAAGAATAGCTCATGGGAGCTCGAGGAAGGAGAAATGGCGGATGATGATTTCCCTACACATGGGGATATTGGAGTGTTGGATGACCCTGAAGGATTGGGCTCTCTTTCAAGGAAAAAGAGGAAATCAATCTCAAGATTGGAATTGGATAGAACTAAGTTGGGAATTTTCCAAAAGGATTTATTTAAGACTACTTCGGATTGTGGTGACAATAAAAAAGAGGTAGAATATCAAATAAGGAGAAACGAAAATGGGATAGAGAAGCAAATGGCGAAAAGAAGATTGAATTCATGATGAAAGTAGGGAATAGCAATGAGGCTCCTTACGTGGAATGTTAGGGGTCTTAACACCTCTAACAAATGGAGCCTTATAAGGATCCACATCAATGCTTTTTAGGCAGACTTAGTTCTTATGCAATAAACAAAACTTGGAGATCAGGATTTGGTGAAGTTCAACAAAAAATTGAAGCTTTGGAAATGGGCAAGGGTTGGGGTGGAAGGTGCTTCGGGTGGTTTTCTAACCATTTGGAGGCCTTAATTAGTGTTAGTGGAAGTCATTGAAACCAATCAACATTGGATTGCTTGTTAGGTAAGAAGTCTAATCTCTAACCTCCATTTCATGCTTGTCAATGTTTATGGACCTTCATCTTATTTGCTAAAAAGACAAGTGTGGCAAGAGTTAGATCAAATCCTCAAATTGTCCAGGGGTTGAGTTTTGATTTTTGGGGGGAGATTTCAATGCCATTTTAAGGTTAGCAGATAAAAAGGGGGGGTTGGAAGAGTCCTTCAATCCCAAAAATATTTTCAACACTTTATGGAGAGAAATTCGCTAGTTTAGATGCAAACAGGTAACGGAGCTTTACCTGGACTAATAGAAGGAAGAATTTTTGTAGCATAGTGGAAAATCTTGATAGATTTCTCTTTAAAGGGAATTTGGGTGCCTTCCCCTTTACCATGGATAGCAAAATCAATCTGGGGGTGGGCTCAGACCATTTTCAAGTACAATTGGTTATTGAAGGTGAGAAGGGGCCAGTTCGTTGCCCCTTTAAGCTAGAGTTAATGTGGTTCAAGGATTAAAAAATTCTAGATTTGATCAAACATTGGTGGAACGAGTGTAACCCAAGCGGCTCGAAGATGTTCAATATTGTGGCTAAACTGAAGTTTATCAAGCAACAACTTAGGCAATGGAATAAAGATATTTTTAAAGATATCTTCGAAGAAAGGTCCAAGATTGAGGCAAAACCGGGAAAGCTAGCTGAGACAATTATTAATCAAGGAATGGATAATGAAAGTTTTGAACAAGAAAAGGATTTGACTTTGAAATTGAATGATTTGTTGGCAAAGGAGGAGCTATTTTGGAGGCAGAAATTGAGGGAGATCTGGCTAAAAGCGAGTGACAGGAATACAAAATATTTCCATAATTCCACAAAGGTTTGTAGGGAAGTTAACATGATTTCCAGTATTTTAGTCATCTGTTGGAGGATCCTCAAGAAATTAAAGACTCGGTTGTTGAGTATTTTAGCAACCTTCTTAATGATTGGGAGGGTAATTTGGGAGCGCATAATGAAATTCTGAGGAATATCCCTTCTCTAATTTCTAAATCGCAAATGGAGGTATTGAATGCTCAGTTTACAAAAGAGGAAATAAAAGCAACCACATTTGGTTTAAATCCAGAGAAGGCTCCTCGGCCCAACGATTTTCCAACGTTCTTCTTTCAGAAATGTTGGGATTTTGTGGGTTCAGAAGTCACAGAGGCAATTGAGGACTCAAGGAGCACATGGAAGATCCTAAGGGAGATAAATAATACTTTTATAGCACTTATTCCTAAGAAGGAGAAGCTGGAGTTTTGGGATGAATTTTTTCCCATTTCTCTTTGCAATACTTTCTATAAAATCTTAGCCAAGGTGGTTGCTAATCATCTTAAGAAACTTCTACCAATCATCATCTCTGAGGAGCAAACATGGTTTGTATTTGGGAGGTCAATTTTTTATGGTGTAATAATAGCACAAGAATTCATTCATTCTGTTCAGAAAACAAAAAAACCAGTTATGTTGCTAAAATTAGACAAAGAAATCCTACGACCGTGTAAACTGGCATTTTTTGTTTAAGGCTCTTGAGGCTTTTGGTTTCCATAGAGATTGGCTTGATTGGCTGTTTGGTTGGGTGGCCAGCCCGTGTTATTCAATTCTTTTGAATTGCTCTCCAAAAGGTTTTTTCCAACTTCAATGGGTTTAAGGCAGGGAGATCCACTTTCCCCTTTTCATTTCATAATTATGGCAAAAGCATTGGGTTTGTGGATAGAAAAGGAAAGAAGTTCAGGTTGGATCGAGGATCTTCAGGTAACTAGTAGCCTTCCGGCTATTACCCATCAACAATATTTTTGATGACATAATGTTGTTTGGGGTTGCTTCGCTCAGAGAAGCTAGGAGGTTAAAAGGAATTTTGGATAAGTACTCTTTAGCCTTTGGACAGATGTTGAATCGTGCTAATTCAAAAGCTTTTTTCTTCAACATTAATAGTGTGCTAGAAAATTAGATTTTAAGGTGTTTGGGTTTCAAAAAAGGAGCATTGCCTTGCAAATATCTAGGTCTTCCTTTGGCAGAAGGGACTCAACATGGAAGTACTTGTAATTATTTATTAGAGAAAGTGAAAGATAAACTCTCTACTTGGAAGAGTAGGTGGCTTTCCTGGGCAGGGAGATTAACAATGCTAAAATCAATTATTGCAGCCCTTCCCATTTACACGATTCCATGCCTTCAGTTGTCGGTGGGAGCTAGAAAATCCATCAATAGATCAATGAAATACTTCTTTTGGAATGGAAGCGAGGATCAAAAAAAGTTTCCTTTCATTAAATGGCAAAAAGTGTGCGAAAGAAGAGAAGATGGTGCGGGATTGAAAAATATGATGCTACAAAATAAGGCGCTCGGGGAAAAGCTGGCCTGGACTATACACTCTCGTTCGAAGCTGAAATGGGTTAAAATTATAAAAGCCAAATATCTGGATAATGAGGAATACTACTTTCTAAAAGCAAAGTCTCTACCAAATGGCTCTCGAATTTGGAACTTCATTAAAAATGCTAGGGATCTCATTTTGGATTTTATAACCTAGGAGGTCAAAGGTGGTGATGAGGCTCTTTTTTGGGAAGATTCATAGGAGGGTTTTCCTATTCTTGCAGATGATCCTTCCCTTGCTTGTGTTAAAGAAAAGGCTAAACAGGTTTGGGGTGATAAAGTTTGGGACTACTTTGATGATCAATCTAGGTCTCAGGATGATTTTTATCATTAGAAGTCTCTTAGCCAATTGGGTTTGGAGGCTCAAGAAGTAGAAGCTTTTGAGAGGACTCTAAAAGGGAGGTGAGTATGGAAGAGAGTGGGCAGGGACAAAATTTGTTGGAAAGGGAATACTCGGGGAAGATTGGTTATGCAATTCTTACCTCCTTTGATCAAGCTGATTCGAGACTCCCGATCAAATTGTGCTGGAATAAGGCATGCCTCCCCAAGGCTAGTATTTTTACTTGGGCGGTGGCTCAGGGAAGGATTTTGACTGGGGACAGGTTTGCAAAGATAGGTTTTCTTGGCCCCTCTAGGTGCCCTCTATGCAATTTTAATGAGGAAACAGTGGACCATCTACTTCTAAATTGTCAGTTTACATAGGTTATATGGGAATGGTTGTGCTCCAAATTGTACTGGAAAACTGCTCTTCCTAGACATTTGTTAGAATGGTTGAATTCATGGCCAGCGCCACTGAGGCATTCTTTGTTTGGTGATCTTTGGTTGATGTGTCCCTCAATTGTTCTATGGGAAGTTTGGAAAGAGAGGAACAAAAGGATTTTTCAGGAAAAGGAATTATCAATTCCCAGACTGGAATGCAAAATTGAGGAAAGCATAGTTGAATGCTTTAATGCAAGGCTCGAAGGGATGAACCTCAAAGAGCTGAATTTCTCGGCTTGGGATTCTTTCATAATGAAGAACTAGTATGGCATCAAGGTTCCTGTATTTGTGGGTGTGGGTGGTTCGGCGTCGATTGAAGAACACAATAAAGTGGTTTGGAGCCCACATGACCCGAGATGGGTCAAACTGAATTTCAATGGTGCTTCAAAGGGTAACCCTGGTCCCTCTAATGCGGGATGTATTGTGAGGGATAGTAATGGGGAGGTGTTGGGGTCATTGGCGGTTGCACTTCTAGAGGGGTCAAATAATGCAGCGGAGTTCCAAGCTCTACTACTAGGATTAAATCTTTTCCAAGAATTAAAAAAAAGCAAGGTGGTAATTGAAGGTGATTCCATTTTAGTCATTAATACCTTGCAAATAAGGAAAATTTTGAACTGGAAGTTGGGAGAGAAGCTTGAGGTCGCGTTGGGTTGGATTGGAGGCTTCGAACAAGTAATATTCAATCATATTTTGTGGCAAGGGAATAAGGAACCTAATTTTTTTTCCAATTTGGGAGTGGTTGGTCCAGACAAGAAAGTGATTAACAAAATTTTACTGTAAAGCTAGTTGGTGGTTGGGTGGGCGATCCTCCACGTCAGTGGAGGGATTTTGATGGAGTATGAATTGGCTCATACGTGGTCTTATTACTGAGGTCGTCGCTACGGGTATGAGTGGAGAGAATGGAAATGACAGATGGAATTTGTCTTGGAGTATTATGTATGTGGTGAGTACATGCATTGATGTTAGCTAGTGAAATGCTCTCATTTCAAGGATTGCCTTGAGTTAAAGGTAGGAGGTGTGGGATGGATGATCGTGCAAGGATAGATTGCCTTGCATCAAAATAATTCTTCGCTTATGTGATGTGAGTTCGACTTTGTTTCCATGGGTATTATTTATGGGTGGTATAGTCGGCGAGTTGGTAGAGTGCGGGTTGCAGTGTTTATGTGGTGTCAAAGTTGGTGGTGAGTTGGCTGACTGTGTTCGGCTTCTAGAGGCTTCTGAAGATGGAAAATTCGGGTCACTCCACGTTCATAATTTTAGTTTCTATGGAGGGGTTGGAGTCATTTGGCGTAGACACACCCATTTCTTTTCTGGCGATGGAGAGACAAGCCACTTTCAAAGAAATTACTGATTAGTGGCTTAAGTGTGTCCTGCTCGACAAAGATCCTTTGGTTTTGGTTGTTGTTAAAATGGTCTTAGGGAAAGGACATTTAGAGAGGAAGGAGTATGCAAGGGATAATGCTTATATCTTCTCGTGCTTCTTAGCCTCATTGTTGGATGTCGAGGTTCCCAAGGCGGAGGCTAAGGACTTGCTCATGCGCTTGTTTTGTGAGGACTTGGTGGGTGGTTTAGAGGAAACTCTAAAGGCGACAATTGTTGGCAAAGGGATTCCGTGACCAATGGATTTGGAGTTGCTCTAGAAAAAAAGATGAGGCAGTGAAAATTTTCCCTTTCCTCTTGGACTTGAAAGGGGCAAACCTTATGAGGCATAGGATGATTTCGGCCATGGCGGTGGAATTTTTGAAAAGGAAGTTAGGGTTGGTGGTGGCGGATGGTTTGGACTGGGTGGTTGATTTCGACACTTTTGCTAAATTGAATGGGTTTCTCTTAAGTTCGACTTCTTTTTGTTTTGGTTAAATTTTTCTCTTTGGCTTGGAGTCTAGTTTATGGGCTTACTGGTATTGGCTTGGACTCAGCCATTTATGTACGAATTATGCTCCCTCATCAGGTTGGTTGTAGTGGTCTATGGTAGTTTTTTTGGCTCCTAGTTGGGTGTTGGTATATCCTACTATAGCAAACGTTCTGCATGGTTCATTTTAATTTTAATATAATATATCAAACTCTTACATATAAAAAAAAATGAATGTGTCGCTATAATTAAATTCATGATGTGAATAAAAATCACTTTAGCATCGCTATATTAAAAATGCAGTGACGAAATTAAAACATGCATCACTAAATTAATTATACGACGTTGAATTTTAACCATTTAAGTGTGTCACTATATAGTGGCATGTCTCATATGCGTTGTTGAATCCATCAATGGCGTCAATGTATCTACAAACACAAGAACATGAGAATCTAAAGAGAAATTCATCAAATTCAATCAGTATAACACTCCTAGCGCCAAAATGTGACCAATGTCATAGCGTAAACCAAAAAAGCCAAATCCAAAAGAATTTAAAGCCTAATTAATCCCCTAAGCAATGATTCCAGTAAGATATTCAAAATTCCAATAAAACAAAGAAGCCATTAAACTAACATGCTAAAAACATGAAAGCTTGACAAACATATATTCTATGACCTCAAACCTTATCTTATTGGGGGAGTGGTGTCGCATTGATGTAGAATGGTGTCCCTTTCCCAATCCCTTGGATAGTATGAGCTTGTTTCAATCAGTTTTATTAAAGAAAACTGATGAAACCGATGAGAGATGAATAAAACATGATAAAAACTAGTTTAACATTGTAGAATGCTTTCCTTAGACTTGCTCAAATATGGAAAAAAAAGCAAATATTAGTCTTTAAACAAGTGTAAACAAGCATTCCCCATGAAATTAATTCAAACACAAGAACATGAAATCAAATCAAAATATCAAGTAATATACTAAAGAAATCCTATTCTAAATGCTCAAACCAGCATCCCATGGGGGAATTGGTGCTTCTCTTATGTGGAAAGAAGCCCTTTCCCAATCCCTTGATAAGCTTGATGATAAATGTGTGATTCTTGATGCAAAATGACAATAACCTAGCTACGGATGATAAATTCTATGCTAACTTGGATGAAAATATGGATGATTGTGGATAATAAACTTGCATAAACTAGTGGATCATAACCTTGCATAAAAATCCGGATGATTGTGGATGAACTTGTGGATGAAATTCTAGATCCTCAATCAATAGAGAAGGCCTCTATTTATAATGAAGAAGGATTGAAGATTGAAGAATAGGATTAATGTGGGATTAAAAAGGGGACCAATGGCATTGTGCCACTTGTCAACATGCTAATGAAGGAGAGTGGAGCACATTTTGAACAATGTGCATGTTTAATGCATGTAGGTGAGATTTGAATTTCAAGAGGTGGCTTGTGTAAGGAGAGATGTAAGAGGAATTAATGCCAAGTTGGCTCAAGGAGAGGACATGTAAGAGCCTTCAATGCAAAGGTAGAGGACAAGAGTCCTTTGGGAGGGAAAAATCAAGTGGGTAGAATATTCAAAAGAATATGCCATATTTGAATGAAAATAGGGGGAATTAGTAAATCAAATAAATTGATTTACATGTGCAACTTGCAAAAGCTAGAGGAATGGATATTAGTGTTAGGAGTTAATTAATTTATGATTAATTAACTTAGATTGTAACATTTGATTTAAATATTTTGAGTTTATTTAAATCAAATGAGAAGATATTGGAAAATTAGTATTTTAATTAAATAAGATTGATTTATTTAATTAAAGGAAGAACATTAGGATTTAATTAAATAAAGTTGATTTATTTAATCAAAGAGAGAATATTAGGATTTAATTAAATAAATTTAATTTATTTAATTAAAGGAAGAACATTAGGATTTAATTAAATAAAGCTGGTTTATTTAATTAAAGGAAGAATATGATAAAATAATCTGATAAAGTGTATTATCCGATTTTAGAAGGAATTAAATTAATTAAATAAAGATTATTCAATTAATTGATTAGTGTAGAAATGATTAGGGAAGAATCGGTGTTAATCAATTAGAATCGAGTACATGATATCAATCAAGATATTCTGAGTGTCTACATTTTGCCCCTCTTTGAAGCAATGTACATGTTGTGTTGGTTCAAAGGAATAACACTTGGTGAGATCAAAGTTCAATTTTTTTTTATTTTTTCGAATGCCCCACTACTGCCCCAGCGAAAAGAATTATGCTCATATACTGGCCCCTCAAGAGATCGAACAAAAATTTGGATTTTTGGGTGATTTCTTGAAAAAAGACAAGAAGTTGCCCAACAGGTCCAAAAAGGCTCCAAGATGCTGAAAATATGCCAAAATGCAAAAAAAGGATGTGAAATGAGCTTTGGTTGGGAAAAAAAGGTGTCAGGGGTGAAAAACCCTAGTTTGACAGTTAAATTGGGGCAAAAAACCCTAATTTTCATGCTTAAATAGTCTTGGAGAGGTCACTTTCCATTCATTTTTGCATTCACACTTTGAAAGTTCTAGCTTTTTGAGCTCTGGCCCTCATGTAGAATGGCGCAATGAGTGCTTCCTCGACACATTTTTGAGTATGTGCGTACCAGAGACTTCCAGGTGCAGGACCACTAGTATGTGACCCAAACCCGACTTTGAAATTTGTTTTTTGAGTGCATTTATTACGTTTTAAAAGAGTTAAAGTCGCTAGTGTCACTATACGGCAACGCACAAACTGCAAATCGACGATGTTGATAGCTCAAACAGCGCCACTAGTATAAATGGCGACGCAGTTCACGATTTGACTTTAGGGTTTTAATTTTCAAATAACAATGCCAATGTAAATGGTGACGCTTGGCCCAATTTGAGATTAGGGTTTTTCGGTCAAAGGGCGATGCATGTGAAAATGGTGACGCTATGAGGGATTTAGCATTTTCAAAGGGGTCAGCATCGCTATTTGGAGTTTTACAAATAGTGACACCTTTGTAAACTGCGATGTATTCATGGTTCTGGGTCAAAAACTCCAAACAAGGTTAGATATTTTTTGTGAATTTTGACATCATCGCCTCATGGGTGTAAGAGATGATCCAGCCTGTGCTTTTGCGCAAGCATCAACCCTCAGTCTTACATAAATTGGGTGATTTATCAGAGTTACAATAGGAGCATCTGGGGGAGATCGGTCTTTGGTACGTCGCTTATGCACTCGTTGTCTGGACACACTTGGTGATGATGACTGTGTTGTGCAAGAGGTGGCATAGCGAGACCTCATATTTTCACCTTCTGATTGGCGAGGCGATCATGACCTTAGAGGATGTATGGTGGATCCTGCGGTTGCCGATACATAGTGATCGTGTGATCTATGATATAGATGCCGACAATGGTGCATGTTTTGAGGTCATGGAGGTAGAGGAGCTTGCACTTGTCGAGGGCCAGATTGACTTGGAGTATTATAGAGGTCAGGTGTTGACTTTCAGGTTGATTGTTGCTGCTATTATATGCAGGTTAGTAGCTCCAGATCGACAAGGCAGATACTTCAATCCATGATGGGGCTTGGCTTGGGAGAGGATGCTTTACCAAACGACCCTGTTTGCCTAGGGACCAGTGATGCTGGCCTCACTATACCACAATTTACATGATTTTGCATATTGCAATAGTCGAGTGATTGGTACCAAAGTGACACTGTTGCATATCTAGGCTTGGGAGCATATTGTTGTGCTCCGATCGATTGTTACTTAGGTTGATACAGAGACTGATGATCCAGCGATTTGGAGATACAGGGGTGGGATCACTTTGAGATATACAAGATAGCTGGGTCTACCTTATTGGCGTTGAGTTTTAGATTAGATGACAGTGTTCTATTGGCACCCCTAGTTACAGATGCCTGCATGGTACAATGACATACAATAATTTTTTAATGCTCGACGAACCTGACTAATGTAGGGGAGGGAGCATACGATTATAGAGTGCTATCTCCCAGACAGGGTGGTCTGACAATTTGGGGAGGTTTAGGATCCATGGGGATCCATGGGATGCCCAGATACAAGAGTTGCAGGGACAGGTACAAGGATTATAGGCACAACTACAGGCTGTTACGATGGAGAGAGATCATGCCAGGCAGCGGGTCCAAGCCTTTACTACCAAGAGGGATCACAAGCGTCAGTAGAGGCAAGCCACAGAGCTTCAGTTAGCTTAGGAGGTTGACCATAGACAACAGCTAGAGAACATGGCTGCCACATCCCAAGGTAGGATTGTGCTAGCATAGATGTACTGTGATGTTGTTAGGGAGGAAAAGTATTACAAGTTTCACTACTGGAAGGTTGTACCCGCGACTCTTTGACAACCAGATTACTCCTAGCGAACAGGGGTTCGACAGACAAATGACTAGGTAGAGAGGCAGTCAGGTGAGGGGAGCAGCCACTAGGGCTAGCAGCTATGTATGGTTTTTTATCAACACTTGATTTTCTTTGAGATAGACTCACAAGCTCCGTTTTTGATAGCCCTATGGGCATTGTATCCTAATTGATATACATACACTTGAGTCAGATTTGTACCATGATAGTGATGATTTTTTGATATATATGATATGGATATGATTGATTTATGATGTGATGTGTTCACTTTATTTATGTCTTATGGATGGATGCATTTGATCTTCTATGTATATGCAATGTGATTCTATATGATGTGATATGATGTATGATTATGTAGATGTGCATGGATGTTATGGATGCATTTCTTTTCTATATTATTTCTATGCACTTTTATGGTGATGATGTTTGCAATATGGATGTATGGATGCAAATGTTCATGGTATGCAACTAATTCTAGGATGCTTAGACTAACAATCTATATTATGCCCCAAATGATAATGCAAAATGGATGATGTGATACGTTATGATTATGCTCTTTTTCTTTTCCAGTATCCTTTCTATGATGCAAGTATGGATGATGTGATGATTTCTATATGATTATGCAATGGATGCAAATGTATGGTTTATGAGATGCTTAGAATAACCAATTTATATTATGGTGCAATGATGGAAATGCAATGCATGTGAAATGATATGAATGATATGCAGCATACTGATGGTTTGTGGATGCAGGATGGATGCATTGGTGATGTTTAGTTGACTGTCATGGTACCATGTTAGCGCGGCGAGAAGAAAGAAGAAAAGAGGATCCAATAAGTCCATGATCTGCTGAGACTTTATTATAAATAATGATGAGAGATTGATGGTGTTTCGATTATCAGAGATTGGGATTTTAAAAGAGCTTACTTACCTTATGTTTGATAACACACATAGGCATGATGCATCAAGGTATAAAAAACTAGGATGGCATTTACAACTTAGTGTGATGGACTTTGACTTGGCAATCAGATGGGAGTATCCTTGTTCACACCTAACATATAGAACCCTATTTAGAATGCAATTCAGATATTTCAAACATCTCAGACCAAAACATAGAAAGGAAAGCCTTGTTATGTGGTCAATAAGACACCTGAAACATCCTCCCTACAAACCAAACAAAACACGCATGACCAAAGTTATAAAAAAAGAGTATCCAACAAGCACAACAGACAAAAGATAATGATTGTTGCCTCATTCCCTTTCTCTCTAAATCATTTTGTTTAGACATCATTGAGAGGTCATTGGAATGAGCATAATAAGATAAGTCAACAAGACAAAGATCAAGTAATCAAACAAGCTAATGTTCTTCATACCTCTAGCCAAGACTAAACTACAGTGATGCCTGATGTTGATGTCCATTGTAAGAAGGATGCATCCTACAACATGATGTTATTAGATGATTTGGGATAAACTGGATGACGAGCTATTAGTACCAAGGGGTTACCAACTTGTTTACCTACTAACCTAGACTTGAGACCCTTGACACTTGAGTTTTCACTCTTAATCTGCTAGACTTGTTTCTGATTGTCTTACCAAAGGACGAAAGTGACGATTGATTTATTGTGAGTGGAAGTTTATTTTGGGTTATTGCAAAACAAGATGGATGAATTTTTTCAAATATTTGGATGTTTTTGATGTTTTGAGGCTGTTTTTGGTATTTTTCGAGATGTTTTAGAAATGTTTTGATTTTCAAATTTTCCAACGTTTTGTTGTTTTCTGAGATTTTGCCCAAGAACCTAACCTAAAGACCTATTGTAGGGGCCTTGGGGGCTGATCAAATATTAGCCTTTCCTACGTTATACACGCAGAGACCACGTAGTTCAACTGACACAAACTTGTTTATTTATGAGATATGAATAAATTGATTGCTAGTTTATTATGACGCACCCCTAAAGGACTGACCTAATGTGTCTCGGGGGCACATCGATGATGGCCTTGCCTATGTTCAGAGCTCAGAGACCCGTAGTTTGATAAGATGACTCTATTTTTTGACTTTTTTGACTTTTGACCTATTTTTAGATTTTGATATGTTTTGAATGTTTTTGGGTTTTCTAATTTTCTGAATGTTTTTGGCTTTTTTATTTTATTTTAAGGAAGACCTCAAGAATATACACGAATCCGATCCAATGTAGGTATAAGAATATGCCCCCAACGTGCGATGTGATAGACTACTTCGATATAGGTAGGACAAACTGACCTTAAGAATGTGCCAAGTAGTTCTAAGAGGGATCATGATACAAACACAAGATCAAGCTATGATGCAAACACATATGGATGATGGATAGGGATATGGAATTCAATGGATGAATGATATAGAATGAGCTAGTAGAGATCATGGTGGATGGAAAGTGCTTATTTACACGAGACTCCTATTTTCCAAGTTTTCACCAAGGTACTTTCCCAAAGTGCCACCGAAGTGGTTTTCACTAGAGGACGATTTTTTCTTTACTATTTTCAATCCTTTTTTTATTTTTTTGGAATTTTGATTTTTTTGTATTTTTTGGATATATATTGTGAAAGTTCAGGCATAAATTTTTTTGAGATGGGAGCTATTGATGGGCTCCTACAGAGGTTCACCTTTTGGTGCTGACAACTGATATGCTCCTGATTTATAGCTTGTCGTGACGATGAAGGGCCCCAACCAGTTGGGTTCAAATTTTCCCTTGCTGTCTGGATTTGGTATACTCTTCTAATTCTCCTTCAAGACAAGCTCTCTGACTTGAAAGGTATAACTCATGATGTTCTTGTTGTAGCTTAACTTGAGACAATTCTAGTAGACTTGTAGGTGATTCAAGGCATCCATGCGCCGCTCATCTAGTAGTTCTAACTCATTCAACCATGACACTTGATATTCTTCATCAATGATGAGATTCTACAATGATATTCTTAAGGATGGGAGCTCGATCTCAATAGGAAGGATGGCTTTATATCCGTAGACCAAGGAGAAAGGGGTTGCACTTGTAGGCGTGCAGATACTTGTTTGATAGGCCCATAAGGCAGGATTTAGCTATAGGTGCTAGTCACGACCAACTTCATTGATTGTTTTCTTTAGGATTTTCAAGATGGTTTTATTCGTAGCCTTAGCTTGGTCGTTTCCTTGGGGGTAGTATGGAGTAGAATAGCGATGTTGGATATTGAACTTCTGGCATAGGTCTCAAACATCCTAATTTTTGAAAGGTGTCCTATTATATGAGATAATGGCTTGAGGGACACTGTAGCAAAAAATTAGGTAGTTCAGGATGAACTTGCAAATCTGCTTTCCTATAATATAGGTCATGGGAATGGCCTCTACCCACTTCATGAAGCACTCTATGGCGGTGATAATGAACTTATGTCCACTAGACGAGGTAGGGGTGATTTTACCAATGAGATCGAGCCCCCATTGTGAAAAGGGACAAGGCATAATGATTGGGTGGAGTTCTTGAGCTGGTACATGGATGAGATCCCCATGTTGTTTACACTGCACACATCTTCAGACATATTCATGAGCTTCTTTCTCCATCGTAGGACAGTAGTACCTAGTCCTCAATAGTTTCTTGGCCAAGGTCATACCACTCAAATGTGAACCACAAATGCCATTGTGTACCTCAGTTAAAGCAGTCAAAGCTTCCTCAGGATTAAGGCATCATAACAGGGTTCCTTTGATACTCCTACGGTTTAGGGTGTCTCCTAAGATGACAAAACGGGATGAATTCTTGACAAATGTTCTTTTAAGGTTTAGGGTGATATCAGTAGGGAGGACTCCTATTCTCAAGTAGGTGCATATTTCATGATACTAAGGATCATCAGGACCAATGATTTCACACACGAATTCAAACTTTGGTACCTCGAAAGCTAGTACGAGAAGTTGCTCTACAAGGAATTCTTACTTAGGGATGTTCGTGGGCTATGTAGTGGCAATTTGATTGTTGCCATAACATCCACTACTTTGTTGTTTTCCCTAGGTCTTTGCTCAAATGTGACATCAATAAAGAATTCCTTAAGGCTTTCCACCAGTTTCTTGTATGGAGTCAACTTGTCATCCTTCATTTGGTATTCATCATTAACCTAGTTGATGATTAGCTGAGTCTCCATAGACATTAAGTGTCATGATCTGCCATTGTACTGCTATTCTGAGTCCTATGACAAGAACCTCATACTCTGCAATATTGTTTTTGCAAGGAAAAGATAGCTTATATGACTTGGGTATGCAATCTCCTTGTGGTGTAATGAAGAAGACTCCAACTCCTAACCCATGTTGTGTGCAAGATCCATCAAAATATACTTTCTAGTGATCTGCTACGCTTATATTAAAGATGGACTCATCGGGGAACTCTGATACAAGTGGATTCTCTAAATATATAAGTGCCTTTGCTAGTTGGTCTGCAATTACTTGTCCTTTAATAACCTTTCGCTCTATGTACTCAATGTCATATTTTGTTAGGATCATGACCCATTTAGTTGTGCGCCCTGTGAATGTTGCTTTGGAAAGTAGATACTTGAGAGGGTCTATCTTGGCAATGAGTTTTATTTGGTGCGCCAACATATAGTGCCTAAACTTCTATGTTGCAAACACCACTACTAAGCAAGCCATTTCAATGAATGTGTAATTCATCTCATGTCTCACCATGGTTCTACTAATATAGTAAATAGCTCTCTCCTTCCCATTTTCATCATGTTGAGTTAAGAGAGCGCCAAGGGATACTGCTGTTGTCGATATATATAGGATCAATGGCTTGTTTGGAATTGGTGGCATAAGGATTGGTGGTGTCAGCAAGTACTCCTTGATTTTATTGAAAGCATTGTCACATTTCTCATCCCATTTGTATGCTACCCCCTTGTGGAGTAGATGATAATATGGGATAGTCTTATCCGCTAACTATGTTATAAATCGGCGAATGGATTGGAGTCTTCCTTACAAACCCCTTAACTGCTTTAATGTTCTTGGTGCCTCCATCTCGAGAATTGCTTTGAATTTGGCGAGGTCTATCTCGATTCCTGTCATAGATACAATGTACCCTAGGAGCTTGCCTGATTGTACACTGAAGGCACACTTTTTTGGATTGAGCCTAACCTTGTATTCTTCTAGCCTATCAAAGATGGAGCTTAGTGTCGCTATGTGATTTTGACGTTTCTTTGATTTGGCCAATATGTCATCCACATAGACTTCCACAGTTTTGTGAATCATGTCATGGAAGATTAGCATCATAGCTCTTTGGTAGGTAGCTCCTGCATTTTTCAACCCAAATGGCATCATGCTCCAAAAATAAGTCCCCCATGGATAGGTGAAAGTTGTTTTGTGTTGATCATCTTTGGCTATCATTATCTGATTGTACCCTGAGAACCCATCCATTAATGACAACATTTCATGTCCTACTGTTTGATCCACAATCATGCCGATATTGGGAAGAGGGAAGTCATCCTTGGGGCATGCCTTGTTTAGGTCCCTGAAGTCAGTGTAGATGTGGATGCCCACAATGGGTTTAGTAATTGGTACCAGGTTTGAAACCCATTCTGGATAATCAACCGGTCGTATGAAGTCGATGTCAAGGAGCTTTTGTAATTCAATTTTGCCAGTAATGCTATTTGTGGATGCATTTTTCTCAGCTTTTGTCTTACTGGCTTCACCTTTGGATAGACAGCTATATGGTGAACCGCAACTTCTAGATCAAGACTAGGCATGTTGGCATAGGTCCATGCAAAGTTTACCTTTCTTTCCCTTAGAAATGTATCTAAAAGTTCTTGTTCTTCTGTCAATAGTGATTCTACATAGAATGTGATATGTGGCGTTGCCTCAATCCCTAGATTGACTAGATTACATTTCTCTACCAAGACTGTTGACTTCTCCCGATGAATAACACTAAGAGGAAGATTGAATCCCTCATCCTTTGGCACCTCATAGAGGTTTTCACCATTGGATACGTCCTTTGTTTTTACTATTTTCAGGTCAGAGAGTTCCATTGTGTGGTTTTCACTCAAAGACCTAGATATTATTCTTAAATTTTCACTTTTGCGACTGAGGGATTTAATCGTTTCCCCATAATATGCATGTGTGTCTAGCTCAATGTCGAATCCAACTTTGTGATCTCCACATGGTAGAGTATCCTACAATCCCATGAATTCTGAGAGAGCCTCATCATTTTCAAATGTGTCCAAAATTGGTGGTCCTTGTTGGTCATAGTCGATGAGTTGGGGATAGACTAACTTTAGCTCACGGGTTTGGTTGTTTGACTCAAAAGATAGGGTACTAATCATGAAGAGGGAGGAATCTTCGAATAACATGGGTAGATCAGTTATGGGGTCCTCGTCACACACATCGGTTATATCAAAGGTATAGTTTTCTAAGGGAAAACCTGTGGATACTGGTAACTAAGGAGCTTTGAATTTTCTAACCGGGGCACCTTTGCCAAGTATGGTTATTTTTGGAGGGGTACATCCAAGGCCAAGATTTCTTATACACTTCTCAGGAATGATAGGTTCTAGAAGACCATTGTCATTTTGTTTGAGTTTCTTGTTTTTGTTGTAGCCCATGCCAAGCATCATCTGTAGTCCTTTACTATTATCATCCATGGGAAGATCAGGCACAGGCCTTTCACCTTGGTATATCAAACTTGATATGTCTTTTTCGTCTACCATTTCCCGGCTTAAGTCTCCCTAGCATCTAAATCTGGAGGGGTCTACTTTAAAGGTTTGGGAAGGGGTGTCAAATGGTTGGGGACGCCCATGAGAATGAGGAGATTTAGGTAACTCTCTTATTACAAAGGCACTCTTTTTCATTGTGTAGTCCCCACACCCATTGTCCTAGATAACAACTTTGATATCAAAAATGTCTAGAATGAAAGGTGTCTTTGTCTCAGAAGTGGAGGCTAAGATAGATGGGTCAATATATGGAGATGTGGGTCCCTCCTCATTCTTTGGGACTTGACGGATCTTGTAGTACTTGGCTTCCAGATTCTTACAATAATAAAATGGTTCAGGATCTCCATGGACTATGACCTCTTGATTTTGATAAGGAAACTTGACACATTGATGGAAGGTGGAGGCAACAACTTGCATCCCATGGATCCACAGGCGCCCTAGAAGGATATTGTAAGGTAATTCAAGATCAAAGACTTGGCATGTAGTTTCCATGATAGTTGGCCCTACTTGAATAGGGAGTTGAATAGTGCCTTAAGACACTCTTTCTTGATCATCATATGCCCTGATTGTAATACCTTTACATTTTTCAATGACGTCTTCAAAGAATCCCAAATTCTTTATTAACTTGAGAGTATAGATATTCAAGCCTCCATCCCCATCCACCAAGACTCTTTTGACCTTATTCTTACAGATCAAGACTTCGAGATGGAGTGCACGGTTATGAGATGGTTGAGTTGGGAAGTCTTGATTAGAAAATTTTAGGAGATGTGGCATGGTAATGTGTCTGACCATAGCTTGGAATTGGTTTGCATCAAGATCTGTGGGGACAATGGATGAAGCTAATGCTTCTTCTAGGATTTTCCTATGTGTAGGTGAGATTTTCAGTAACTCTATGATGGAGATCTGGGCAGGGGTTCTTTTCATTTGGTCCAAGACATTATAACCATTAGGAATGGATTTTGAATTAGAGGTCGGTGCCTTGGGAAGTTGTGATGGTCCAGGAATGGTGACTCCACAGTCGACTCTATCCCCTTTGATGTTGACAACAGTGACCCATTCATCTAGGGATGCAATAACATGATAATAAACATGGTTTACATTGTTATACTTTACCTTTCCATTGTTGTTCCCTTTATTATGATCCAATATCAAATTTGTGTATATCTTAAGGTCCCGATTTCCTACAGGTTGTTCAACATTTATGGTTCTGTCACGATAAGGTCTTGGATCAATTTTTTTAGTCTCATGTAACTAGTTGTTGTGTGTCCCTTGATTTTATGAAAATCACAAAGGTGATTTTTGTTATACCATGGTGGTTTCACTTGGGGCTCTTGATAATTCTCATAAACAAGGATTTTAATGAGATTCTCCTATACCAATTTTTTCATGACATATTCGATTGATTCCCCAAGGGGTGTATATTTTCATTTGGGGGGATTGATTATTTAGATTATTGATCACTTGATTGTTGGGTTGTTGTGATACTACATTGGCTTGTGTGTTGTTTCGGTTATTGACTTGTAGTTGTTGATATGATTGTGTGTTTTTCCTTGGGGCACTGATTATAACTTTGGCATCAACGACATCATTGTTAGTGGCATTCTTGTTCTTTGCCCATGTGAAGGGTTTTTCATTGTAACTGGTTGATGGATGGTTATCCTGATGTGTGGGTGTACCCCCTTGTGCAATAAGGGCTCTTTCGATGTTGAGTGCCTTAGGGATCAACTGGTCATATGTGGTGATGCATTGCATTTCGAAATTGGCGATGATAGTACAATTTTTTTGTTCTTTGGGCATAGTCCACTTGCTTTTGTTGGCCTTGGATCACCATCATTGTAAGAAGGATGTGAATGTTTCCCCCTTGGCTTGCTTGAGAGTGGATAGTTCTTCTAGACTTATGTCCATGCCTATGTTGAATGAATAGTTATGTATGAACATGTCCACAATTTCCTAGAAAAATTTTATTCTGGGAGGAAGACGAGAGAACCATTCCATTTTTGGTCCAACCAAACTTTGAGGGAATAGTCTCATTAGATAAGTTTCGTCGTATGCAACTTCCATACAGTGAACATGAAATTCCCTGGTGTGATCTTCAGGGTTACTATTCCCACGATATTTGTCAAATTTAGGTATCTCAAACCCTTTTGGGAATGGAACCATCATAATGCTTATGTAGAAAGGATAAGGGCACAAATTCCCTTGGGGTTTTGTTGTTTTTCTGGATTGTAGGTCTAGCACTTGTTGTGAGAGAAATTTGATTTGTGCAGACACATCGTTTTGTAGATTGGGTGGTGGGATGAATGGGTTTTGATTGTTTGAGTGGCAGGTGGGGTGTTTTGCATGTTTGTGGGAGGTTGTTGCACATTTTTTTGTGCCACCAATGCTTGTTGGTATGCTTGCAATTGTTACTATGCCAACAACGCTTGTTGTTGGTCTTGTTGTTGTTGTGCCAACAATGCTTGTTATTGGGCTAGTTGTTGAGCCACTTCTTGTTGCGCTTGGTATTGTTGCAAGGCTTGTTGTTAGGCTTGTTGTTGAATTGCTTGTTGTTGTTCTTGGTATTGTGCTTGCGCTTGAGCTTGTTGGGCAGCTTGTGCGGCTTGTGCTGCTTGCGCTTGTTGAGCAGCTTGGGCGGCTTATTGTTGTTGTAATAAAGCTTGTGCTTATGCTTGGAAAACTTGTTGTGCTTGTTGTGTGGCTTGATGTGTCTATGCATGTTGAGCAACTTGTTGTGCAACTTGCGTGGTTTGTTGGGCTTGAAACTATTGGAGTGCTTTTTGATAGGCCTGTTGAGCTGCTTGCAGTGTGATGTTGTATTGGTTTTTCATATTTGGTTTGGTGGTGGAGGTGGAGGATTTGGAATGGTGTGAGATGTTGTGATGATATTTTTTTGAGGTGGTTGTTGGGGTGTCATTGGATTGATGATAGGGTGTTGTGTGATAGATGGTTTGGTTGTTATGATAGGTCCTTGGGAGACCACATTTATAGATGGTGCAATGATTGATTGTATTGTTTGGATTGGTGCCACCTGGTGTTGCGATGTCAATGGTAGGATCAGAGGATTTGGTATGTTGATTTGATTCATGATTGGAGGATTGCTTTGATTTGGTTGATTGAGGATTGGTAAAGGGGGCTTCCCTAAACCGAGGATTGGTGTGGATGTTAATGGTAGAGGGGGAAATGGTGGGAAGATGGGTGGTGTGTTTCCTTGAGAAAGTGATGATAATGGATCAAAGATTCCCCCTTGTCCAAATAGCCCCCCTTGTCCTTATGAAGTCATGAGGAGAGAGACTTGTGTGCCAAGAGAATATGTCGGTGATGCGAAAAAAGTGGATGGATTGTTGGTGTCATGAAAGACGAGCAGAACGTATAGGTGTTTTGGGTTTTGAGGAATGGCATTTGGTTGACCCAAGATGGTGTTTGCATCCAAGTCTTGGTTATGTACAAGGGGATGTGTTTGAAGAGTATGAAGCAATGAACTCCCCTTGGTAACCATGGGTTGACTTGGAGCATGAGGTGATGTTGGTTGCGGGATGGGTTGAATGATGTTTTGAAAAGGTGTGAATGATACTGGTGGAATAATCCCAAGAGTTTTCTCCACAATACTGCTTACATCATAATCAAAAGGGAGTATATCCCCTTCCTTTGCCAATTCTAACATATATTGTGAAGGATTAAGCCTCATCATTGTGTTGACAATTTTGTGATTTTTGGGGTTTTGGACCATTTCCATGATTTCATCTTGAGTAATTCCTAGGACATTGTTAGTGATATCCTCCACTTGGCAACCTCCCTCTTGAGTGGGGGATTGTTAGATCCAATGGGGTTGATTTCGGGTTCAGTTTGACTCAAGTCACTTGAAGTGGATGTTTCTTTGTCTGTTTCCATGTTCTTCTTGTGTTGAGATCTAGTTTGGACCATAAAATAAGGATCAAATTTTAGGAATATGGGAGGTAAACCTCTAACTCCTTAGGTTGTTCCAAACTTTAGGTACAAAAAAGAAAATCTAAGATGTTAAGGATCAAAGGATGGTGATGAGATAATGAAAGATGAGTGGTGTGAATGATTGAACTCTTAAGGAACCTTGGAGGGATACTAGACTTTAGGACTTTTGGATTTTTGATTTTGGGTTTGATTTGGATTTGAATTGGATTTGATTTGGACTAGATTTCAATTTGGATTTTGGATAATGAACCTATAAACCCCAAGATGTTGGATGTTATCTTGGGATAAACTTGTCCACAAGGTGATAATTTAACTAAGTGTACGAAGAAGGATGCATCCACACACACTTAGTCAAACAAGATGATTTTTATTTTGATTAGAAGGTTTTTCCAAAAGCCTAGCATGAAGGATTTTTTCCAAGATTCGAAGAGTTGTTTGTGAGATGGGTTTTGATTGATGTTTTGAGGATGGATGAAAGTCTTGATTTTGATCCTAAGTGAACTTAGAGATACTTTTATTTACAAGACCTAGGTATTGAAGAACATGCTATACTTCTATGTGAGAAACTCAAAATGTTGAGGAAGACTTGGATCTTGACAATAATAGAATGAATACAAATTGGGATTATCTTTTGAAGCATGTTTGTAAAAGTTATAGACCAATCTTTCTCTAACTTCGTAAAGCATAGACTGACGTTTCTTGAAATTTCTTGGACTAAGACGTTTGTGACGATTGATGGACTTTGGTTTTGGGACTTTGATCTTGTGGGAAATCATTTGAGAAGACACATGTGTGGGGTTCAATTGTCTTTTATCTTTGCTTAATGAGTTCTTTTTACCACAAACACTTTCTTGCTTAGCTTTTCAACTAAATGTCTATGTGTCAATTTGTTTTCATCCCACAAGGTCCATTATGTGGGAATCAAGAGAATCAAGGCAATAGTTCCCTAATGTTGAATTTAGAGAGAAAATTGAGATATAGGTCCAAATACTTAGAAGCCTCTAAGGATAGAATCCCTAGGGACAAGTAGTAATACTTGGATTTTTCAAAGGTATTTGCTTCTTCTAAAGGTTTGAAATTTGATGACCTTGTTGAATGTTTGTTTTCAAGATTTTGGATCTGAGCAATGCATTTAACTAACTCAAAATTGCACAACCCTAGGATGGAAAATAAAATATTTGTTGAATTCCCACTTGGATTTCTCCAATTGCGCTTATTTAGAGCGGATGATTAGAAGCTTGACCACATTGGCTCCCCTCCATGACACTCACTTCTATGGGTTAGCCAAGCTTCAGTTCTCATGAATCTCCCATGACAAACTTTTCATCTCTACAAAGAATCACAAATATGGGGGACGACTCCGGAGATCCAACTTCCTTACGCCAACAAATATTGGGATTTTTGGATACTACACAAGGGTTCGTAATAAGGGCATCAGGTTCAAAGGACACAATGATAAACTCCCTCAAGATGTCTCCCAACCCTTAGAACAAGGGCTTTACGCATCATAAAGATATCGGGGGAGAGCTATCATGCATCACTTAGTTGATTGCAAACTTTCCTTGCAACCACAAATTTATATAGCGGTTCGAAAGAGCCTAGCTTATGCTCGTTACCGCTTGGGTCATTCCCTTGGGGTGAGTACTTTTTCCCACCAAGTCAGGCCCTCTAAAGGTGAAAAAAAGTGAGTAAGTACATCCATAGTTCGATCAATCCTTGTTTGTGTGAACAAGGAGAGAACACACGCAATGCCTTTTCCCACACTAGCAAAGCTTTGTTCAATTTTAAAAACCCAATTTTGAAATGTGGAGGCAATATTTTAGACAACCTAATGCCACCAAAATGCTTTTGATTCTCAAGATCGCCATGAAGGATGAGAGAAGTGCATACGCATTTGGATGATATTATTTTGTAAAGAAGATTGCAAAACAAGACAAGCACAAATTCATTTTTAATCCTCAATTTTTGAAATGTGGAGGCAATATTTTAGACAACCTAATGTCACCAAAATTATTTTGATTCTCAAGATCACCGTGAAGCACGAGAGAAGTGCATACGCATTTGGATGATATTATTTTGTAAAGAAGATTACAAAACAAGACAAGCACAAATTCGTTTTTAGTCCTCAAAGTAATGTTGTATTATTTTTATAGCACCAAAATCAAGTGTTTGAAATTGTTTGTTCAATTTTTAAGACCCAAAATCAAATCTAGTGAGTTTCTAAGGTTCTTTTTAACCCTTTGTGTGTTCTTTTTAAAGCCCAAACAAAATGTAGTTAAGTTCTAAAGTTGAAGATAACAAGATCATAAAGTTTGGGTTATAGGTGTCCCCAAAGTGTTTAAAAACACTTGTTACAATCACGAAATAATGCCATAAGAGACCTTCCCTTTATTTCCTCTTTTCCTTCTTTGTCCCCTAACCTAAAAAAGTTGATTAGCCTATAGAAAACATGGCCACAAAATAGGTTAATGGTTAAGATAAATCAACAACATAAAGCACATGCCAAAATAAATTTGAAAACTGATTTTTACCCCAACCCAGCATCGCAATCTGTAAAGGCATCACTGTTCGGAGCTTCAGTGTCGCTCTGTGGAAAAATAGAGACCACGACTGTGTCGCTATATTAACCGGTGTCGCCCTTTGAGATTTGAATGATCTAGCCTTCAGGAAAATTAACACAGCGTCGCACTTTAGATACAGAGGTAGCGTCGCTATATAGCAACGCTGGGCTAATAACATTGTTGTTTATCCTCCATAGCGTCGTTGTGTCCTGAAAGAACAGAAAATGGAAAAAAAACAACAGAATTGACCAAAAAAATGTGTTAATTTTGAAAGATTTGTCCTCCTTCTACCGCCAAATGTAGAATGCTTTGCCTAGACCTGCTCAAATATGGACAAACAAGCAAATATTAGTCCTTAAACAAGTGTAAACAAGCATTCCCCATGAAATTCATTCAAACACAAGAACATGAAATCAAAGCAAAATATCAAGTAATATACTAAAGAAATCCTATTCTAAATGCTCAAACCAACATTCCATGGGGGAATTGGTGCTTCTTTGATGTGGAAAGAATCCCTTTCCCAATTCCTTGATGAGCTTGATGATAGATGTGTGATTCTTGATGCAAAATTACAATAACCTAGCTATGGATGATAAATTCTATGCTAACTTGGATGAAAATATGGATGATTGCGGATAATAAACTTGCATAAACTTGTGAATCATAACCTTGCATCAAAATTTGGATGATTGTGGATGAACTTGTGGATGAGATTCTAGATCCTCAATCAATAGAGAAGGCCTCTATTTATAATGAAGAAGGATTGAAGATTGAAGAATATGATGAATGTGGGATTAAAAAAGGGACCAATGACATTGTGCCACTTGTCAACATGCTAATGACGAAGAGTGGAGCACATTTTGAACAATGTGCATGTTAAATGCATGTAGGTGAAATTTGAATTTCAAGAGGTGGCTTGTGTAAGGAGAGATGTAAGAGGAATTAATGCCAAGTTGGCTCAAGGAGAGGACATGTAAGAGCCTTCAATGCAAAGGTGGAGGACAAAAGTCCTTTGGGAGGGAAAAGTCAAGTGGGTGGAATATTCAAAAGAATATGCCATATTTGGATGAAAATAGGGTAATTTAAATCAAATAAATTGATTTTCATGTGCAACTTGACCAAGGTTGACTTACCCAAGGGTGGAGTCAAAAGCTAGAGGAATAGGAGATTAGTGTTAGGAGCTAATTAATCTAGGATTAATTAACTTAGATGAACTTAGTTGATTGTGACATTTAATTTAAATATTTTGAGTTTATTTAAATCAAATGAGAAGATATTACAACCTTAGTATTTTAATTAAATAAGATTGATTTATTTAATTAAAGGAAGAACATTAGGATTTAATTAAATAAAGTTGATTTATTTAATTAAAGGAAGAACATTAGGATTTAATTAAATAAATTTGATTTATTTAATTAAAGGAAGAACATGATGAAATAATCTAATAAAGTGTATTATCTGATTTTAGGAGGAATTAAATTAATTAAATAGAGATTATTCAATTAATTGATTAGTGTAGAAATGATTAAGGAAGAATCGATGTTAGTGAATCAAGTGCATGATGTCAATCAGGATATTTTGAGTGTCTACAAACATAATGAATGCTAAGATACTTGATCTAAGTGTATGCAAACCTATACTAAATGTGTACAAGATTCAAAGGTGCAAGCCCTAGATTCCAAAATATGCTAAATGGATGCAAACTAAGTTACCATGGAAGCCATTAATGGATGTTTAAGCTAATTATGCATGGAAATTAATCTAAAATGCTATTTAAACACGAAACATGGATGCAAATGAGTGTGAGTTTTAACAACATAAGTTTTCTATCAAAATATGGATCCATTTCTCTCCAAATAGTGACCTATTTATAGGAAAGCAAATGAAAAATCAAGGGGTCAGATTGAAAAGATCAATCAATGGTCGAGATGAAAAAGGAGGGTGAAACATGGATCACGGATTCTTATCAATGGATGAGAATCAATGTTCACATGGATCAATAAAAGATCAAGGGTTGAGAATGATTCAAACAAACACACTTTGTAACAACTTTGAAAGTTTCTTACAAAGTTTGTTTGAAAGAAATCATTCCAAATTTGGAGCCAAATAGGAGAATATTCTTTTAGAATATTCCCTATGCAAGTTGATGGAGGGAAATTAGCAATTTAGTTAATTAAAACTAAATTTGAATGTGCAATATGGAGAATAAAGTGATATTCATTAATTTATTGATTTTAATGAAAAGGGGGATGCAAAATGATATTTAATTAAATAGCTTAGGGTTATTTAATTAAATAAGAGGACTTAGGGTTTAAATTAAATATTTTGTATTATTTAACTAAACAAGATGAAATGTTAGTGTGGGAAGGGGTGAATTAACCCAATTAGATTAATTAGATTAATAGGTCAAATGAGGCATTTAATTAAATAATAAAGCTAATTTAATTAAACAATAAAAAAGAAGATGGATTTTAGGATGAAACGATGTTAATATATCGGATTCAAGTGTATATATCATTCAGGATATTTTTAAGTGTCTACACCTCTTAATACCTATGGACCCCTCAAATACATGGTTTGTATACAAAGGCATATGGTTCATATAAGGGACATGGTTTAAAGTGCACAACCGTGTGAAGATGATGCAACAAACATGGGTGACCTAGAAATTTGTTGACCACACTTGTATTCTCACCCAAGCATCAAAATTAAATTTAATATATACATATTTGTAAGATATAACAATGGTTGATTATTGAGCTAATTTTGATTGTAAGTATCTCAAGCAATTTCTATGGTATCAAATGAGGAATATCTAGCTCTATAAATGATGAAGCATGTTTTTAGATTAGGGGAAGGGGTATACTATTAAGGTTTTATATATAAATTTTTGTCTTCATGATAGGCTATAGTATCTCAAGAGGGGCTTGGAACCTAGTTGTTATCTCTCACTTACCACATTTGTTGGCATGATTGTTACAATATTTGAATATTGTATCAAAAGCATTCTAAAGAATTACAAACTCTTTTGTAATGGTGTTATTTTGTTGCATGTGGGGTAATGTTGATCTATAAGGGATAACTAAGTATGTTCATTCACAGGGTTCCTTATCTTTTTTCATTGTGTATAAATAATCTCTGCTTCATTTACTAATACGCATGTTCTTAACTTTTTCACAAGCTAAGACTATTTGCCCAATTGAGTATGCATTGAGATAATTGGTGAAGCAATAAACACCATTTACCATTATCATCTATCTTGTTAGTTGTAGGATTAGTTTAGGTTTCACCATGCTTGTATAATTCAATATTAAATAAATTTATATATTTTGTGTTGTCCTCAAACTAAAATATTATTATAGGATCATGCAAGTATGTTCTTTTTTACCCATGTGTATGCAATGTTGATTGGTTTCATTTGTTGAGGAATAATATAGTTGTTATTGTAGATACCCTAAATTGTCCTGACCTGTGAGCAACACCTTTTTACTAATTTTCACTCTTCTTCCATAAATGATTAAATAATACCTTATTATTTAATAATTATCAATTTTCATATTCTACTATTAATGAAGTTTTTTACATCATTTAATTAATTCATTCAAAATTCATCATTTTTGACTAATTAAATAAATCCTATTTCTTTAATAATATCCTGATTATCCTTATTCTCCTTAACTAATTAATAAATCTTATTTATTTAATAATTCCCTAATTAAACATTATTCTTCCTGATTAATTAAATAAACCTTATTTATTTAATTATGTCGCTAACTTCACTAATTCTTCTATTTTAAAATTAAATAGTTATCAACAATTATTTAATTAACATCAAACACCCTTCTCATATTAAATAATTGTTACAAATTATTTAATTAAACCACTTTCCCACTTCTATATTAAATAATTAAATTAATTATTTAAATTCTCCAATATTCACTCAACATGATCTATTAATAAATAAACTTTTATTTATTAGTTCAATTTTTACTTGCACGTTCCTCCATAGATTAATTAATTATCCTCTCACCCATTGATTGAATAATCAATCCCATTGATTATGCCATCAAATCCATTGAGTAACAAATCAAACTCATTGATTATTCAATCAAATCTATTGACTAACAAATCAAACCCATTGATTATTCAATCCCACTAATTAATCAATCAATCCCATCGATTGATCAATCAATTTCCCTTGATTATCCAATCAATTTCCTTGATTGAATTGATTAGGACAATTAACTCTCTAATCTATTTCCTCTTAATGGACCTTGACTATTAATCAAGATATTTCATCTTTGAATCCAAATTGTTCATCTAAAACAAGCTTTTCTGTAAAAGCAAGCCTTCATTGCACATTGATGGCTAACCACAAACTCTTAAACTTCGATGTTTTCATCAGTGCAATCATCACATATACTTTAAGCTCATAGTGAAAGAGTAGCATACCCATTTCAGATTTGAGCAAAGCTTACAAAGAACGAACAATGGAAGTCATCCATGGCAATATAGTGAAGGTGAAGGTGTCACTTGCTTGAAATCTAGTTTTACTTATTATTGCATGGTTTCCATTGAATAGATTGGATCCTATTGAGTAATTAGGATTGCTTATTGTGGTTATTTACATCATTTCCTATTAACTCTATGCCTCAAAGGTAAAATTTCCAGTTTACATTTTGGTGAACCTGACATGAAAATCATGTTAACTAATTCTATACAAATTTAAGGTTTTGTGAAACTACAGGAACATCGATGCAGTCATGGAAAACAATGACACAATCATGGAAAACTAATATGCAATCACGGAGTCCTGAACCACAGTTGCCTGATCGTTCAATGCAATCACCTATCTTAGTGACACATACATAGTTTGTTGTGTCGTACTCGTCACTTTGCTTTTTTATTTCTTTTGCAAGTTTTTGACAGTCTGTTGTATTTGTGCCTTCGTACACTATAATTGATGAATAAAATGCCACAATCGCTTTCCAAAATGCCACATCTGAGGCATCCTATGATGTAGTCGCTTCTTTGTGTGATGCATCTGAGCCCTCTTGCACCACAAGTGACTGATAAAAATAGAAAGGTAAATTAATGATGAATACAGATTTGTCTATTGATTTCTATTAGTAGAGTAAGGTTTTCATGTTATTGATCCTTTTCTTTTAGCTTGTGGAATTTTCAGATTATTTGACATATTTTAATTTTGGTGCTTAAAATGGACATGGTTTTTACACATTTCAATTTTGGTGCTTAAAAAGGACATGGTTTATACACATTTCAATTTCGGTGCTTAAAAAGGACATGGTTGTTACACATTTCAATTTTGGTGCTTAAAATGGACATGGTTGTTACACATTTCAATTTTGGTGCTTAAAAAAAGAACAACATAATCTCCCACATTTTATTTTTGGCGCTCTTAAAAAAGACAACACAAATCTCATTTTGCTATCTTGGGTTTAAAAAGAACAGTGTGTTTGAACATGCCATCTTTATTTTGGGTTAAAATTAACAGAAAAATTGAACACTTCATTTTGGTGTAATTAAAAAGAACCATTTGCTTATTGTCTCTTGTGTGCTTGCACATGAAGGTGTGTTGTTCATAGTATTCTCTCCCCTTATGCACTTGTGTGATCCTAGGTGATGAGAAATAACAACATTAACCTTCACCATTTTCTTGAAGTAGGAGGCCTTCCTTGAGACACATCTTAACAGAGAACTCAAGGGTTCAACCTCAAGCAACATTTTTGGGCGTGCTATATAAATTGGTTGTGAGTGAAAGTTGTAGGTCCATCCATGCACGTAGCACTCCTGACTTGCATGGGTTTCTCGATGAGATGTTTGAGAGGCCGATGGTGTTCACCAATATTCTACTCACTAAAAACCTTTTATTTTAGAAGACTTTAACATCCTTCAAACATAACTAATAAAGTGGTGCAAGGGATGTGGATCGTACCCTGAAGCTACTCATCATGTACTTTCCTAGGTCGAGATAGATCTTGTTGAGTTGCTAGCAATAGCCTCTCGATAAGCAAACGAAGGTATGCCCATGGCGTCTATCAATGACCCTGTGTCACTGGAAGTCTACTATTTTCCTTTGTATAGAGAAGTTATTTTTACAATTGACCCAATTGTTCAAAATACCTAATATTTCTAAATATTTACCCCGTAAATGGGAGGTGGGCCCATCTACAATTACACACTCGTTCTACCACTACATTAGGTTGTGCATGTTTGATTCTTGTTATGACTAAAGTGTAAATGTTCTTATCATTGGAAACAAAACAATTTGTTAAAATTAACTAATCACTTATCAAACATCTATTTTATATGTTTTCTTCATTGAATTACATTTAAAATTTTGAAAATTAAAATAGATTGGGGTTCCTAGAGGTCGTTTGCTTACCTAAACTTTTGCACTGCATTTGTCAGTCTATGCACCACAACTATGTATCTACACCGCAGAAATAGTGTGACGCATTCATTATCGATTGTGATGTATTCATCTGGTATAACACTGCATCTCTATTAGTTGAAATTCCTACCTTAATGAACAAAATTGAATTGTAACTATGTGTAACACATTTGAATGATTCTACAATGCAAATGTTGTCAACTAAACTGTAGTCGCAATCCTATGCACTGCATTTATCTGACAAGAAGAATAGAGTTAAATTCAAAGGTTGCATTAAAACCTGATCTTTATGTAGAGTTCCACAATATGAAATAGTCACTTTTCATTGCATATTCATCATTTCTAGCTTTCTTAGGTTAAAACATTATCATTTTAGCAATAATAACATAAATTCCTTAAACCATCTCATCTTGAAAGTCTTGAAAATTGAATACCACAAACAAGTTTAGAGGTCAAAGTCTAGAGTTGTTATTTGGAGAATTTCAAAACCTCATCTTTTACAAATCTAACCTATTGACAAAACCTTGGATTGCAACTAATTAGTCTAATTACTTTTTTATCAACAAAAGTAGAAACCCAACTCATTAGTCTAGTTATGGAAATCACTTTTTTATCAAACAATCACCATCACTTAAAGGTTTAGGATTTTACATGTGGTTATTTTATTCCCAAAACTGAAAAACTTGTCGAAGTTATCATCTTTTAGGGTCCAAAAGTCAAGATAACAAATCTCTTGCATTTAGCAAAATACTACCAAAAGAAAATTGAAAAAAGCATAGTTTTCATTTCAGTCTTATACCTTCAAAATTTCCCAAAATCAGAAAATATCAAAAACATAAAGTAGACTCATCTTAGTTGCATTCATACCAAAACTTCACAAAAAAACCCCAAAAATGAAAACATCTATAAAAAGACAAAGTTCAAACAACATCACTTTTATGGTTGTCACACGATCGCAAATTAAAAGAAAAGAGATGGACTCATATTTTAATCCAATGTACAACCCAACTAGTGATATGAACTTTGGCAAAAATTATAATAGTCACACAACTTCCCAAAATCATACTTTCCCCCTTTTGAGGAATACACTTTGAAAGAGGTAAACCAAAGGTTCACGCCTAAGGAAATCAAAAACTCGTCTCAAGATCCAAGGATCTTGAGAATTATTGACGAAATTGTGTTAGTAGACCCTGAAAAATATTTTATGCAATTAGCACATGGAGTTAAGCTATTGTCTAATTTCAACATAAATTCCATCATAGAGGAGAGTCTTAAAACTGTGACTCCAAGATTTGGTGCCACGAATAGACCTCCACAATCACTTACACCTACTACATCACAACCCACATCACAGTTGAACACAGGCATGCCACCTGCCCAATTGTCTCATTACACACCAATTGTGAATGCCACACCACCACCTACATCCACTAAACCCATGGAAAATCCATTTGCCTCTACATCTACAACTACAACACCAACTCACACCATGGTTGCAACCCAAACTTCATCCCATGCAAATATATCAAGCAAGATATGAAAAACTAACCCTTCGTATCTATGACCACTAGTACAAAAATAGTAATAAATGACTCAAAGAACTACTAAAAATTGCATATATGTGACTAAGCTTGGTCATGTGACCATTAGTAGTGTATTGCTAGTCATTTATAACGCAACCAAATTCATGACTAAACTGTTTTTAGTCATTTATTGGTTGTTTCAATTGATCAATTTGGTAGTATATTTAGTCATTAATTTAGTCATTGATTGTTGTTAACCGGTCATTTATTTAGTCATGGTAGTCATTTATTTAGTCATGGTAGAAATTTATTTATTAATGGTAGTCATTTATTTAGTCATGATAGTCATTTATTTTAGTCATGGTAGTCATTTATTTAGTCATTGTAGTCATTTATTTAGTCATGGTAGTCATTTATTTTAGTCATGGTAGTCATTTATTTAGTCATGGTTTAGTCATTTATTTGGGTGAATCAATGATTCAAGTTACAAATCATATCTAACTTAATTAATCCTCACAAATTTATGCATATACTTTGTAAGTATCATAGATATTCAAATGTTGAGAGAAGCACCATGAAATGAAGACTAAAATGCTTGAACAAATATGATTGATCAAACACAAACAAATTACAAATCAAGATGAGCTACAACACAGTATTTATGAGTGGAAAACCCTATACGGGGAGAAAAAACCACTCTGAAAATTTACTTCATTAAGCCTCACTTGCAAATCAAAACCTCAATGGTTATAGCCTCACCAGCAAGTCAAAACATATAAATGATGTACCTCACTAGCAACTTGTCTCACTGACTGTTTTACAACATTTATTAAAGAATTGAAGAATTCAAAAAGGCATAAAAACAAAGAATCACTCTCTATCAATGAAATTATTTTCTTAAAAGTTTCATTTGGATTTGAAACTCAAAAACCTTTACTTCTGCACCTGCAACACAAATGAATACTATAAAATGTGTTTCTCCTTATTCAAAAAAACATCCATCTTAGCTCATGCACTATTAAACAGTGAATTTGTATCAAAGCATTTCATTTGCGCTTCATTTTTTGAGTATTTCAATTATATTTGAAACTCAAGAAAGCTTTCATCTTTTAACACTTTAACACTATGCTCATCACTTTTTCATAGTGATCAAGAATCCCTAAATTGGAGTTCATCAAACTTATATTATGTTCATGGTGGTTGATCACACAACCCATATTTGCAATTGCTTTCAAACGCTGTTATAACTAGAAAACCATCAAACACAGTTTCATAATTGCATACAACCAATATACATTAGACCCTTTGAAACAAAAATTGTCTTTGTAAAATATACTGTGACCTTTTAAATGATACCAATCCTCATATTGCAAAATTGTAGTTTATAAAACTGTTATCTAGTTTACAAGTAAATTCTTATGATGCATAAATAGATAAATAAATAAAGAAAATAATATATGAAATTCAAATCTATGCATGGGTGAGCCTATCAATCGTAAGGCAACTACAGAAAATCCTTCCCTTCCTAATCAAGAATGAAAAAAAATAGAGTTTTGAAAGCCCTTTTCAATAAAACCATTTTGTGCATATCCTATAATTAATGTATTCCATGAGACCACATTTCTTTGAGGTATTTTGTCAAGAAGTTTGTTCGCCTTGTCTCTACCTTTGCTTATTTCATATGGGATTCGCTCCTTCAAACTCTTCCTCCCTGGTATTAACCTTTCACTTCTCCAATTTGGTGAGTGGTAGCTTGAAAATAAGGTTTCAACGAGGGTTTTAGAGCATGTTTATTAAAATGAAATTACTACCAAGATCCAATAATGAGCACATTTAGGTTTTTACATTATGACACCCTTTACCTGTTTGTTTTTTGTCATTTTTTGCTGCTTTCCCCGCCACTGTTGGTTTTGGCTCCTCCAAACTCTTCCTCGCTGAGGGCTTGAACTGGGAATCAGGGAGGGCCAGAAAGTCTTCTCCATCGGTGAAGTCAAGGCGTGCACAGTAGCAACTCTGATCTCCTGCTTCCAACCTTTTAACACCTTATAGAATAACTTCGGTGGTGTTCAATGAAGGCTAAAATTCATAACAAAACTCCCATCGGTCGAGCACCAATTCAATGAGTTGCAGCCTGAAAATAAGGTTTTGACAAGGGTTTTAGAGTATGTTTATTAAAATAAAAATTAGGGCACAACGGTTAGGGTTTTTTTGCTGCTAAAAAGGATTTCAAAATGGAATCCAAAATAAATAATCTCTAGTTCATAAATCTCTCGCTTATTGAATATATTATAATATAATATTATATTATATCATATATAATATGATATATATATTATATAATATTATACTATTAATATATATTATATAATATTATATAATAATATAATATTATATAATAATATAATATTATATAATAATATAATATAATAATATAATATTATATAATAATATAATATTATATTATAATATTATATATTATAATATAATATAATATAATACAATATAATATAATATATTGTATTGTAATATAATATATTATTATTATATTATATTATAATACAACCCACTCCCTCAATTTGATTTTTTTTTAATTATCCACTTTAATATCGTATTGTCTAATTTTAATTTGTGTGACTAATTATTTAGTTGTGTTTTTTACCCTACGATCAAATTAGTCACTTATGATGATCAAATTAGTCATTTATAGTTGTGTTGCAAAAAATGAGTAAAATTTAGTCATCTTTAGTTGTTGTGAATAAAATTTTTAGTCACATAGTCATTTATTTGCCAAATTCTACTAGTGGACCACAAGTGGGTACCACATCCACTTTACAAAACATAAATACAACTTCGACAAGGACTCAATACTTTTTTGGAACAGGTCCCAACATCACTCCACCACAATAGTAACCCAAGAATCTGGGTTTTTCATTTACACCTGGGTTTTCTCAAACCCTACCTCCACAACAACCCAACAATTTGGGTTCATCATCATCATTCAATTTTAATCAACCCTTATCTCTGCCACAACCAAACTATCATGGTTCAACATATACATTTAGGTTTAATCAACCCCCACCTCCACCTCAACCAAATAATCCTAGGTTTTCTCCAACCCCTTCACAACAACCAAACTATCGTGGTTTTGTATACGTAGCTAGGTTTACTCAAACCCCTTCACAAGGACCAAACAATCTTGGTACATCATTCACAGCTAGTGTTAATGTTCCTCCACCATCATCATCATTTACCCAAAATCCCACATACACCTCACAATATCACCACCACATTCCACCCATGCATCAACATCAAAATATGCATGGATTTAATCCAAAACGCAACACAAACCCATTCGAGAACCCCTCACGAGGTTCCCCACAATACATCACACCCACCAGGGATAACTTTAAGAACCCCCCCGCTCGACGAAGGTGTAAAATTACATTTATATGCATTTATTCTAATTTCCACAAATTAAATCTCAATAGGTGACTTTGGACACCTAAATTGCAAATAATAAAGTGTCAACGCCGACATATTTGAATTTGGAGCCAAACATAATAGGGGGACATTTATGCCCAAAAGGGACTTATTTTCCATAATGGGACTCATTCGCCATAGGGCGTATGTCCTAGTGTGAACAAGCTTTTGGGTCAACATGGAAGAGATCTAAATGTCTCAATGCCTTGCATCGTCCCCAAAAGGAAAAAAACAAGACAACAATGTTCATGACATAGAGAAGAATGGAGATACAAATAGAAGAATGTCACGATAGATTTGTTTCCTTTGTATCCTTGTGCCAATAGAGCAACAAGGGTCATCCAAAGAAAACTCACAAGCACTAAGACACGCTAAGCATCACAACATGGGAGATCACATCACAAAGAACATACACAAAGCCAACATAACAAAGGTATTGCACATGCGGGCCGACCTAAAGCAAGTCGTTAACATCTCAATCTTGCTCATCATATATGGAAGGCGAACAATTAGCCAAAGGGACTACAACAAGTGTCATACTAGGAGCATCGCCCTGTTCAACACATGGTGGGTCACTCTCATCAGGAGGATTGTCATGGTGGTCCCTATGTAAATTCATGGACTTTGAAAACAACAAATTTAGCTCATTATGCACTTGTTCATCAATTTTAGCGATTTCATCTTTGCCATCCAAATTTATCATCATGGGAGGTTTAATGACAATGTTAGTTATATGTTCTTGTTTTAGTTTTCGTTTTGGTTCCATGTCTTGTTTTGGTGAAAGTTGTAATTCTTCTTGATTTGTTTGCATAGGTGTTTGATCTTGAGTTGTTGTTTTGTTCTTTTCTTCCAATTAATGAGCAATAACATGACATCTATGCCTACGCTCTTTGGCATTTCTGTTTCGTCTTGTTCAATTTTCAATTTGTGAAGTTTTAAGGGTAGGTTTCTTGACCATTGGTCTTTTTTCTTTCCTTAAGGGAGGAATTGAAGGGATCGTCAGGGGTTGGGAAACCACTGTCTCTTTAGGTCTATACACTTGCTTTGTTTTTAGAGGCACAAAAGGAATTATGCGATTGTCTCTTGGTCCTTTGTATGATATGGGTGGAGGAACTGTGGCATATTTACCTTGGTTACTTGGAAGAGCAATTGCTTCAGGCATGGTTTCATCCACAACTGGTGGGGTAGGAGGAACAACCATAGACTTATCATCCTTAGGTGGGATATTGCTAAGGGATTATGTAAGGCCACTTGGTCACTCCTTATAAATGCATCTAGATGACTTTTATGATTTGGTAACAATGTACTTATGACATAGAGTTCATATATATTTTATTGCATATTTTGTATTATGTTACTTGCATGGTGATAATGGACCTAGTAAGTATAGATTTCATACATAACATTATACAAATAAGAATGGTTATGCGTGATTTACTACTTAGTCATGATTTGTAATGTTATCAAAATATGTAAATAAATGATATATGAGTAAGTTCGTGTTGCTTCTGTTATGCTTGATATGTTGTACTAACAATTGTAGCTAGCGTGGATGAGAATTTTAATGTGTCCTTGTCTTGCATATAATATTTCTTGATCCTTGGAAAGTAGTTTTGAGAGCTCCTAAGAGGGATGAAATAAAGAGTTGATGATATAGTCATATTTTTGGGGGTTTCCTCTAGAATGTGAGTGTAATGTGAGACATCAACATAAAGCAATCGAGAGGGTGGGATCAAGCTTTGTATGGATGAGGTAAGTACTATCCTTTGTTTGTTTTGTAATTGCAAAATAATATGTTTTAAGAGTAGGAAATCAAGTACTATTTTCAATTAATCATAATCAACCTAGTTGTAGTTTCAAGCTACTTCCTTATTCCTTATCCTATTTTCAATTAGGGTTGTGCTCTAATGCATTATGTTTCCTAGATATTCATATAATTTTGGTGGCATCTCAACATGTTAGTTTAATGGAGGTTGTGATTGAACCTTTCATGTTATGCTTACGATTACGAGCACAAGGGGCTTAGACCCAATTATGGTTCCAACAAAATAATTCTAAGATAGATTTAAGGTTGTGCATGCCCTCTTTATTAGCATAATTTGATTAGGTGTATAGATTTCAATTGTGTTTTGATAAACATTAATTTAACTTGATTTTAATTCCAAGTGGTAATTTGAATAAGAATATTTATGCATGGTGAAATTAGGAAAGGAATTTATGAACTAACATGATGAGGAGAATTAGATCCAATGTCTACATACTAAATCATTACGATGTAAAAAGGGACACGAGACAATGAAATCTAATATATGGGTATGTAATTTGGAACATGACTTAGTTCTTATACACTTGAATATAGAGGGAATGATTTATATTTATTATGTTAAAGAAATTGTGATACTATTATAAACTTTATTTAAAATTTAATTGTTCATATGATAATATGGTTTATGAACACATTAGACTATTCATAAAATATTATTCCCAAATATATATAATTGAGACTATATTAAGCTTGAATTTGGGTTATATGTTAATCCTAAATCAACAAAAATAGATAATATCAATAGGTATTCTTATAATATCATACTAAACAAAATCTTGGGACCAATGAAATAATATGATTTGTAGATATCAAGTATTATGGTTTGAAAAATAAAAATTGAAACAAGTTAAGTAAAGGATGTCAAGTCTTGATCTTTGGAAATTTTCTCATAGGAACTTAATGAATATATGTATGCTTGTTAAAATAAGACTATATTATTTCATTTCAAATATAGAATCAAATACATATGGTTTAAGGATTCCAATTATTGAAGCTGTCCCATTTGTCTTAAGTTGTAATTCAACCTAGTGGAGAAGTGATCCAACACCTTAGAGTGGTCATGTTGAATCTCTTAGTAAAACTTAAATTTATATACTTCCTTCTCAATTGATAAGTTAAAATGAGTCTTTAATAAAAAAAAATAAAAAAAAATAGAATACTATTTAATTTGACTCACTTTATATCCCTATTCTATAATTAAAATTCTAAGTGAAAAATAGATATAATGATGATAATATGATTAATTTAATAAGTCACTTTGAAAACCTTAATCAACGTATCACTAGAAACCTCAATTGGGGTTGATGTATTGTGATAAAGCATACGAAAGTTTCCTCATAGATAGTAAATAAATAAATGAACAAAAAACCTCGGGGCGCATACCCTGCAATGATTGCATTACCTGAGATAACTTTTCTCAGAGACATTCTGGAAAACAGCTCATGTGTCAGGTTCGGGAGGATGCTGGGAGGTAGTGGAGCTTAGCGTTACACATGCCAACTGCATTTGCTTGAAAGTTTCAAAAGCCTTCTTAATAAATGAATACCCGTCTAATTCTGGAGGGGGAAAAAAAAGAAGCTAGTTTTCTTGGAGGAAAAAAAAAAAGAACATTCTGGTCGTGTATGTGGCAATGAGTGTCCATACCCTGTTTTGTAGCAGGCAGAGTGCATTTTGAAAGCTTGTGGAATTTGAACCTCCATGATACAAATGTGCAGAGACTTGAGGTGAATCGATGGCCATGTCTGCAGTGGTTATGTTTGTTTTTTTTTATTGAGAAACCTGTATGTTATCTAAACCACTATTTTAGTGAATATCTAACCTTTATTTAAAATTTTCAAAATGACCTTTTAAGAGCATTTGATATGAAAGGAATGTTAAGCTTTTGTGAAATAGAATCTGACAGAAGATGTAAATTAATTGATTTCATTTTCACCTGGAATGGATATATTAGTGTTGAAGTCCGCCCTTTTAAATTCGTATGTACCAATTTAACTCTTTGCTATAAAAACAAATATGTGTAAACATTCCTTTGCTGTCTGTCTTTTTAATGCTTTCACACTTAAATAATTATCAAAAGTGATTTTAATGTTATACCATGTCGAAGAGTGATTAACTGTAGAGATTTCATGATATATAGAATGCCGATATCAGCTTCATTTTTGGCTTTACACTCGCTAATTCTATTTTCTTGAAAGTTTCTAAAGCTCTTCAACAAATCCATTTTATGCATATCCTGAATGTTCATATCGTGTTGCAAAGCTTCCATTTTGGAGCAGGCAGTGGGGACGCTGAAAAAAAGGTTGTGGAATTCGGCTTTACAGCTGCCGATTTCAATTGCTTGAAATTCCATAAAACCCTTTAAACAAATCTATTTTGTGCATATCTTGCTATTCTTGCATTCTATGAGACCACAATTTTTTGAGGCATTCTGTTAAACAGTTCACACACCCTGTTTCTGCTGCTTTTGGTTTCAGCTCCTCCAAGCTTTTGGTTTCGGCTCCTCCAAACTCTTTCTTGCTGGTATTGACCTTTCACTTCTCCAATTTAGCGCATTGCAGCCTGAAGAAAATAAGGCTTTGACGAGGGTTTGGAAGTATGTTTATTAAAATGAAAATTACTGCCAAGATCCTAATAATGATAATGGACATTAAAATGAAAATACTGCCATCCTAATAATGAACACATTTAGGTTTTAGCATTCCGACATCCGTTACCCTACATAGTTAAGTATATATTAGCACAATTAATATATAATATACATTTTATATAATATATATAATTACCCTAAACGGGGTGAAATTAGTTACTTGTTTAAATTTAAATTTTCCTTGCAAATTTGAGGTAAAGAAATCAATTTCTGTTATAATAGGAAGTTCGTACAGTAGATTTTTTTTAATCACCCAAATTCAATTTAAAAAAATTGCATCATAAATGATTTATGAAGACAAAATAAAGAGTTTTAAGAGTATCAATTGTTATATAATAGCAAACAGTTCTCATACAATTGCTGCAAAAGGTATATTATCAGATTTGCAACTTTCAGTATTGCCTTGCCTATCTCACTGTCTGCATGAACATAAAACACCCAATAGTCATAGTCAACAGGGAAAGCCAAGTGATGATTAACCAGATGGGAGAAAGCTAATTAAATAGGCCTAAGAAGGAAACCACACTACAATATATCCCAAATTTGCTTGCCACAAAATGATTATCAAACAAATTTAGTTACAAAGTATGTATTTACATCAATGTCAATATTTGTAGAACTACTAATAATACTTCACTGCTGCTCGTATATGTTTAAGAATCTCATAAACATTTTTCCGGGTTTTATTCTTCGTAATTTACCCTTTTTAGAACATATTTAACTTTTTAAAATTTCTTAGATAATGCAAAATTTATGTATATTTTAATGTTGTCATATTTTGTCGTGATCAGCATGTTATAGCAATTTAGTGAGTTATCTTGCAAAAAAAACTGCTCTTGAATGGTTGGGGTTTATGGAAAAGTTTTTCTGGGTTTTATCCCTCATTGTTTCCCCTTTCCAGATCATGTTGAACTTTATAATTTGGTTTAGTACTGTGGAAGTTATGACAGTTTTAATGCTTCCCATTTTCACTTCGATTAGCAAACTCATAATTGTAAAGTGTTTGTTTGATTGAATTATCTTCAAATTAACCTATGAAGATAAATACTTTAAGGGCACATTGATTTTAGACTAGTTTAGATAACTTAGATTTGAATGATTACTTAAATATTCTCACTAGAATGCACACAACCAAGATTGGCTAGGCTTATTAATTAAACTCCATACTACAAGAATTTATTTTAAAGATTTCCATTCTTGCCTAAATAAAACAGTCTATTTCAATCCATATGGGTTGGAATATAATTGTGGCAAGTAAAGAAGACATTTAATACCAAGCGTATTGACACCAACATTCCTTACAACTACTCCAAACATAATGTCATACTAGTATTTGTTCGAGTATTTGGGTTCTATAATTTGTGCGTTCTAGTATTTGTTAAGAATAATTATTATATTCCTTAGTAGATGAGGATAGGTTTTAAATGCATCACTAAGCCTCATCCAATACGTAGAACAACAAATATAAGTAAATATTCAAGTTAAAGGAGTATATTTTTTTTTAAGGATTGAGATACATTAGTTATCACTTTGATTCAGAATAAGTTTCATGAATAAGAATTATTAAAGTTGCATGTTTAAACTTGTTCAAAAGGTCACATAGTTATCATTTCCTTAAGATCGTGTTTAGGTGTTCTTTTTGTAATATATTACAAGTATTGCTATAAAGATTATAAATTATTTTGGATCATATTATTTGGTAGTTATTATCTCTTAATTATGCATAACATGATTAGTCAATAAAATTTTCTTATATCAATGACTTTGCATGATGATATCCTATTTATAGGGAATTTATAGCTATTGTTTGATAACTTAAGCCTTAAAGTGTTCATTAAGGAAGGGAGTGAAATATTTACAACTCTAGTCAATTTATGGTTATGTTTGTTTTATTGTAATTGTTGTGAGATTTTATAATATGATGTAAATGCTTACTTTTTTTCTTGAGTTATTAAAATTGGATTATATAATGTAATTTCTTTTACTAACTTATTCTATCTTATTAAATGCAAAGGAATATGTATTAAGGGTATGCTTTGACCATTATAAACTGCTTTGGAATGTGTGGGTTCTTTTGGCACCTTTTGGGCATTGAGTCAAGCTAAATTGAGGGAAATCATTCCAATGGTCCATGATATTTGTGTGTGTCATCTAGGTCTAGCCTTAATCTTTAACCTCAAACTATTGTATTTCTATTGTTTAGTATGGACTAGTGACACGGGGGATATGTTAAATATGTAGCCGGTTCGCAGGGTTTTGGCCCAGGTCCTGGTCCGGGTTCGCACTGGGTCCGGGTCCTGGTCCGGTCCTTCTATGGGTTCGGATCTGGTTCCTCTGTGCGAAAAAGAACAATTTCAGACTTCGATTTAATTTGTTTTCTGCCCATTACTGTTGGATGTCGAGGGTTCCGAGTTGCAGGCTACACCCGTGGGCCGTTACAGTAGTCGCGAAAATAAAACCGAGGGTTCCGAGTTGCAGGCTACACCCGTGGGCCGTTACAGTAGTCGCGAAAATAAAACCGAGGGTTCCTGGATGGTGCAGAGCCTTTCTGTAAAATTGTCACATGGTCTTATCCATATTTCCATGCAGAGCGAAACAGATGAACGAAGATACGTATATGCAGAAAGCTGTAAATATGATAAATACAAATATTAGCAATAAATAATAATTGTTTTATAAATTTATAATATATATAGTATAATAATTTAATTTGTATTTATTATTTGTTATTATAATTGTTAAAAATAAATTATTAATATAAATATAATAATATAATAATAAATTATTTATAATATAAATATGATAAATATAAATATTAGCAATAATTGTTTTATAAATTTATAATATATATAGTATAATAATTTAATTTGTATTTATTATTTGTTATTATAATTATATAATTATAAATATAGCTTATAAATTTATAGAATTATAAAGTTATAATTAATTGTTAACTGATTAATTAAAATTTTATATTAATAATTTATTTTTAACAATAAATTTATATATTTTTTACATGTTTTTGTAATTTGTACTAACGAACCCAAGACGAACCGAACCCACCCCCAAAAAATTTTGCCGAACCGACGAACCGAACCCGCGAACCCGAACCCGAACCCGAACCCGAACCGGCTACTTAGGTTAAATCCTATAATCAGGGGTCCTATTGATTTAAGAGTCCTCCGAAGAAATTGTTTCCTTTATCATGTGTTATTATGTTATGAGAATGAATGAGGTTGAGTCACTTTGTCTAACCTAGTGGTAACTATCTCTCTGGTTGACCAACCAAATAAGAGTTAGTCCAAACTCAAAGTGGTTGAACTACGATTCCTCTACGAATTATATACGTAGGCAAGGCCGTCAGAGACGAGCCCCCGAGGAATTAGGTCGGGCCCTTAGGACTGTCCTTCTGAGTTTTGTTTTGGGTCTTGTCATTCTCTCTCGATGTTGTAAACCACCTTTTGACTTGTATAACTATGCATTTATATTGCTTATTATGGTTATCATGTACTAATAACTCGTTGATCTTATGTGTGCATCAAGTCTTAAGACCATGCAGGTACAAGTATTTGTGAGCGAGGAAATGACGACGCATTAGAATACGAGAGGTGCTTGAGTATGTAAGAGGTATGTTAAGCCGGCCCAAAGTAAGTACACTCTATTGCTAAAATAGTGAATCATTTCTATCCTTGCTTCTAACTAGTGTGAATCATTGACTATAACTGTAAGTAGTGGATTGTGTTGTTATTGTCTTTTAAGCAAACAAAAAAAAATTATTGCAAAATTAGTAAAAGTTGTTACAATTTTGCTAGGTTGTTTAGTGTGTAAAATGTGGGCATTACAGATAGTTTTGCTATACGCTTTGCCTTAAATTTTTGATATGACCTGAAAAAGAAATCCTCAAGAGGCTTAATAGGTTCCATAGGTTGAGGCTGTTAATGATAAACAGCTTCGAGATTTGATATTCCAGCGTAATAAATTAAATGATAGCCTTAAGGCTATTTAATTTATATATATATGGCAACGATTTGTTAAAGAAATAAAGACTTATCCAAGGCCGACCTCCTTCATGATTGGCGCGATTATCTTAAAGTCGACTTATCATTTATTGGACACATTTATTTGTAAAGAAATATATATTCATTACTTGGCCGACTTGCCTTAAAGAAGGAGGTGCCTCTTCAAATTGTATATATAGGAGTTCTCTTATCATTTGCTATGATCAAGTTTCTATTAAGTGCGAATATATTCAAGAGCAGGTTGCGAATCTTCCTTAAGTGCAGATTTAGTTATCAAAGAAGATCAGATTATTATCTGATATTGCATTGTGTATTGGTACTGAATATCGGCCTTGAGTCTGGCCTCATTGTAAAGTGAATTGCTGCCATTATATTTATATATAAGAGGAGATCTTTGTTGCTGGGTTTTTCTCCCTCAAGAGGAGGGTTTTCCCAGGGTATTTACTGTGTTGCTGTGTCTGATTTTGAATTAATTTTCTGTGCATATAATCTGTTCATTAAATTTACAACAAAAGAAATCCAATGAAAAGTTTCCACAGGAGGACAAAGGATTAAACCCACTATGATGCACTGTAAATATTTGATTCTCAAATGGGAATTTTATGCACTTGTGAAGAACTGACGGGACGACATTCATGGAGTGTAGCCATGGATAACCTAGCTTTACATGGAATTGGTTCAACATCGGGATGATGGAAAATGACACATCTAATTGTTTCGGTTCAACTCTAAGAGGAAGAGTGTTCAAACTATCGTAGGGCGAGCAAAACCATCATGAGTTTTCAACCATGCTTTCGATTGTTTGTAAGAATCTTGATAAAGTTCATGCACAAACAAGAATTCCTCAGTGATCACATTCTCTACACACACGGGATCAACGAGTATCCTAGTTGTAGGTCTGTCATTGATATGTCTAGCGATATAGAGAGGACCATCCAGCGCATGTATAGATGCATCAATATGTGTGAAAGCAATGTCAGGTAACAAAGTGGTTTGGTCCTTACGAGGTTGAACATCTATGAGAGTGACCATATCTTGTAGACCATCCTCATCATCACTCTTATCATCATCCTTATCATTATTCATGTCATCAACTTCATCAACATTCATATCATCATTCTTAACATAACAAGCTTGCACAAAGTTGGATGAATGATTTGGCATTGGATTGGTAAAAATATGCAAGTTTTGGTTAGGTGGGGCAACATACTTATTTCCTTGATTATTAGCACCGCCCAACTGGATGTGATTGGAATCAATGAGGTCTTGCACTTGATGTTTAAGACGTATGCATCGTTTCATATCATGTCCATTTGTGCAATGATATTAACAAAAGGATTTTGGATTAAAGTTTGGAGATACAGGTTTGTTTGTGTCCATGGGTCTAATCGGAGGCAATTGGATTAAGTTCTTGTTCAAAAATTGCAACATGATCGAATGGAAGGAATCAGGCAGTTGGGTAAATTGTCTATCTCTCGTTCTAAATTGGTATGGAGTTGAACTTATGGCTGCAACTTGTGGTTCAATGTGTTTGGTTGTTTGAGGTGTACTTATCTTGGTAAAGTTCTTGTTTTGCTTCTTGAATGGTTGGTAGTTGCTTTGAAGTACGGATTCAGATTTCTCAATAGGAGTCGATGAAGATGTTTCTTCATACTGACTAACCGAATTCTGATAATCACGAAGGGTCGTACACGAGTGTATAAAGGATGGATATTTTATCAATAGGATTTTATCACTAATGTCGAGTTGTAAATTCTTAGTGAATACTCTTTGAACATCCACATCAGGGAGAGTAAGACTGATTTGTGAGTAAAGCAACTGATAGCGCCCTATAAAGTCTATTACCTTTTCATTTTTCCTTTGTTTGCATCACACTAAATCAGTTAGTCTAATTTTAGGATCGATGTTTACTTGGAAATGTTGGAGGAATGCATCAACAAGTTCATTAAATGAGTGGATTGAGTTATTTGGCAATGAATAAAACCATTCCAAAGCCATGTCTTTCAATGACCTAGAAAAAAGTTTAGCCAGAAGCTTATCTTCGAAAATGAAGTCACTACACAAGGTAGTATATGCCGATATATGATTACTAGGGTCTCCTTTACCATTGTACTTTTCAAATTGAGGTATTTCTATGTTTTGTGGCATGGGTGTTTTCAAGATTTCAAGTGATAATGGGCTCCTTTTGACATATTACAATGGTTGTCCGTTTTGGTTTTGGTTCAATGTTGTGATTTGTTGTTGAAGTGATGTCACATTTTGCAAAAGTTGGTTTATGACGGAATCATTGCTTGACATGTTTTGGGAATATGGTGAATAAGGTGGAAGTGTGTATGTTCTCAAGGTAAGATACTCCACTATGATAATGTTTGGTCCATTTTAAATATGTTCTTGATAGTACACCTAGGAGGGCCACCATATGAGGCATCAACAAAAATGCATCTTTTTGAGGAAGAATCATCATCTTAGCATTGTTGTTTGGAATTTTGGATACAAGAACTATAATGCAGGGGTCATAATGAGTGCTGTCTTTCATCTCAGTACTGCAGTTATCTATTTTCTCAGCCTTTCCTATTCCCTTCGAGACAGTCATAAAGGAGAAGTTGAAGATGCTTCTTCCACCGTTAGGCCTTGAGGAGGCATTTGGGATCGATTCAAGAAGTTTTCCAGCCAACTTTTCTTTATTTCTGAGCAAGGAACAGTGAAATGACAGCCATAGCAAAATATTTCAGTTGATGGTATCATCTTTGGGCAGTTTTACACCAGCAAGTATAAAGGTTGTTTTTTTTGGTCTAATGAGGTGAGTGGGTGGTGCCACATGAAAGGAGCATTGAGTATGAATGTCCGAGCATTGTTAGTAGTGTCACTAGTGAGGTTTGGGGCAAGATGTGACTGCTGCAATCACCTATCTGCACTCATACAGTGTGCTTTAACCCACTTTCTAGAGGGGGACAGCATGGGGTATCACTATTAGCAAAAGTAAATTCCCGGGTGATCATAACAAAGATTTGGAAGAGGTATTCATTCATGATGCTGAAGCTTACACATATGATGATGGCGTCATTAAGGAAGCAAGGGCGATGAGGAAGCCATGATTAGTGAGTATTACCGCTAAAGAAGATGGTTTATTTGTTGTAGTGCCCAGGATCGATGAGCATCCAAATAAATTAACTTTATTTTTAATATTAAAAATAGTGTTCTTCAACAGTAACAAATAAAACTCTAATATTTTAATTATAATAATATTAATATTAATAATAAATAGAAATATAAATTTCAAGCAGGTTGTTGCTAAAGGAAGTTCAAAATCAAGTTGGGTCAACTTATTAGGAATTAATCCAAATTGGTATAAAAAGGGTGCTCAAGGTTTGAATTGGGGGATCATCTGTTTGGCATAACATCTATTTCAATTTCTTTGCTTGGGAGACGAAAACTTTCAGCAACGATATTCCCACGGTGAGGATGAAAACCCTCTCCCTGGTTTTTAGGGGTGAATCCACTCGGGACTGGCTATTCGGGACTTATATTGTGCACCACCCATTAGGGAGTGTTCCTTGTGTGTTTGCCAAACAACAACAACCATTTCCAGGTTGCAGGGGAGTTGGAGTGATAGTTTAGGATTGGGCGACTGGGATCATACCAACTCACTATGTTGATGTAGCATATGCGTAGTGGTGGAGTGGGTGTATCAAGGAAACCACACAACATTGAAATCGTCATTTTCAGTTAACAGAGTGACTCAGAGCTGCGCCTGTCTAATTTGTCATGGCCAAGTCACAGGGAAGGAGCAAAAATTGTTAGGAGGCTGCTTTTAGTGTTTGAAGACACCTCGCTCTCTATCTTGCAGAGATATCACTGGCTTAGATTGGATTTGGGAAGTACCTTTCAACTGGGTGATAGTGGAGCGAACCATCCACTACTGCTGGGGTTCTGAATCATATCCAACTTGCCACAAACAAAGGGAAGCAGCAGCACCATCTAGGAGGGTGATGAGGTGTTTATGACACAGAAATTTCTGGTTTTGGCGATGGACTAGATCATTTGACAGTGTGAGGAATAATATAGAGTTTTGGGGTTACATTTCATCAACCAAGTTTGTGTAATTGCCTCACATTTGTTCACAAATCATTAATTCACTGTTCATGTACCTACTGCACACCCAGGTCAGATCAACAGCATTGGTTTCTACATTCTTATACGGCTTGCAAGCATTGCTCAGGAAGCACATTTATTTCTGGATATCATAACCATTGAAATTGCAGGAGTTAATAACTGCTGTAACTGGCATGTTCTGCACTGTTATTTGTTTGGCATAGTGTTCGTAACTTCAACAGTGGTTTGTGATTGTTCATGCTGAATAGTTGATGTAGATCTGAATATTCTAGATAAATCGATAAACAGAGTTGACAGTAATCTGATAATTGAAAACAGTCAAAAGGTTTTGACTCTGTATCAGGGGACTGGCTGTACCTTGAATCAGTTTGTTTGTTATGTGTTTTCTGTATGTTTAGAAGCCTGTCAAATATCACATAATGACAGCAGATTGAAGTTGTTTGCTTTGCCTTGGGGTTCTTACAATGTATTTTGCCCCTTTCCCAAGCACCTATGTGTTGGGTTCCAATGCTCTGTGTAGCTGAAACATAATTGCTTCCTCCGAATCTCATTGTGGGTCATGTCACCTAATTGTTGAGTCCTAAAGCTGTGTTTTCCTAGCAATCCATGGGTTTAGAGGGTGCAGCTCCAAGTCTCTATGGAATTTTTTTGTGTGGAGCCCATTTTGCTATTATGGTGCTCTTGAACTCACACCTTTAGTTGTAGACTCTTGGAATGGTTTGCCAGGTGTAGTGTTCCCCAATGTCAACGATTTAGAGGAAGGAGAGAAAAGGTAGTCAAACGCCTCTTAAGCACCTCATGTCCCATCACAACAAACTGTTGGAAATGTTGTCATTGATGTCAAAGGTGAAAAAGACAATGTTATCATTAATGTCCAAAGTCAGAATACAGGATTGTCATTAATGACAAAAAGACTGTTTAAGAGATCGTTGTGAAGATTAAGATCATTGATGTCAAAGTAGTCATTGGAATTATCTAAGACAAGTTGATATATGAAAGAGAAATTAAAGGTAATTATATAGGCTGACTCCCCTCCTTGTAATGGCGTTTACATTGAAACATATTACTGGCTGTCCTTGCTTCCATCCTTGTGAAAAGATTTAAGAGAAGGCAGCGCTGAGGTTCAAATATATAAGGCCGACCTCATTAATTTAAATCATATAGTGGATATTAATGATAGAGGAGTTAGACCGCAATAAGGATGAGCAGCGATCATACTCTGCAGAAGAATTATGAATTAATTACCATTAAATGAGCAGCAAGAGAAGACAGCAAATAAATTCAATTAAAAGCAGCGACTCATTTTGTAATGAAGTTAATTAAAATGGCAAACTAAAAGGTGCAATGTAAATAATGGAATGGTGCGATCCAATTGGGGATACATCCATTTAATGAATAGACACATCCCTTGGCGAAATAGAGTGATATAAATAAAGGTTGAAGTGAGAAACAAAAGGCAGCAAGTATATTCAATGAATATTTTCAGAATATAAGGAAGAGTGTAAGCAGAAATATGAAAAGTAATTCTGACTTGTATTGAAGATCATTATGCAATGATTTGAAATAATTTATGCTAGTAAGATGGATTAATAGTATTCAGATGTGTGAAGGAAGAAAATTGGTGATTGATTCAAATTTGTGAGGAATGTGAAAGAACTTATAATTTGATCAGATTTGTGTGAAAGAGATATTGTGCAAAATAGTAATCAGATTCGAAAAAGGTTGATATTTAAGTGTAGATCAGAATTGAGGAGAAACTACATGTTTTGAACTAGATTTGAAATTGGATTGGATTCAAGATTTGTAATCAGATTTATAAGGAAGAAAGTTTGGATCAGATTTGTGGGGGTTGAAGCCTCCAATAGGTTGGAGCCAATCAAATTGAGGTAGGAGCCTCTTGCTGGGTTGAAGCTCAGTTTGTGTATGTGGGTTGGAGCCTCCAATAGGTTGAAGCCTATCAAGTAGAGGTTGGAGCCTATTGCTGAGTTGGAGCTCAGTTGGTATAGAGATTTGAGACTTGATGGTAGGTTGGAGCCTACAAAAGGAAGAAGACTAAACTATAATATATATGCAATATTGTGTCGTGGTTTTCTCCCGAAAGGGTTTCCATGCAAATCGTGTGTTCTCATTATGTTCCTAATTGCTATATCTTACTTGGATGGTTTTAATTGTGATTGGTTAAGTTTTGAAAAGTAAAGGATTGTTTGATATTGATTCATCCCCCCCGGCTCTCTCAGTATCACCTTGTGCTCAACACAACCCTCTGGAAATGAGCCATGTATGCATCCATTAAGCCCTAGTGCCATAGCTATGCTAACTCCCTCAAGTTTTCTTTTGGGTCTTGCTATCAAATTTGTTGGTTAGCCTCCTTCAAAATTCCTTGTTGGTGGGTGGTATGGCTGTACAATTCCTTCTAGGCATAAGATTGCAAATTTATTGCATCATCCTCATACATAGGGCTTAGTGAGAAGTAAGTATTCAGCTTTTGGATCCAAGCTTGAGCTGAGCTTTTGTTGGATCCATCAAATGAGGGGATTGTGAACTTTCCCAATTTGCTTTGCAAATCTTTGCATGGTCAATTTGGTGTGGGTTTACCTTTGCTCCCGGTTTGACTTCAACACACAGAAGTTCATGAAGGAGATGTCTGCTCCAAACTGAACACTATTTTCCCTGCATTCAGCATGGAGAGCTTCAAAGTTCTCCTCCTGCTGGTCATCCATATTCTCTTCCTGTGGGATGGCTTTTTTTCTGCAAGAAAGTGACCTTTGGCAGTCCTGTGGTAGTGACTGATTTCAACGGGCCTTTTTGGTTTGCTTCTGAAGATGAAAGTTTCCTTTTTGCATCATTACTTGGAGGTGCAGAGGCATGGTCTGGTTCCCTTACCCTACATACTCTGGATGAAGAGATCGATGAGCTATTGCTGCCCATTCTTCAAGGATCTCATCACATTGAAAAATTCTTTCTCTTATCTTCATGTGACATATTCTGCTTCCTTTTTCACCCTAAGTTGATATTTGATTTCTCTATCACTCACTAACAGGCAGTAACTATATATATATATCTCCCCCAGGGTGGCCAGATATTAGCTCTTATACCACTGTAAAAGCCTCAACTAAATACACAAATAACAGACACAGAAATACTCCAGCAATAATTATATTTTTTTAAATCTTTTTACTTTTCTTATAACGACATACATCCAATTGGAAATCTACCAATCTGATACAACTTATTGGGCACACACAGCATTGAAATCTGCACACCACTGATGATCCTGTTGACACTCCAGAACTCCAATTGCTCCTTGAGCGTTTGCATCCTCAAAATATGCTGATTGTCATGCATGAAGGTTGCCTTCCTGCTCTTGAGTATGAAATTGATTTTTGTTTTCGATTTTTGAGAAGTGCCTTTTTCTTTCCCTCCTAGCACTTCCTATACTCCATGCTTCTCGTGTTCCTCAAAGATAGACAACCATTCCCCAACTATTGGCAGTTGATCATACCTCAATTCATGGCAGTTGACTGACAAGCACCTTCATGCTGAATTGAAAACAGTTAACTGACAACTCATACCTCTATTGATGGCAGTCCCAAACTGTTAACTGATGGGTGTGAGATCAACTCTGTTAACTGACATGTGTGAGACCAACTCAGCTGCCTTATTCCATTATTCAAGCTTCCTAACTGAAATTAACTACCATTCTAACTAACTGCTACTCCTATGCTTCTAGTGTACTCAATCAAAGCTACAGATTATATTATAAAAGGGACATTACGGCCATCAGCAGTGGCATCAATTTGAGCTGGCAAAGGTTTTTCGCCTACAAGATTTCAATGATGGGTGGTCATCAGCAGTGACATCAATATGAGCTCACCACAGGAGGATCAACGTGGGTTAAAAAAGTAACACAATTTTAAACTGTATTGCTGTCTCCAAAGAAAATAATAATATCCAAAAAGTTTAAACTATGTGCTTTTTGAGGACCCAACACATTGCTAAATAGATTTGGTACTGTTGCAATATAATTTGTACCATGAAATTATTCAAATCAAGTAACACAATTTTAAACTGTATTGCTGTCTCCAAGAAACATAATAATATCCAAAAAGTTTAAACTATGTGCTTTTTGAGGACCCAACACATTGCTAAATAGATTTGGTACTGTTGCAATATAATTTGTACCATGAAATTATTTAAATCACAACATTCCTTAGGAAATTACTCTTGGTTATTAGATGTGAACTTTGTTATATTGAATATGTATGTGAATTTATCACTTCAGGCTACAGCTATTTTTTCTTTATATGTGTATTTATATATATAAATATTTCATTCGTTGATTGTCAGTGGTTCATTTCCTTTGTGTAGCATCAAGCTGATTGCACAGATACCGGATTGAAGACTCCAGAAAATAAATGTAAGCCTGTGTTTTTAAAGAATTATCCAAATTATGGAATAAAGTGAAGCCGGATCTTCCATGGGAAGGATGAGATTATGGACCATTTTAACACCTTACTAATTGATGATTCCCCTTACAAGGCTTTGCACAATCCTGTGAGTTCAAACCTCAAAATCTTTGAGAACAGTAATTGCATAGTAAATTTCAGATGTCCTTCGCATTTTAGGGCTCTAAAACTTTCTGCTATTAGCTTTTTTGTTGTATCTGGTGTATCATCTAATCAGTGGGGGTTTTGTTCATGTTGGTCTAATGTTTACAACAGCCGTATACTGCAGTGTTTCCTTATCCATATAAAGTTTCCAACAATTTTGATGACAGTTTAGGTTAGTATTTCTTGTCAACAGGGAATTTGCATATCTACAATTATTCACATAAGTCAAGAAAGATGAAATCAAAATATCCCTGCTCTGTTTCTTTCTTGTTTTTACTTGAAAATCTATATTTCTACGTAGGTGGGGCGCTGCGTAAGTATTTGGAAGGGCTTGCAACTGCTTCAAATGTACAGCATTATGTGAAGCATCACCCATTTGGACAGCCACCAATCAGCGAACAAAGTCCAAATTGGAGTTTCTACAGAAAGATTCTCTTATCCATGGGAGATCAGGAAGCCTCTTGGACTCCTTCACACCAGGAATATAAAGTTCAAAGTATGTCATTGGATGACAGAGAAGTGTTTTTACAGTCTGGCAATGGAGAACATTCAAATTCAGCTCTACACATTGCCAAGCAAAGAAACAAGCATGGATTACATCTAGCTTCCAGCACTAATGAATATTCAACTCCTGGTAAGGAAGAGGAAGAGAATGACATGGTCAATGCAGCAATTCCCAATATGGAAAGGAGTATATCTTTGGAAAAAAGAGAAGTCGGTTTACACTCTGGCAATGGACAACATTCAGAATCAATCTCATGCGTTGGCAAGCGAAAAAAGAGGCACAGAGATTGTCTGGTAACTAGCACCAATCAATCTTCAGTTCCTGGTATGAAAGAAGAGAATGGTGTGGTCAATGTGGCAATGCTCAATATGGAAAAGAGTATATCTTTGGAAAATAGAGAAGTCGGTTTACACTCTGGCAATGGACAACATTCAGAATCAAGCTCATGCGTTGGCAAGCGAAAAAAGAGGCACAGAGACTGTCTGGTAAGTAGCACCAATCAATCTTCAGTTCCTGGTATGAAAGAATAGAATGGTGTGGTCAATGTGGCAATGCTCAATATGGAAAAGAGTATATCTTTGGAAAATAGAGAAGTCAGTTTACACTCTGGCAATGGACAACATTCAGAATCAAGCTCACTCGTTGGCAAGCGAAAAAAGAGGCACAGAGATTATCTGTTAACTAGCACCAATCAATCTTCAGTTCCTGGTATGAAAGACGAGAATGGTGTGGTCAATGTGGCAAGGCTCAATATGGAAAAGAGTATATCTTTGGAAAATAGAGAAGTCAGTTTACACTCTGGCAATGGACAACATTCAGAATCAAGCTCATGCGTTGGCAAGCGAAAAAAGAGGCACAAAGATTATCTGGTAAGTAGCACCAATCAATCTTCAGTTCCTGGTATGAAAGAAGAGAATGGTGTGGTCAATGTAGCAATGCTCAATATGGAAAGGAGTATATCTTTGGAAAATAGAGAAGTCGGTTTACATTCTGGCAATGGACAACATTCAGAATCAAGCTCATGCGTTGGCAAGCGAAAAAAGAGGCATGGAGATTGTCTGGTAACTAGCACCAATTAATCTTCAGTTCCTGGAATGAAAGAAGAGAATGGTGTAGTCAATGCGGCAATGCTCAATATGGAAAAGAGTATATCTTTGGAAAACAGAAAATTGAATTTACTGTCTGGCAGTGGACAACAGTCCGAATCAAGCTTGTGGATTGGCAAGCGAAAAAAGAGGCACAGAGATCGTCTATTTACTGGCACTAATCAATCTTCAGTTCTTGGCAAGGAAAAAGAAGAAAATGGTGTAGCTGAGGCAGCAATGCAGGATGTGGAAAAGAGTAAAAGTATCATTCAGGATTGTTTAAGCCAGGAACATGAATCTTGTGGCATGTTTAGGGGATATAAAGATGTTACGTTATTATCTGATCATGGAGAACCTCCAGAAGTTGGTATATCACATAACTCATCCTTTTCCAATCATAAAAGGAAGTGTAAATTCGTTCAGGATGCTAGCATTTCTCGAAAATCTGTTTCTGCAATAGGATACAAAGAAGATTGTTTAGCTGAGGCACTAGATATCTCTATGACAAAGGGTTATGGTACCACTGTGGCTTCTTCCAGGCAGGAACATGAAGTCTGTGATATGCCCTGTAAAAACAAGGCAGTGGCTGCACAAACTGATAAAGACCATTGTGGTAACAAACCTTATACAACATCAGGTAGAAAATTTTGTGATCACAATAGTTTCAGACATGTCATCAAAAGTCATCATCATAAGCCTGCTCATTTGAGCAAAGACTCGCATATGAATTCCAATTGCTGGTTTTCCAGTCATTCCCAAACAAATAGCTATGTTGGCAGCCAAGCTTCTTACATTCCAAGAAGACAGTTCCAAGCAAACAGGGGGCACAAAAACAGTGTCAATGCTAGTATTCAGACACAGGTGGCAGAGGGTGACATTTATACCAGCAAAAAAATCTATGGTAGAAATGTTGTTCATACAAACCTTCCTCCATACCAGTTGGGAGGTAATATTACTAATGGACAAGATCAACGGCACATGTGGGGTGTTTTCAGTATGCACTCCCTGGCCAAAGTTATAACCCAAGCCACATAGGTAATACAGTATTTCAAAACTATAATCCAAACCAAGGAGCCATAGAATTCGACGGACACGTTATACAAAGTCCATTTCCACATTCTCTGTCACATGAGCAGATGCGTGCAGCACATTACAGTAGTCAGTATCAAGGCCATGGCAGGAAGATTCAACATTGGAAGAACAGTTCCAGTAGCACCAATCAATCTTCAGTTCCTGGTATGAAAGAAGAGAATGGTGTGGTCAATGTGGCAATGCTCAATATGGAAAAGAGTATATCTTTGGAAAATAGAGAAGTTGGTTTACACTCTGGCAATGAACAACATTCAGAATCAAGCTCACGCGTTGGCAAGCGAAAAAAGAGGCACAGAGATTATCTGTTAACTAGCACCAATCAATCTTCAGTTCCTGGTGTGAAAGACGAGAATGGTGTGGTCAATGTGGCAATGCTTAATATGGAAAAGAGTATATCTTTGGAAAATAGAGAAGTCGGTTTACACTCTGGCAATGGACAACATTCAGAATCAAGCTCATGCGTTGGCAAGCGAAAAAAGAGGCACAGAGATTATCTGGTAAGTAGCACCAATCAATCTTCAGTTCCTGGTATGAAAGAAGAGAATGGTGTGGACAATGTGGCAATGCTCAATATGGAAAAGAGTATATCTTTGGAAAATAGAGAAGTTGGTTTACATTCTGGCAATGGACAACATTCAGAATCAAGCTCATGCGTTGGCAAGCGAAAAAAGAGGCACGGAGATTGTCTGGTAACTAGCATGAATCAATCTTCAGTTCCTGGTATGAAAGAAGAGAATGGTGTAGTCAATGCGGCAATGCTCAATATGGAAAAGAGTATATCTTTGGAAAACAGAAAATTGAATTTACTGTCTGGCAGCGGACAACAGTCCGAATCAAGCTTGTGGATTGGCAAGCGAAAAAAGAGGCACATAGATCGTCTATTTACTGGCACTAATCAATCTTCAGTTCTTGGCAAGGAAAAAGAAGAAAATGGTGTAGGTGAGGCAGCAATGCAGGATGTGGAAAAGAGTAAAAGTATCATTCAGGATTGTTTAAGCCAGGAACATGAAACTTGTGGCATGTTTAGGGGATATAAAGATGTTAAATTATTATCTGATCATGGAGAACCTCCAAAAGTTGGTATATCACAGAACTCATCCTTTTCCAATCGTAAAAGGAAGCGTAAATTCGTTCAGGATGCTAGCATTTCTCGAGAATCTGTTTCTGCAATAGGATACAAAGAAGATTGTTTAGCTGAGGCACTAGATATCTCTATGACAAAGGGTTATGGTACCACTGTGGCTCCTTCCAGGCAGGAACATGAAGTCTGTGATATGCCCTGTAAAAACAAGGCAGTGGCTGCACAAACTGATAAAGACCATTGTGGTAACAAACCTTATACAACATCAGGTAGAAAATTTGTGATCACAATAGTTTCAGACATTTCATCAGAAGTCATCATCATAAGCCTGCTCATTTGAGCAAAGACTCGCATATGAATTCCAATTGCTGGTTTTCCAGTCATTCCCAAACAAATAGCTATGGTGGCAGCCAAGCTTCTTACATTCCAAGAAGACAGTTCCAAGCAAACAGGGGGCACAAAAACAGTGTCAATGCTAGTATTCAGACACAGGTGGCAGAGGGTGACATTTATACCAGCAACAAAATCTATGGTAGAAATGTTGTTCATACAAACCTTCCTCCATACCAGTTGGGAGGTAATATTAATAATGGACAAGATCAACGGCACATGTGGGGTGGTTTTCAGTATGCACTCCCTGGCCAAAGTTATAACCCAAGCCACATAGGTAATACAGTATTTCAAAACTATAATCCAAACCAAGGAGCCATAGAATTCCACGGCCTGGTTATACAAAGTCCATTTCCACATTCTCTGTCACATGAGTAGATGCGTGCAGCACATTACAGTAGTCAGTATCAAGGCCATGGCAGGAAGATTCAACATTGGAAGAACAGTTCCAGTAGCAAACGTTTTGGACGTAGGTAACAATAGAGAGGAATCTCATTTTGAATGTTGTAATAATGGCAAAACTAAGTCCACAGGATCTCTTGGACCCTTGTAGGCTAACAGGATCTGGTTAGAGGGTCAATGACCATTTTGGTGAGTTTGTCATTCTCACCCCTTCAGCTTCAGTATGGGATTCAGTACGAACATTTGGTGTTCGGTGTTCGCCAACTTTTGACGGCACGGAAAGATACTGAGTTTGGGGGTAGTTACGATATATTTTGTGGTTAAGTTAAATATTTAACTTAAATGGACTATTATTATAAAGTCAAATTGACTTTATAAAATTAAAAGCCACTTAAATTTATCATAAAGTAATGAAGTATTACTTTATAAAAATTCATAAAGTGATTAATTAAAATCACTTAAGTGGGCGCCCAAGTATTTAAGTGAAAGACTATTGAAAAAGTAACTTAAATATATTTCAATATATTTAAATGACAAAAAAGGGGTGTATCTTCTTGAGAAGTCGTGCATTTTGGCTTATTAAGCAAAAGCAAGCAAATCAAACTCATTCATTCATGATTATTTGACTTTGCTATTTTACTTCTCTGTGCTATTCTCTGAGACAAGGGTTTGAGCATTTTCTGCCATTGGAGAACGAGATCTTTTTCAGTGTTGAGCATATTTGAGGCTGTGAGAGAACAGTTGAATCTGTGCATTTGTGAGGGCTTTCATTCGGGAGTCCATTGAGCTTCATCTGGTTTAATCTGAGCAAGTATTCATCATTATTCAGAGTGCAGGAGAGGGTTTCATCTGGATTCATCTACCTTCTGCCATTTTCCAGCTTTAGAGTGTCTATTTGCCAGAGACAGTACATTTGTCCTTGTTTGGTGTTTTTGGAGAGGCGTGTTTCTCCTTGAGGCAAAAACGCCTTCTTTCTGGTATGTGATAGTGACTCATTCTTGGCTTCCACCCTTAACAGCTATTTGTATCCAACTTCTGTTGGGGAGAAGTCAGATTTGTAGCTCAGGTGTCCCATTTTGTCAGTTTTCATCATTTCCAGCTGGCAAGCTTGGATGATTTCTTATTTAAATAATCTGGAGGCTTTCAGGTGTGTCTATCATTAGCAATCTCATTGTTATGGATGTTTAAGACTTTCTGCATTTACATTTAATCAATATTAGCTCATATTTGTGTTTTATGAGCATTTATATGCTATCGCCCTTTCTCTTCTATTTAGAAACTTTCTCTAAAAAACTTAAAAACACCAAAAGATAAGCTAAAACTATAGGGGTTTGAGTTGGAGCCAACTAGGCTCTTCACAGTGGTATCAGAGCACAATAATCCTGCTAGCCTGAGGGGTTATCATCATATGCGTCCTTATCAAGGCAGGTATAACAGATACTATTCACGCAAGAGGCCTGGTAATCACATAAATCAATTTGAGGAGTATCCCTTTGACAATCCATTCGAAGAAATGGGTGACACATAGGAGATAGGGGAACCTCACACTCGAGTTCAGAATGAGGACAGAGAGGCCCAAGATATTATGAGAGGCCTGTTAGCAGGACAGGGACAAGTGGCTACCGCACTAGCAACAGGTCAAGCATAGGTAGCTAATGCATTGCAGCAGTTAAGCATAGCAATGCAACATATGACTGGCCAGAGGATACCACAAGAGGAAGATGGCAGTGTGCATGGAAAACCACGCCAGAGAATTACTCCTACGCGCACCTATGAGAGACCCACACGTCCTACCTTTGCCAGGCGTGATCCAGTTGATGGCAACGTGGAGGAGGGAGAAGGTGACGTAGTCTTCACATATAATATCATGACCTTACATGATGAATGGGAGGCTTTACCCCAACGAGTTCATGATCACCTGAACTTCGACAGATTTATGAGTCAAAGAAGAGAACATGGCAGGAATAGAGTTGACAAGAGGCCTTGGGAGAACAAAAATAATGATCTTAGACAGGCGACTAACAAACTCACTCTTCCCACTTTTGATGGCAGTGGTAGAGTCACAACAAGAGCTTGGATTAGCAAGCTTGACACATTTTTGACTCTATGACCAATGGCGGAAGATGAAGCCATTAAATTCTCAGCATTGCACTTAGACAATGTAGCCCATGATTGGTGGCACCATAGAATGATCACCTTGCAACATGACTAGATAACAACATATTAGGAATTCACAGATAGACTTGTGGAGAGATTTGACAAAAAAAGATCCTGAATTGTACTTCAAAGACTTAGCACAGCTCAAACAATTGGGTAGCGTGGAGTCTTATATTGGAGAGTTCCAAAGAATTTCAGTTATGGTCATAGGAGTATCAGAGAGAAGGCTGGTCATTCTCTTTGTGGAAGGGATTTTTGAGCCAATGAAGGGCTGGATTAAAGCCTTTGATCCTCCCACGTTATAGGAAGCCATGAGAAAGGCTCGTAGTATGGAACTTACTAAACCTCGAAGTAAGTTCAACTTGAATGCTTCCTCATCAAATAGGAAGGCAAATCTGATTTTTCATCAAATAGGGACAATAGACCTGATTTTAAGAAATCAAAAAAATTTGATTAAAAGAAGTTTTCAGCCCCTCTAGATTGTGAAACAATGAACGATTTAAGAAGGAGAAAGCTTTGCTTCTATTGCAAAGGGCCCTATGACTTCAACCATGACTGTCCCCTCAAGCCTAAGGGACAAAATAGATAGTTAGAATGGTTTTATGATGAAGAAAATAATTCTGATTTTTCAGACCAGCAAGCATATGAAGATGGTTTGAAGAAGAAAACTCAGAAATTGTGGTAGGAAAAGAGGTGGAAAAAGAGCTACAGGGAGCTCACATGTCAAGTATGCAAAGGGAAGGTTCATTTTGTTTGCGAGGACTCTTAGCAGGTCAAAGAGTCATATCATTACTTGACACAGGTGCAACCCACAATTTCATTGATGCTCATTTAGTGGAAAGAAGAGGGATTCAGATTCAGCAGTTTGAAGGCATCAACGTTGAGGTTGCAAATGGTTATACTCTTAAATGTGAGAGGATGATTCTGGATCTGCCAATGAAGCTCAACAATTTTGAGTTCAAGGCAGATTTTATGTGGTTACAATGGGTGACACTAATGTTGTTCTTGGCATGAAGTGGCTTCATGCAATCGGTGAGTTCACTCTCAACCTTCGAGAGATGGAAATGAAATTTCAGGTTGATGGAATAAATCACATTTTAAAAGCCATCAAAGACAGCAATTTGAAGGTTATCACATTGAGAAGAATGGAAAGACTAATTCATAATGAAATGGTAGAGTGGGCAGCGGAATGCAAGATGATGCCTTTTTATGAAGAGCAGCATAAAACTCCATACCATTCTGATGTGCAGGCTCTCAGGTACAAACACGCAAAGGTATTCAGTGATATACCTCATGGTGCACCTCCTGACAGGGGAATTCAACACATTATCGAGTTAGAGGAGGGCACTAAGCCCATCATGATAACTCCTTACCGGCACCCGAAGCGATTGAAGGATGAGATAGAAAAGACCATCAATGAATTACTTGCTATGGGACACATCAGGCTGAGTAAGTCTCCCTTTGCTTCTTCAGTAATTTTGGTGAAGAAGGACGGTACACTTAGGATGTGTATCGATTACAGGATGCTTAATAGGAAGAGCATCAAGAATAGGTATCTTATTCCGCACATTGATGAGTTGTTAGATGAGCTTCATGGAGCTTGCTACTTCTCAAAGATAGATTTGAGGACAGGGTATCATCATATTAGAGTTCGAGCAAAGGACATTGAGAAGACTGCTTTCAGATGTCATTATGAACATTTTTACTTCTTGGTTATGCCTTTTGGGTTAACCAATGTTCCAACTACCTTTCAATCCACGATGAACAGGGTTTTCCAGTGGCAGTTGAGGAAGTCAGTGTTGGTGTTCTTCGATGATATTCTTGTTTACAGCAGGACTTAGGCGGAGCATTTGGCTCACTTAGATGTCGTGTTGAGCATACTGGATAGGGAGTCCTTGTATGCCAAGGAATCCAAACGTACATTGGGCATGGGCGAGTTGCTTTATCTAGGTCACATCATCAGCAGAGAGGGTGTTAGCATGGATCCTGACAAGGTTCGTGCCATTGTTGATTGGCCTATTCCAAAGACCTTGACGCAGCTTAGGGGATTTGTTGGTTTGTGTGCTTTCTACCGTCGATTTTTTAGTGGGTTTTCACGACATGCAACACCCCTTATAGATTTGACGAAGAAGGGAGCCTTCGTTTCGACGCCTCAAGCACAGGAGTGTTTTGAGCGATTCAAGCATTTGATGACAACATGCCCAGTGTTAGCGTTGCCAGACTTCACCAAACCATTTGAACTTCACTGTGATGCTAGTGGAGAAGGTATTGGTGCAGTAATCATGCAAGACCATCATCCGATTGCTTTCGAGAGTAGGAAGCTAAGGGGTCCTAAGAGGAGTTTCAACATCTATGATAAGGAGATGTTGGCTATCATGCACGCTATGGCCAAATTCAGGCAATATCTAGTTGGCAGCAAATTTTGTGTCAAAACGGATCATAATAGCCTGAAACATTTCCTTGGGTAGAGAGACTTGAATGAGAGACAACAAAAGTGGGTTAGTAAACTACAGCCATATGATTTTGACATTGCATATGTCAAAGGGACACAGAACATAGTTGCTGATGCATTATCTCGCCGGCCTCACTTGAACTCCATTGCAGTGATTTCAGAGGATTGGAGTCACTTGATACTTATTGAGTATGCCAAGAGTCCTTGGGCTTCTGGCATAGTTGACGGGACTATACAGGATGGCAGGTACTCTCTTGTGAGTGATCTTATCATTTACAAAGGGAGGATATTTCTAGTCCCAAGTTCTGAGGTGAAGAACAAGGTTTTGCAAACTCTTCATAATTCACCAATGGCTGGTTATCCCGAGTACTTTAAGACCTACAGGAAAGTACGAGAGAGATTCACATGGAAGGGTCTCAAATCGGATGTTCTTCGGTTTGTCAGGGAGTGCTTTGTTTGTCAGCAGAACAAACAAGAGCATACTTACCCTGCAGGGTTATTACAGCCACTTCCTATTCCTGAGGGGAAGTGGGAATGCTTGTCGATGGATTTCATTACAGGCTTGTTGAAAGCTTAGGGTAGAGACAACATTTTTGTGGTAGTTGATCGTCTGACGAAGTATGCTCATTTCTTTCCAATCACTACTACTTACTCAGCTATTCAGGTGGCAGACTTGTTCTTCAAAGAGGTATTCAAGTTACATGGGTTACCTCGGAGTATAGTCAGTGATAGAGACAGCAGGTTCATGGGTAATTTCTAGCAGGAGTTATTCAGACTTTGTGGGACCGAGCTTACTCCGAGTACTAGCTACCACCCTCAGACAGATGGACAGTCTGAGATTGTCAATAAATGGGTGGAAGGATATCTGCAGAATTATATCTCTAGACAACAGAAGGGTTGGGTGAAGTGGTTATACCTTTGTGAGTACTGTTACAATTCTACCCACCACATGTCCATCCAGATGTCACCTTTCTGAGCATTATATGCCTATGATGCTCTTAGTTTCATTGATTTGTTGTTGAGCGACTGCAGAGTACCGAGTGCTGGTGATCTGTTATAGGAAAACCAGGATATTATGAGAGCTCTTAGAGAGAATATTCAGAGGGCTCAGAATCAGTAGAAGCAGTATGCGGATTAGAGGAGGGTTGAGCGGTCTTTTGAGGTTGGTGATTTGGTATACCTCATGCTACAACCCTACAGGTAGTCCACTCTTAGGAAGAGGGGCTCTAAGAAACTCATTCCACACTACTACGGGCCATTTGCCATTATCAGGCGAGTAGGCGAGGTGGCTTATGAGTTACAGTTACCAGCAGATAGCAGGGTACATAATGTGTTTCGTGTATCACACCTCAAAAAGGCGTTGGGACGACACATAGTTCCTTCTATAGATTTACCACCCTTGGATGATGAGGGGAGACTGATTTTAGTACCTGAGACCATTCTGGAGTTCAGAGAGTGTCCTTTATGGGGGCAGGTTCTTGGGGAGTATTTGGTTAAGTGGAAAGATCTACCGGCAGAGGATGCAACTTGGGAGGGTGATAGTATTTTACAAAATTCGGGGAGGGCAGACTGTAATGTCCCCTATTTTAGCTCAGTTAAGGAGCATGTTGAGTTAGCCTATCTCTTAAACCCTTGTAAGCTAACAGGATCTGGTTAGAGGGTCAGTGGCCATTTTGGTGAGTTTTTCATTCTCACCCCTTCAGCTTCAATATGGGATTTAGTACGAGCATTTGGTGTTTAGTGTTCGCCAGCTTCTGACGGCACGGAAAGATACTGAGTTTGGGGGAAGTTACGATATATTTTGTGGTTAAGTTAAATAGTAATATTTAACTTAAATGGACTATTATTATAAAGTCAAATTGACTTTATAAAATTAAAAGCCACTTAAATTTATCATAAAGTAATGAAGTATTACTTTATAAAAATTCATAAAGTGATTAATTAAAATCACTTAAGTGGGCGCCCAATTATTTAAGTGAAAGACTATTGAAAAAGTAACTTAAATATATTTCAATATATTTAAATGACAAAAAAGGGGCATATCTTCTTGAGAAGTCATGCATTTTGGCTTATTAAGCAAATGCAAGCAAATCAAACTCATTCATTCATGATTATTTGACTTTCCTATTTTACTTTTCTGTGCTATTCGTTGAGACAAGGGTTTGAGCATTTTTTGCCATTGGAGAACGAGATCTTTTTCAATGTTGAGCATATTTGAGGCTGAGAGACCAGTTGAATCTGTGCATTTGTGAGGGCTTCCATTCAGGAGTCCATTGAGCTTCATCTGGTTTAATCTGAGCAGGTATTCATCATTATTCAGAGTGCAGGAGAGGGTTTCATTTGGATTCATCTACCTTCTGCCATTTTCTAGCTTTAGAGTGTCTATTTTCCAGAGGCCATACATTTGTCTTTGTTTGGCGTGATCTTTTGGAGAGGCATGTTTCTCCTTGAGGCAAAAATGCCTTCTTTCTAGCATGTGATAGTGATTCATTCTTGGCGTCCACCCTTCACAATTGTTTCTATCCACTTTTTGTTGGGGAGAAGTCAGATTTGTAGCCCAAGCGTCCTATTTTGTCAGTTTTCACCATTTTCAGTTGGCAAGCTTGGATGATTTCTTATTTAAATAATCTGGAGGCTTTCGGGTATGTCTATCATTTGCAATCTCATTGTTATGGATGTTTAAGACTTTCTGCATTTACATTTAATCACTTAGATTTGTGTTTTATGAGCATTTATATGCTATCGCCCCTTCTCTTTTGTCTAGAAACTTTCTCTAAAAAACTTTAAAACACCAAAAGATAAGCTAAAACTACAGGGGTTTGAGTTGGAGCCAGCTGGGCTCTTCACATCTTCGATTGGATTTTACTTTACCCAGCCTCGAAAATTGAACTCTACCAATGGTATCTACCAAAGTGTTCAACTCTTCTTCTTAGCCTTGGATTTTATAGTCCTCTGTTTCTCCAGAACCTGTGTCCTTCCATATAAGTTGTTACACCCCGATTGTATAGCTACTATTGCATAGGGCAATTGATTGTAATGATTGAATCTTTGAGATGAATAAAACATGTTGTTTCTTGTTATCAATATGAATGTGCTTCCATTTAATGATTGTCTCATTTAAATGTTACTTCTATTGATGTTATCATTGATGAATGTTGCATGCAAAGTTATTGAGTAATGTTTATTCTAAATTTTGAGATATTTCATGTATATTTTTTATGTTGTGAACATATGATTCTCGTTAGCGTGTCATTGGATGTAGGTATGTGGACTATTCCTCCAGGCAGAGGGGAAGTATCACTCAAGAGAGGATCTTGGTCGGGTAATCGATAAAGTAAACCATCTGAGCATACACACATGTCACTTAGATTGAGTAAGTTGAGTCAGTTTGTGTGAGTTATAGGTAAGTCATCTGTAAACTTGTATGGTTGCATTAGGAGTCTTGTTTACTTCTTTACGCTTTTGTGAGTGATGTATATCCATATATCTGTCTTGTGATATTACGATCATAATGATTGTAATGTAAAGGGATGTAAATAAACGAAAGTGGACATATATACATATGTATAGTATATACACGTATCCATAAGTATATACATATTGATACAAGTGTACGTTGGCAGATGGATATGCTCATACGGTTGCATCGATATGGTATATTTACACATACGTGTACTTAGAGGAATATATTGGTATATATATGTATATACGCACATGTCCTTTATTATGTGGATATTAATAATATTATTATTATTATTGCCTTCTGAATTTGCATATGTATATATATTTATATATCGGGTTTATGCTGACTGGCTCACAATATATATATATATATATATGTTAAATATGTGTGTGTGTGTGTGTGTGTGTGTGTGTGTGAGAGAGAGAGAGAGAGAGAGAGAGAGAGAGAGAGAGAGAGATTATATATTAAAGATTATATATAATATTATTATAGTTATATTAATATATATATATATATATTTAAAAGACTATAATAATATTTATATAATAAAATATATAATTATTTTCTAATGGAATTATATTTTATATTAAATCTTTCAACTTTGGAAATAGAATTATTTCCAAATTAATTTAATATCAATTTCTCAATTTAAGAAAATCGAATTATTCTTTAAATTGATCTCAACATAGGAAATAGATTTATTTCCTAACTTTTGAAATATTTACTTTTGACTATGGAAATTGGGTTTATTAAACCCAGCTGATTATTAATCACCAACCATGTAAATCGAATGATTTAAAATGTTGCCTTTGGCAAAAGGAAAATTAAATGCATCATTCTTCATATGGTTGAAATTGAAATATTTCATATCTAAACTATTGAAACTTTAGAAAATAAAGTTGAAATATGCAACTAAGGAAATACATGCCTGAAACACATGGGCATGTTGACCAAGTCGCAGGGATGGGAAATGCAGCCTATATGTTGTCAATAGGGACATGAATGTAGGCAAGGTGGATGGCAAACAACATTGAACCTTTTCACTATGAATATTTAACTGCTAGGTTGTCGTATTGGCGTCATGTTTGGGAGACGCCTATAGGTGTCGATTCTTCATTTTTAAACATGTGCAAGTTTGAAATATTCTTCGTTCTTCTGTCAAGTTACAAAGGTCAACTGACCTCTTAGCAAGCTGAGTATGTGAGTGGAAACCCGCCACATTTTATGTTGAATTATTCAAAACATAGTTCTGTCAAGTTACATGCCAGTAAAAGTGGAAATTTGTTGGGCTAGGGGCTCTATAAATAGCTGCCCAGATCATTCATCAAAACTTACTTGCTTATTACGAATTTCATCTGACTTATAGAGATATATTTTTTGAGCTTATTCTTCTGACAATCATATTCATATTTGAGAGTTGAGAACAAAGGAATTACCGGTCCATTGTTATTAAAATATCTGAGCTTTATCTCTATTCAGCTATGACCAATAACAGACTAAATATTCACCATTTGAGGAGTATAATTTTGAGTGAAAGATATAGCAACTTGAGAGGAAATTGCCAGTTGTTTAACTGAGTTGAGGTGTTGTGAAGAAAGACTGAAATTTCATCATTTGAAGAAAAGCTTAAACCAAGCATGGGATATTCTTCTACTATTGTTCCAATAGTAATTCTTTATATATTTCTAGAAATGCATTTACTGTTGTGCATAGTTAGGTATTTGCATTGTGATCTTGTATTTCTATTGTGAATTGAAAGTGATTTAATTCTATGAACTACATATAGTTGCACCGAGGAAGTAAATTGTTTAAAAGATGAATATGAAATCTTATTGTGTTTTGTATCAATTGTATGATCTCCATATAAGGAGAATATGGTTGTAATTAGTTACTAAATACTAGGACAAAAATGATGGCATTGAGTCAAGTAATGATCCACAGCTTAAGTTATTAGGTTAACTTAGTTAAGCTTGTGATACTCCTAGGATAAAGATTTCCAGAATAGGAGGGGAAGTTGTAAGTTACTTGATATGCTATTTCATTTCTAGTAGTTTAGTTTGTTGTAGGTAAGTCTGGGATGACAGATTATCCAGTGAAGGACCAAACCTATGCGTAGTGTAAGATAGCCTTAAGTCAAATTAGCCCTGAGTAGTGTTTATGATAGATGACCTTCATTCAATGTACTAAATGAGAGCACTTTGGCCAAAGTAGTGCAAGGTACATCATCCACTTAGACTGTGTGATGCATGAGACTACATTGTCAGTTCATCGTGGTCCTTTATACTACTTCGAGATTGTGAAATAGCAAGGTTCTAGTTGTGTAGGAGACAACACTATGCTTAGTTGGGTTGTCATTACCAGATACTCTACCAATATCTTCGTTCGAAGGGAGGGCCATCTATTGAATGATAGATGTGTGAGGGACCGCATTAAGAGTCTGTGGTTGGCGAAAAAGCGGCCAAGTGATGCTTTTCCTCCATAGCAGGCGACAAATTACACCAAGATTTGAAAGGAAATGAACCTGGACCATCTTACTACTATTTGTTCAAAAGCTTATGAGATATGTATGTATCTTTTGCTTTATTACTCTGATGTTTTCTTGAAAGGAAAATGAATAAAATGTTGAAATATGTTGAATCATGTTTATAAATGAAAAGAATTTTTTTATAACAATGGCATTTACTCATTATCTTTACTTGTTGATGTAAAATTAGCATCTTTTTACTTTACGAATAGACTAGGTCGTTACATAAGTATTATTAGAATTTTTCTTATTGTTTGATTGCTCAAATTTATGTGGTTAGCTTCTCCTCCTTTGTAGTCAATTTTCATATAATACTTTCAACTTTCTTATCTAGGACTTCTAATTTCTATTTCTTCATTTGCTTTACTTTTTATTTGAAGTTTCTTTTTCCTTAGATGCCATTTCCATTCCTTCCATCTTATTTACTTTGTTTTAAACTACTTATGTTTTTGTAAACCCTCATTATCATCATGGATTTCAACTTTCTTGCTTTTTTATGTTTTTTTGTCCTTGTAGGACTATCTTGGTAATTTGGGATAGATGGGAAATCATGAAACAGATGGCCATAGTCATGGAAAGCTTCACAATGGAAAGGAATGCATTCATAATCAATTGGTTGTAGTGTAATGCTTGTTTTTAATTAAGGTAAACAAGGATTTTTAAAGGTCCCTAACCTTTGTACAGAAAGGAGGACTAAGTATTAAAGCTCATCAAAACTACAAAGGACAACCATGTGAACCCCACAACAAAACAACAACACAACTAAAAACAGTTTAACGAAGGGGCAATACAATTCCCAATAGATGACCAACCCAAAGTCAGGGTGGTTTGAAGCCAAATTGTTCCAATGATTTTTGCTTAGCGGCAACCATCTTATTCTTAGTGCTAAGATACTTTTGCAATAATCTCCTTTTTTGGGAACTGGGAAGATCCATATGGCCACAAGCAGTCCCATCATCTGACTTTGAATCCTCACTTAGAAAAGGGGTATCTATTAGAGTACAGTATATAGTCCAGCTTTCCCCCTACTTTCGTTTGTGCATCCTCAATGGTGGTGTTGCAATCCTCAACTGATGCTTGTTTGTTTTTCCTCCAAATGGAATGGCATTTCTTGTTGCTCAAACAAACAATAACAACATGGCCCACTTTGAGGCAACAATGACAAATAACTGAAGAATCTTCAATTCAATCTGTTGCACCCAATCACCTAGTTTGGATTATAAGGTAATTCGTGAGGGAACACCTAGAACACAAAATCTAGCAAACAACAAGCATTTGTTGAATTTTGTGTGGTTGCAATGTATTGCCCAAAAGTATTGGCAATGTCCTTAAAAATCTCTTCATCCTATTATTCCAATGGTAGCCTTGAGAATCTAACCCAAACCGGAAACTTGTTGATTCTATCTTTCATTGGATTAAAGCTTAAAGACCAATTTTTAGAAAGAGGCCATTTTACCCTAGAAACCAAGGACCTTCCAGAAGAATCTTTAAGTAATCATTCAGATTGGAAAATGAAAATAAGAAAAAAAATATTCAATAGAGCAACCAACTCAATCTAACCTCTTAGGTTCCATTTCTGAAGCACCCATGTCGGGATAATTAGCACATAATCTCCCAACAAGCGAGTTCTTGAGTCAATTAGTTGACCTATCAATGAGAGAGTTAGGATGGAAATTTTGTGTATTTTCCCCTCCACCACAAAATGGGTAAGAATATCTACACTAGACAACACTATGGGGTGGTGGAGGGCTTCAAGGAGAAACTCCTTAGTCAAAGAGGAAGGGTGGGATACCTTCACCACAACTCGAGTAATAGGTCCACACACATCAGTTGAAGGACAAACCCTAGGGCATTGACCTTTGATGACACTCCCTACAACCATTTCGTAGGCCTTAGTATCTTGCAAACTTGGACCATTTGTGTCCTTGGATGCCCTGGCTACTAGAATGGAGAGACATTTCTCCATTTCACAAAGATCGATTGCATCTTGTTGCAAAGCTGCCACACTTGGAACAAAGGAGTTTCTAGGAGAGGGCATCAAAAAACCCCTCAAAAGAGCACTCCTGAGGTCACCCATCGTTGAACCAAAAGAATCTGGCAACTTGGAAGATGACCATGCCTATGACATGGACCTTTGTGCTTCCAACTAGACTGTCATGAGGGTCTCGTCATTATTATCTTTGTAAGGGATATCCCACTCGTCCATGCCTGGCTCATCATCTGCATCTTCATCAACACCTTTTTCCACTCCAAACCCGCTCTTGCATTGCATTTGGTTTGAAGTGTTTTTCCCACTCACACTCTTGCTCCCACATGATGTCTACTTCATTCTCCCACTTAACATTTTATTTAGTGTAATGCTTGTTGAAGGGGATGCTTTAGATCCATATCTATAGAGATCCTTGCATAGGGGAGAGGGGCCCATAGTGGAGCACCCTAACTTCGCGTTTCTCAAAATCTTACGTCAAAATTTTAAATCATTCCCAATTTTGTACAACAGTTTATTTGGCAACTCATGTGCTTCTATATTTCATTTTAGGTTCATGTCATCAAATATGATGCCACATCGACATGCTTTTTGTTGAGGTATCCAAAAAGGCCCAAAAAAAAAGTGAGACTGATAGTGGTGCACTAAGTCATGTTTTATTGGTGTGTGATGTGGCATCACATAATTTGTCACTTTGCGTACTTTATGCATAAAAAGTGTTTTGCAATTGGATATTAAAGTGTTCCACTATGGGGCCCACTAAGGACTACTTTTATCCCCACTATTGGACCCTGCTCCATTATGGTCCCCTCTCCCCTAATTGGCAGAGCCCATCTTCTTCTCGTAGGAATTGATGCTATAATAAATCTACCCAAGAAAGTCCCAATACTTTAAAATATATACTTTGTCTAGAACTCAAGCACTGATGCATATAATCAGATCTTAACTAGTGTTCTTGATGGCATCTCTTGTAGTGATGTAAAAACCTAAGTGCCAATTTATCATGGTCTCCTCTGTTCAATGGATTTCCTGTGCCCATTCATAAAGATCTTCAAGAGATAATTGAACTCCTAAAATTTACAAGTCAGTGCCCTATTCAAAAGTATCATAATGTTCTTTCCTAATTTTGTGTAATGCAATTAAGTGTACGGGTGCTTGTATTCCATCCATGCATGTGCTTTTGTTGCATTTGTTTTTCAACTTCTTGTTGGAACTTGGGTGATATTCACTTGTAAAGAGTCCTTGTATGAAGAATTTGTCTGCAGAGTACAATGTGGTGAGTTTTAGGTATTCCAATACAATATATATGTTGGACTTACATGTGGTGATGTTGTCGCAGTGAGTTGCAGTGCAACATTCATGGTTTGTTCACATGTGGTGGTGTTGTGATGGCAACTATAAATCATTTGGAAGAACTTACAACTGCATATGAAAATAGTGTTTGCTAGAAGCATGAACAATGATGCAGGGGCACGAGTTCATGTGAATGCTAGAAACATGTTTATATAGATAGTGTTAAGGTTGTACAAGGTGACTATCCACGTGGAGAATCATAATTGGTGATATGTATGGTATGTTGACATTATGCTATGGTTGGATTATAGTTGCATGACTCTTGGCATTTTTTGGGTTGGTTGGTTAGTCAAACGGTTGGTATTGCCATGTGAACAGTCATCTCTTGTGAAGGTTAGACTATTGTACAGGTTGAAAAGATAGCATTGGATTGAACATTGTTTGGTGTGAAACATTAGAGCGATTGCAAAAGAGTATAATGTAGATTAAGACCGTTAAAAGATCTTGTTTTGAATCTTTGTTGATTTTGAAGAATATAACTATGAATGTCTTTTGGTGGTGGGTTTTTTTCCATAAGGGTTTCCCATGTAATTCTTTCAGTCTTGTGTAATCTTATGAATGCATACTATTCCATTTACTTCTGTACATACTGTTAGATAGATTTTGTGTAATGTCCCTGCTTCTGCAACATCGAATGTAGCTTTGGCTTTCTCGATGACCGTCAGTTGTGCCAGAAGGGATAATTGATGCTTTTGAGGAGCTCCAAAGTATTCTAGCACCTTCAGATGTCACTTCTGATCGATTTTTTGTATTTTCCATAGTTTCGGATTGGTGATGCAGGAAATAATTAAAAATAAGTTGTCAAAAAGACATAAAGTAAAAGGCAACTTAAATTAATTATTTGAATTATTAAGTAAAAGTGACTAATGTGTCAGAAAAGTTAAATATTTTGATAAAGTCACTTTAGGAGCAATGTGGAGTATAAAGTGGATTGGGAAGCTAATTTTTCGATTATGCTTGGTTTATTTTCAATGTTTCATTTAAGTGGATTTGGAGAGCTTCTTGAGGAGCTGAAACCCTAGGATGAAAACCGCAAGGGTAAACCAGTTTCGGTGGTGAAATTATCTACCCTAGCTGATTATTGGCAGAATCACTCAAATTTCGCATTCAAATTTTAACGGTTGAAGTTTTTGAAATTCAGAAAGTCTTGTCCCAAGACGAATTTTTGAGTTTGTGTAAGTGCAAAGTTACAGAGTTGGATTTTTTTAAAAATACTACATTTGTAGTGAGTTTAGCTGTGGTATTCCAGATTTGTGAGGGCATGAAGAGACATATTGTATATTTTTGTTTGGGCATGCATGGAGGAGTTAATTTAAATCAGCACCGACATATATTAAGTTTGTGGGGCCTTTAAGGCGAATTGTAGAAGAATTGTGGCTTAAAACTTACACTAAGAAATTGAGGGTTAAGAAGTTAAGGGCTACCGTTGTAAGCAAGGTTGTGGCAGACTTTAATATGGGCATCGATATCATATTTAACCATGGGACCAAGGAAGCCTTGTAATGCGGGTCACCACATTGTGTAAGTATTGATAGAAGGCTGACAGGTTAGAACGAAGGCATATTTTGGAGTTAAATAGTCGCTGCAGCCCAAGGAGATTTGTGTCGTACCTCCTTAATCAATTAAAGGAGACGTCGTACCATATTTGACTTCTTCAAGGAAGATGTGGCATCAAAAAGACCAACTCAGCACTCTCTTGGACATTCATTAGAAGTAGCTGCTTACCTTGAGAGATACTGCAGGCTAAGGGAGAAGACATTTTCATGAGGCTGCAATACAAATTACTAAGAGGCCATAGCTGGGAAGGGTACACAATGAGTATAAGGTCATAAAGCAGTTTGTAGTTGTATTGGGAAGAGTATCTAACTATTTGGACTATTGCATAATTTCTCAGGTCAACATATTATAGTCATGTAAATTCTGAAGTTTGTAATTTTTGAGAAAGACATAGTTATCAGCTGCAGTATTTAATAATAAAAAGGACTGAGATTTCAGATTATGTAACCTTTGATTTTGGCATTAAATGTTATCATCATTTTCATTTTGTATGAGAATTTGTGAAAAAACCCTTGTGATGAATGTATAAAAACAAACAATTATCCCTCTATTTGAAAATACTCAGAAATCAAGCCCAGAATAGCAGAACGCCAAATTGTTTGACAAAATGCTTGTTCACATGAAGTCATGAAAAAAAAAAAAATTGCTTTGTAGTTTAGCTCAGGATATTGCATTTTGCAAGTGTTGTTGACTGTTTCTGAATACATAATCCTAAGTTTGGTCGTCTGCAACAGGGGTGCAAATCCCAAACTCTTCTTCAATATATTCTTTCAAACCCTTGTTTTGCATGGTTAGCTTCCTTTCTGTGACAATTTGATGATGAGAAAGGCTTGGGGAAATATGATGACCCTGCTTGCCTCTCTCATCCTAAGTCTCTCCCTTAATCTGTTTGGAGATCCTTTTGTCACATCCCCTGCAATCTATAAAAATCCTGAGACTTTAATACTCACATTAAACCTCAGAAGAGCTCTAATCATTTATGTGGATTTTACTTATGAACTGTTCTTCTATAATGACTGATATTGTAGTCTTCATTGTAGAATAAAATCTGCTAATTTTTCATGAATGAGTTTCTCTTTGGTAACTTGACTACATGTTTCTTTGCACGATTGAAGTATTTAATTTCTTTAAGATCTATTTATTGGATGCTTTTGAAATACCCATGCATAGCCTGGTAATTGAATCCTTTCTGGGTACATAATCTTTGTCTATGCAATGTGTTAATAAATAACAAGCTGCTAGATTATTGTCAGTTTTGGTTTGGACATTACATTTGTAGCATCTTACAGGTAGATGAAGGTGTTAGAAATGCATTTAACATAAAAATGATTTCATCTTACCTCCGCCTCTGGCCTATTTAAGTTTGAGATTTCTCACCATGATCCACTATGTTTGGTCATACTCAAATATGTATTATAAATTGTCATTTCATTATTATGTTGACTTACAAATTTTATTCCATTATTTAAACCCACATTCACCAAAGAAAATACAGAGTACTGCAATTGGGAGCAAGTTGTTTCCAATTCATACTTGTAAGAAATGTCAGGCCATGCACTATGCATTCCATATTTATCATCAGTAATGCTGTCCAAGGAACATCTTTGGATTTTGGTGTATTACAAGATACTTGATTGCTTGCCTAAAAATATAAGTTGATACCCATGTTGAATTCGTACACAATCACCTACTTGTTTAACTCAACTTAGCCTTCCCTTAATGTATTACCTACCTCCAACAAAGCAACACTCACATAACAAGAGAAGGTTGTTGAAAAGTTGTACATTTATGAATGACTATATTGGAGTGTGGTCCCCATGCACCAAAGAGGGAGGCACATGATTGACAAAGATTTTAAATTTTGCAAATCTGTGTTCTGGGTGCCCTTGCATCTAGATACTTTTGCTCTTAGTGCTACACCTGATGTTCCACTGGTCATATGCATGAAAAGACTTTGGTTTAGTTAATGGAGTAGAAAAACCTTGCCTTCACATTTATGTAACAAACAATATGGTTTTTGAGGCAGAGGCATTGGAAACATTCACTTCAACCTGATCCACAAAAGGTGTTGCCACAACTAATATTTGAGATTATTTAATAGGACTAGGCTGTAGGAATGCAAATTTTATTGTTACTGCTGGTTGTTGTGTTGGAAATTTCGGTAGTGTTGTTTCTAACTTGGTGTGGTTCCAACATTTTTGAGTGGCATTAGGATCACATCAACATCAAAAAAAATTTCAGAGAATATAGGAAAAATCATAGCTTCAAGCAGATAACGTTTGAGAGGCGTCTGAGGGGAAGCAATTTTTTCAATGATTTTTTTTTCTTGAATTGGATTTATGAATATTAGCCAGTTCTCGTTCTATTAGCCCATAGCCGTAGTTTTTCAAATTAGTCATTTGGATAATCAAATCATATTTATTTTCATCCAGATAATTTGCATTTGTATATCATATAAGTTACTTTGTCCTTATTTATTTCAAAAAGGCTAGGTGGGTGCAAATGCAACAAGTATGATCAATGTGAACAATCATGTAGATTGCTAGGACATGAATACATTATGACACCTGGATAATTTACAATGTCATAAAACTTTTCCAATCCAGCATTATGCATTCATATTTCCAATAGTAAGAGATCATTTATCATGAAAGGTTGATTTGCTTATGTTGAAGATGACACCATCAATAACAAAAGCTATTTAACATGAACAATAGTCATACAAGTTTTCCATTTATCCATCTATGTTGTGGTTAGTTACAATTGAAAGCTCATTGAAGTTGTAATTTCAAGTTGATTTATCTTACATCAAAAACGATTAATTTTCTCAATTTCCATGTAAAATAATGCTATTTTTTCATTTTCCCAAAGATAGATGACTAAAATCGAGCAATAATAATGGGTGATACATGGATTTCCTTTATCCAAAAGGATAACACTGAAAAATGTGAGACACATTTGGGAGTATCACTAAGCAATACTTGAGGCACATAAATAAGCAAGATCACAAAAACACTCCAAATGTACCAATCTAAACTATGAAGGATCAACAATTGAGAGGAAGTGTATATTGAAGTGAATATCATATCTAACCCCAAACATATTTGGACAAGCACCTTTGATATGTCCCATTTGATTGAAACTTGAAACTTAATTTGTAGCGAATGCCACATTTGGCATAATCCAATTCAAAGGGCTTGGTGGAGGAACTACAATTTTCATTTTGTAGCATGTACATAAGAGATACAATGAGGCCAAAGCCAAGTGTGATAAGGGATAAGGCTTTGTATCGCTATTTAAAATGCATGCAAGATTGTAGATATTGGAAAGAAAATCAAGTATGATAAGAGATTTGATGAGGCCAGAGGGTTGATGAACATGCCAATTTCACATGATTTAAACTTTAGTTGCATTAGATACTTGTGCCCTAGAAAACATGGAGAACATTGGAATAATCCTTTAGAAAATAGAATAAGATCAGTGCATAAAATGAGTTGAACTTTCTAGATTGAGGACTTCACTACATGAGTCAATCATATACACTTGCAACTAAAGGAGTGTGTTGTTTAAAAAATCACGACTAGTTGATGATGGATATATTTCCCAAGGTGAAGAGATGTTTGGAGTATTATTAAGCAATACTCAAGGCACATAAATAAGCATGATCACAAAAATGCTTAAAATGTACCAATTTGAACTCTGAAGGGTTAGCTATTGAGAGGAAGTTATAATGGAGGCACTTTTCTTACAACCACAAAGCCATCAGTCTTCCTGCAACCATATAGTCACTTTTTGCAAAGGACTTCAAGTATGAAAGTCAACAAGAGAGATAATTTCCATAGCCCATAGCCATAGTTTGTCAAATTATTCACCTCTTCACATGAGAGTACAAAGGCATTAGGAGAAAATACCACGATTTAACACCAACTCTATAATAAATACCAAATAGGTCTTCTCCTCTAGCAAGATTAGGCATAATAATTTTGAATACAAGTTTTTGTTATAACTCAAAAGTGTTGCCAAGTTACATACTCAAATTTTAATGAGACTGGGGTTTTATTTTAACAATCCAGCTCAAAGGAAAAGTTTACCAGAGGCCTGAGCGATACTCATCTATTATTAATTATTTATAGTATGCATAACCTCTTGCCTACTGCAAGGATAAATAACAAGAAGTCTTGTTCTTTGATGTTAGCTATAATAGTAATGATATGCAGATGAATAATTGTTATCATAAGGTTTTAACATTATTGTCGTAGGCGGCTACAATAATCAACCGACCCATCTAAGAAGATAATGAAATTTAACATTCAACCATGTGTTATTTAAGGCAGAGCATCTATAGATGTAAGGTGCCTAAAATAAGAACTAACTTTTATTAGTTGATATATTGAGAAACATTAAATATTTGTAGAATAATATACTTAACATGAATATAAGGGTGTTACAATTGTGTGAAGGTTGAGAAATTCTTCAAAAATCCTTGACCTTGAATTCCTTCAATTTCCAGTTCTAGCTTTTAGAACATTTCAAAACAACAAAAGATTGTGTTTTCTTCACAGGAATGAAACTTCTTTTGTCATCTGGGAGGTGTTGCTAAACCCCTCTATGTTTGGTTAGTATTCCTCTTTGCACTCTTTGGCAACCCCTTAAAAAATATTTCCTAGAAAAGCATCTTGTAAATCCATAATCATGCCCAAGGATCAGGTTGGTTTCCAGGTTTCCAACAAATTTGGGAAGTTAAGAACTAGGCATTTCAATAGAATGCAAAATTATCTCTTCAAATAGTCTAAGAAATCGGGTGCAATACTCCTCTTGAATATCTTTGTGAAAGTGAGGTTCATGATAGTGATGCAAGCAATAATTTTGCTTCTATTGGTGCACTCCTTTTCGGCTCTAATTCAGTTGGTGTTGCTAGGGAAAAAAGTGATTAGCAATGTTGAGGGATTTGGCTTCCAAGATCTTGGCATAATGGTCTGGTATGTATTTGTCCTTTTATATTGGTTCTTTCCCTATGGGATTTTTGCTACTTGGCTAATTATGTTCAGATGATAGTGCTTCGTGAAAGTTGACAATTTATATTTTTACAAGTGTTATATGATCTTACAATGGTTGATGTTTCTTTTTGATCTAAACTAATGACCTCGTGATGGTTGTAGCTCTTTCTATAGGTCTTTTGTTAGTGTTCCTTCATAGTGCTCCCCTTTGTTATTGATGAGTTTTGGAAACACCATTTGTTTTTCTGAATTGCTCTCTTGTGTGGTGGATTCTTCTTTGGTGCTCTCTAATTGCTCTCATGGTGTCGACGACTTGGTTCTTCCTATTGGTTTTCATCTGTTTCTCACTGTATCTATTTGATGCTTGCATTAGTTATATTTGTAAACTATTCTCCAATATAAAAAAAATATTCCATTAATAAAATGATATTTTACAATACACTTTCAATGCAACGGAGGAGAGAATATCAAATAATTCCTATGACCAAAATTAAATAATTTTGCATTTACTTTCTATAACATTGTATCATAACATAGGAACCACAATGATCTTTAAATTTTATTCCTTTCTCTCATCAATTTAAAATCTCGTACTTATAAAGGTGGATTTGTTAGGCTTAATACATCCTCATGATATTATATACATAACAAAATCAAATATAAATATTATCATCACAACTTTCTTGCTCTAAGAAATAAAAAAGAAAGAGGAAAATTACAAGCATCCACTTCTCATGCAATGACCTTGATTTTAACCCATTTTAAGTAAAGCAAAACATACAATCAATACTGTTGTCTATAAGTCACATACTGATGTAGGAGCATCCATGGTCTTCGAAAATCTTGCATCAATCAAAAATATTTCCTTGCTTCGTTTTTTATTTTCAATAAAGACTAATGTGTGGGGAATTAATTATTTTACTTTCCAAATATTGTAATTTTCCCCTACATGGTAATTTGTGATTGTAATTTTGAAGGTGAATTTACTTTGGTAAATGTTTCAAGGGCATCCCAAAGGAATATTCTAGCCTAGGCGTCTATTTCAAGGTGGGGACCACTCATCAATGAACATCCTTACATGTTGATTTGTATGATTTGCATGCTCTTGCATGTTGGGGCACCCAAGTTTGCATGTTGGTGCACCCAAGTTTGCATGTTGGTGCATGTTTTTTCATGGAGCCGTCGAAGAATAATGAAGCTCACTAGATTGACCAAATTTGATTGGCCATGGTTTAGGTTCCCATGTGAAGGCCATGTGAGCATTGAGTAATTTTTATTATTTTAAAATTTATTCTCCAAATGGGGTGTGGGTTTTCCAAGGAGGTGATTTGCTTGTGGTTTTGGAAAACCATAACGGTGTTTTCATTACCAAGTCTATATATTCAAACCTTGTCATTTGGGAAGATGGTTTTGGGAGTTTTAGCAAGTTGAGATGGGGATGTGCTATCAAATTGAAGAGAGGATTTGAAGACTCCATTGTTGTAGATTTCTATTTGCATAGAAGCCCATATTTTAGGGAGCTAGTGAGCTCCACATTTTGGGAGATAGTGAGCTAGTGAAGTCCATGTGAAGGGAGCTTGAGAGATTCAACAAGAGAAGGGTTGAAAGAGACCAAGAAGACATTTTTGTTGCAGGTTTGAAGGTGTTTGGACAACAACAAATAAACTTGAAGGTTGTAGGTTTATTGCAGCAGTGATTTCCATTGAAGATTACAGGTTGAAGGAACTACAACCTTGTGAAAGAAGTTGGATTGAAAGAGACCATTTATTTATTGATATTTACTATTGAAAATAAAATTTGTATCTATTTTGTAATGGTTTCATCAACCCACATGGCTGCAAAACAATGTATTTTCAAAAATGATTTGTTGTTATGTAATTGAAGGAGAATTTGAATGAGAAGCCAAGACATTTCTTGCAAATTTTTGTGTTATTTCGAGTTGCATAGTTTATTGTTGTGAGTGTGATTGAGAGTTGGTTTCCCCTTGTATCAGTGGTATTAGAGTGGGAGTTCCTGAGTGTGTGGGCATTATCACCAATGTGAAACAGTTTGCACCGAGACCTGGGGGTGGAGAGTGTTAAGGATTTTTAAACAAATCGCCAAGTGAGGTAGTTTACATGTGCAGAACCTAAGGGCTTTGAAAAAAATTGTTACGAATTTATGAGGCCTTAAGGATGGAAAAAAGGAAGAAGAAAATGACTTGTCACTTGATGGATTTTAAGGATTCTCAGACTTGAGAAAATCAGAGAGAGAAGAAATTAGAGAAGAATATGTGAGGGTTGAAATGATAAAGATGTAGCAACAAATGAAAAAATGGAAGCAAAGATCATAATGATAAAACAAGAAGAGAGAAGAGTTGAAGTTCATTTTGATTATCTTTCTAATGATATTTTGATTGCAAGAAAGAAATACAATGCAATAGGGTGTCATGCATGTGGAACAAAAGAAGAGGATGAATAGGAAGAAATTGACGAATCTGAAGTTGAGACGTGTCTTGTTGAAGGCATAGTGGTGGAGAATGAGGAGGTTGTATGTGCAAAATAAGAGGTTGCAACAGAAATTGATGTGATGGACTTTGAGTGTCCTAAGTATGATGAGGTGATTGGTGAGGAAGGAGATCCTCTACTAAGAGAGGAGATAAGGAAGATAGAAGAATTATTTGCTGCCAAAGAAAGTGTAACAATTGTTCTAGATGAAGATGTTATAGTGATAGAGCTTGAGAAGGTTGTGGTAAATAAAGAGGGTAAAGAAGATTTATTGTCAATAAAAGAAGAATGGTTTGCAAAACTTGTCGATGGAAGTGAGAAGATAAATATTGCAATGAAGGACGAAGAAGATGATGTTGGAGCAACAAAGAAGGATGAGGTAAATTCCAATTTTGAGTTTAAAAATGATGATTATTTACCTTCTATAAAAGAGAATGCAGTTGTAGAAGATGATTTGACTATCAATAAATGTTAAATGACAAATACAAACATTCAACAATCAAATAGCTATGCCACATATGTTGGAATTGTGTGCCTCAATCCCATAGGCTGAAAACCTTGTGAGCGATTTCGTTGAGACTGCTGGGATGACTGGCCGATCTGCTAGTTGATCCTGAACTATCGCTGTGACCTCCTGATTGTCTTGGTGATCAGCATGACCTGATCCTTCGGCTTAACTTGGACAGTCGGAATAATGTTTCAGCGACGGTGGAAAGTTTGGCCGATATCGGCGTGAATCTTGGTCTGTTTGACTGATGTAGCAATCGGTGTGACTTGCCTCTATCAGAATGAGGTCTTAGCGCTAGGAGATGTCTTGTCGATGGTGTTCGATCAGAGAGACTTTTGGCAAGGGATGTTATCGGCGTGACTTCTTGTGTTCGGTGTAACCCTCTTCGGAGTAGGTTGGTCTAGCCGACAGGTTATTCTTATCGGATGTTAGGGGGACTCTGGCCAACTGATGTCATCAGAGAGAGGCAAGAACACTCAGTAAGAACTCTTAGCGACAACCTAAGTCTTGCCGATGGATGTTCATATCGGTATGACTTGAGGGCTCGTTATGACTCATAGCGACTAGCGATTGTCTGGGTGATGGGTCTGCTAAGGATATCGGTGAAAGGTCTTGCCGATCTTGCCGATAGTGTAAGTCTCGCCAATGGGAGTGTTGACATTGATATGACTTGTGAACTCATTATGATCTCTTGCCGATAACAGTGACTCTTGCTGATAGCGATGGATGTGTAATCGGTCTTGTGGCATCAAGGAGACATGGTTAGTGTCTCACCGACATGCGAATACTGTTTGAACACTTTTGACTGATTGGAAGACTGTCCTACGTGGTGTGTCTTGGACCAATCAAAGAAGGTGGGATATGAACTGTTTTGCTGTGAGACTGTTGCAACCATTTTTGTGTGGAAGACGAATTGTTTGTGAGGAAACTTCTATACGAGGAAATGGAAAAAAATCTACGTTGTGTGGAATGGACGTTCTATAAAAAGAGAGCGATAGAGAGAGGGTCGTGAGGCTGGCTGAAAGGCCGAGGCCATGAGGCCAAAGCTGACAGAGAAAGGATAGAGAGAGGCAGAGCTATGCTGCTAGAATCTCTCTTGATCATGGATCATGGTTGATCTCTCTCATGTTGATCTGCACTGTATATTATGTGAGGATATTGCAACAGTGCGAAGGTTGTATGGTCTGATGGATTGATCAGGAAATGTAAAGGGGGGAGTTTGCTACCAAGTTGTATCCAGAATGAACAAGATGTAATCTCTAAAAAGGCTATGAGCCTGAAATTTTATTGTAACCTTTTGTTGTTGAATAATACAATGGCTCAAACTTTGGAGGGTGGGGTTTTTTACCCGAAAGGGTTTTCCCCACGTAAATCTGTGTGTTCCGATTTTCTGTCTTATCTTTCATCTGTGTTGGTTCTGTTTCTAGAATCTGTTATTGCTTGCTGTTAATTTTACATGTGCTTCTCTCAGAAAGATTAATGTGGGAAATGAATTGTGTCTATTTCCACTTTAGGACATAGTTGTACGTGTCTTTGAGGCAATCTAATTGGAATTAAAGTTACCAAAGGCACTACTGTTCTTGGAGGTTTCTCTAAGATGCCCTAAATTTCCCTTACAAGTGGTATCAGAGCCTTCTTTTGGTTGCTAGTTCTGGGTATTTCTCCTGTGAAGATTTCTCAGTTTGTTAGGCTGGAGGAAATATGGAGGAATCGTCTGATTTATTGATCCTTTGGTTAGTGGAAGTCTTGTGATATTCAGAGACAGCACGCAGCTTGAAGGATGGTGAAGATGGAGAAAAGGGAGTTGATCATGTTTTTTTGTTGTGATTTGTGTCTCCTGGTTGGTAGCGGTATAACCTTGGGGTATAAGGTGGATTTTCTTGCTTCGTGGCTATGTAGCAGTAAAGCTTTCATATTGGGTGTTTGTGTGAGAGGCTCCTTGATGATATGGAAAAGCCTAGGTTGTTTCTCAACCATGGAAGAGTGTGCTTATGCCAGGTGGTGTTTCCTGGTGTTGGAAGGCACTGTTTCCTGTTAACCTCGAATACATAAAGGCTATGGAGTTAATCATTAGTTGATTTGCAAGCTTCTGAAATAGCCTATCTCTTTCTCAGATGCATACACATGTTTTACACGGTTAAGCAAAACTTGTGGTTATGTGGAGTTGCTATTAAGCTATTTTCTAGACCCTGGCTTTTGGGGTGTTGCTGGATGAGATAGTTGCAGTTCTTCATGCATGCTTTGTGCATGGTTTGAGGAGGTGTGATTTCTTCTCTACATGGGAGTGTTGGTACATGATTTTTCACTCAAAATTCTTGTGGTGGTGCTTGTGGGTTCCTTGATTATGGTGCTCGTTGTGGACGTGTTTGGAAAATCAGGTTTGGTGATAATGGGTTTGCATGTTCGATGTTTGTGATCTACGAGTTATGCAATTGGTGGATTAGCTACCCATTGGCTGCAGTGAGATAACTTGGATGTGGACTATCTTTATCCACGAGGTTGATTCATTGTTGGTGCAGACTTGTTAGCTGGCCTTGTTTGTGGTCACTTGTGCATTGGTGTGATTATTTTGAGATGAGAGGATGGATATTGTTGAGTACCTGAATAGTCGGTTATGGGAACCTGAAGCAGGTGGACATGATGCTTGGAGAGCTCGGATGTCACGTTTCAGTGGGAGCTTTAGTAGTAATTGTGGGTTCATCACATGATTGTGAATGGTCTTCTTTAGTGTTGCAGACGTTTCAAGGGGGAGCTTTTAGATCCTGTTTCTGCAGAAGGGTTCTTTTGCATTTGCATGGACATTATTTGAAGATGTGCAACATCTTGGATCCATGGAGGACGCTTGGAGTCTTTGGCTGAGGTGATGGTGGTGCTTTACAGGTGATGTTGGTTTTGAGTCTGTTTGCTTTATGTCATGGTATACTCTTGTTTGTGCACTGGAGTTTTGGAATTGTGCATTGTACTTGAGACCATGGTGAAGTCACTTGAAGTATGGTATCTCCTAAGGGGATATGTAGATCATGGTGTCATGATAAGTTCCTGATTCAAAAGATTGGAGCTTTGATAGTGATCTGGTAATTCTTTGTGTATTGGGTGCTTTGATTATTTGCTTGATACTTCGTGATAGTGCAGTAATGCAGTTGAAATTTAGCATGAGATGATTGGTTGCTAGTACTCATGGATACATGAAGAATAAGGTGAGGTTGTTTTTCTCTTATGAGAGAAGTGTTGTTAATTGTTACTCTTGATGAAGTTTTTAGCAAAAAGTCTGAGAATCCTACACCTTGGTTGAACGTGAGTTCAATAAGAGACCTATGAGGAGATTGCTCTTGGATTAGTCTTGATAAATTGTATATCTTGAAGGAGTATTCTCGTTCCCACTCTTGGTCTACTCAACAGTTTATCTAAGAGGTATTTGGCCCATTATATTTTTCAAATGTGTTTTATGTTCACTTTCATGATATGGATCTTGAATTTTTGTTTAATGGTTATGGAGGATTCATGGTGGAAGATGTACAGCTTGTTTTATCTCCTTGACCTTTTGTGTTATGTTATTTACTGATGAGAAATGGTAGGAGATGATGTATGGGCTGATTTCCTTAAATGGGGAATGAAGTAGCTTGATCTTCTTTGAGAGGCTTACATCCATGTTGATTACATGATTTTAAAGTTGGTTTGATCTTGGTGATTGAATGGTTGGATGTTGTTAAGGATTTTCTTTTGGGATGAGAAGGAGATCATTCTTGACATAGCTGGTTGTTAGAAGTGTATATAGGAAGATGTTCTACAGGAATATGATGTTCTACAGGAATATGATGTGTGGAGAACTTGGGAGAACTGTGATGACTTGTGGTGAGAGAAATGTTTCTTGTAACAGTTTGTTACAGGTTGTGTGTATCATTGTGGATATTTTTGGTACTACATGGTTACACTTTCTATATGTTGTTATTGGTAGACTTGGTATGTCTTTGATCTTTCAAATTTGGAATTACTCGGGTAGTGGGAGTTCCTATTGTGTTTTGTCTTCTTTGACTGGTTGGCACTTGGAGCTTGTATTTGTTGTTATTGAGTTGGTTATGGTTTGGCATGAGTTTACTAATGCTGATACCTTTTAGGTATGTGGGATTGGATGGAATAGCATGAGCTGTGGGTGATATTTTCAGTCGCATGGGTTTATCAGTTGGATGGAAGCAGTTAGTCTAATTGTTGTTCTAGCTAGTGTCTTCTATCTTTTTTCTGGAGAATGACTTCACTGTTGTGTTTTGTTTGAGGCTTTGAATTTGATATTACTTTTGTATAGTGTTTGAGCATAGTGAAGTGGTAGCAGTATCTTGTTGATGATATCACTGGGATCTTTTTCTTGTGTCCATTGGACTGGTGCTTATTCACCGTGACTTGTATCTTTCTTCCACATGTGGCATGTTGGAAGATGATAGGGTTTGTTGCCTAAATGGTGGACATCTTGGATGTTGGTGCAGAATTCTTGATGGAGCATGACAGCATGTTTGAGGTCTATATGGTTTCCTGGAAGGCTGTGATCGGTTGCATTTCGATTTCTTTGTTGGACAGTGAGTTGCAGTTGGATGCCTGCTCTTTATTGCAGATTGTCTGGTGGACTGTTATCTAGATGGAATCTTGTTGATTGGGTGTCTTGAGTATTGCGGGGTCTGAATTGGTGGAGCTAGTGTGATCTTAGTTTTTGAGTGCTTTGGAGGTTCTTGTGTGATCTTCGTCAAGTGGGAGATTGTTGGAATTGTGTGCCTCAATCCCACAGGCTGAAAACCTCTTGTGAGCGATTTTGTTGAGACTGCTGGGATGTCTGGCCGATTTATTAGTTGATCCCGAACTATCGTTGTGACCTCCTGATTGTCTTGGCAATCGGCATGACCTGAGCCTTCGGCGTAACTTGGACAGTCGGATTAATGTTTCAACGACGGTGGAAATTTTGGCCGATATCGACGTGACTCTTGGTCTGTCTAACCGATGTAGCAATCAGTGTGACTTGCCTCTGTCAGAATGAGGTCTTAGCGTTGGGAGATGTCTTGTTGATGGTGTTCGGTCAGAGAGACTTTTGGTGAGGGATGTTATCGGCGTGACTTCTTGTGTTCGGTGTAACCCTCTTCCGAGTAGGTTGGTCTGGCCGACAGGTTATTCTTATCAGATGTCGGGGGGACTCTGGCCGACTGATGTCATCGGAGAGAGGCATGAACACTCAGTAAGAAATCTTAGCGACAACCTAAGTCTTTCCGACGGATGTTCATATCGGTATGACTTGAGGGATCGTTATGACTCATAGCGACTAGCGATTGTCTAGGCAATGGGTCTGCTAAGGATATCGGTGAAAGGTCTTGCTGATCTTTCCAATAGTGTAAGTCTCGCCGATGGGAGTGTTGACATCGATATGACTTGTGAACTCGTTCTGATCTCTTGTCGATAGCAGTGACTCTTACCGATAGCGATGGATGTGTAATCGGTCTTGTGGCATCGGGGAGACACAGTTAGTGTCTCAATGACATGCGAATACTGTTTGAACACTTTTGACTGATTGGAAGACTGTCCTACGTGGTGTGTCTTGGACCAATCAGAGAAGGTGGGATATGAACCATTTTGCTGTGAGACTGTTGCAACCGTTTATCTATGGAAGACAAACTGTTTGTGAGGAAACTTCTATATGAGGAAATGGAAAAAAATCTACGTTGCGTGGAATGGACGTTCTGTAAAAAGAGAGCGATAGAGAGAGGGTTGTGAGGCTGGTTGAAAGGCCGAGGCCATGAGGCCAAAGATGACAGAGAAAGGATAGAGAGAGGCAGAGCTATGCTACTGGAATCTCTCTTGATCATGGATCATGGTTGATATCTCTCATGTTGATCTGCACTGTATATTGTGTGAGGATATTGCAACAGTGCGAAGGTTGTATGGTCTGATGGATTGATCAGGAAATGTAAAGGGGAGAGTTTGCTACCAGGTTGTATCCAGAATGAACAAGATGTAATCTCTGAAAAGGCTATGAGCCTGAAATTGTATTGTAACCTTTTGTTGCTGAATAATACAATGGCTCAAACTTTGGAGGGTGGGGTTTTTTACCCGAAAGGGTTTTCCCCACATAAATCTGTGTGTTCTAATTTTTTGTCTTATCTTTCATCTGTGTTGGTTCTGTTT
>VDFB02000007.1:78728403-78811207 GCA_007258455.2 Sequoia sempervirens
AGATTGGTTTCTGCAGAATTTGAAAGGATCAAATTTGAGGATGATTGGTTGGATGGGCCTGATTTGGGTACTCTTGAACAAGTGTTCTCCAGTTATGACGAATACATCATTGAGCATTCAGTGCAGGAGTGAACTAACTCTTATCATCACACAACATATCTTTGTTTCTCCTCTTTTTGTGGGTTTTGACATAAGCTTAACTCTGAGTTTGATCTATTGGTTTCACTTTCTTCTTGGAACATTGGATGTTTGGTGCAACTGAGTAATCAGCCTTGGAACAAGGGTTCATCAGTTCACTTCTGTGTTCAGTTCCGGCTCCATTAATTGTGGATCTAGATTGATAATTGAGAAACTTGTGCATGTGGCACCACCCTATATGTATTATTAGGTTCTACTTTGTAAAGGTCGGCTAATTGAAGGAAGATCAGCCACCTGATGAGGAAAGAAAATAGAGATTAGATATAGGATTTCTATGTTTTAGAAGAGATACTTTAAAAGTTTAGTAAAACTTGGTTATTTTGATAGTTTTCCATACATTTTCATGTTATGTTTTCCTTTTAAGTTTGGATCTATTTTGATAAGGTTAATGGTACATAATCAATCTATACGCCAGTGATTTTGTTGTGCTTAGGTGTTTCTTATTTGATGGAAGTCAATAGAAGGAACTGGATTCAAGATTATATCATTGGGTTATCTGTGGATGAATTTGTTATCATGTTCATTTGATTTGTGTTTAATGATGAGTGAGTGATTTGTTTGAAGCAAGTTTAGTGAATGTTGATGGTATTTGAATTAGCATTATGGATGTATGCAGTAGCATAGTTTATTCTATGGATTGCATCTTGTTGTAATTGTGGTTAAGTGGAATAAGCACTCATTATTGATATGCATGTCTAGATATGTAAGAATTTTACTCATGTTTCTTTGATTTGAAGCTCTGATTCATCTTTTTCTTTTATTTAAACCCCCCCCAATGTAGACTAATTGATGCTATGCAACCATGTTCCTTGTTACTAGCAAAGGCCCCTTGAACATTACAGTTATATCGACCACTGAGTGATATCAGCATAATTGAGAACCAATTACCAAGGACTTGGGAGTTAGGTCACTATGTGTTATCTTTCTCTTTCAGGAGAAATAGAATAGCAATATTTTGTTTAATGTTGTCGTGCTATTTTTGAACCTCAACACGACTTCCTCTCCCTTTGTATTTGTCGAATTTGGGGATTTCAAATCCAGGAGGGAATTGTACCATTGCTATGTTTCGGTCAAATGGATAAGGACATAGATTCTATGTATGGGGCTTCTTTTTATTGCCCATCTGAAGGTTGTGCATTTCTTGCGATAATACCTTAAATTGTAAAGCTAGATCATCTTGTGGATTTGGAGGAGGAACATATGGTGGGATGACAGATGAGTTGTGTGTGATATTTTGATATGATAAGGTGTAGTATGGGGTGTATGGTGGTGTGATATTTTCTGAGGTTGATTGCAGTGTCGATGTTTATGTTACTAACGCGTTTGTATTGACAATGTTCTTTTGAAGATTATATTAGGAACTTGGTTGTTGTTGTGGTTATTGTTGTTGGGAATACTGTTAAGCTAGTAAGGCTTTTTGTTGTTGTGCCACTAGGGCTTGTTGTTGGGCTTGTTGTTGTTCTACCATGAGGGCTTGTTGTTGTTGTTGTGCCAAGAGTGCTTGTTTTTGTTTTTGTTGTGATGCTAAAGCTACTTGATGAGCTTGATGTTGTTGTTGGGCTAAGGCTGCTTGTTGTGTTGCTAAGGATACTTGATGTTGTTGCTGCTATTGTTGTGTTGCTTGCTATTATTGTTGTTTTTGTTGTGCTACTTGCTATTCTTGCTGTTAAAGTTGCTTGTTGTTGGATGGCTTGGTGATAAGCTTGTTGTAAAGCTAGGGAATGTGCTTGTAATGTAGGATCAGGTGGTTGTTGGGATATCTAAGATGGATTGTGAGTTTTGATGTTCTGAGTGGGTAGTCGATTTTTGATGAGAGGTGGAGGGTTCCCTTGGTTTAACATCCCTTGTAAGATGGTGGATTTATGTGGGGGAATGTAAGTTTAAGGTTACGTTTGATTTTGCATGGTAAAGGGGACCGTGGGAAAAGATGTAGATGGTGCCATTAGATTTTGTGATGGAAATGACACACTAGGACCTTGAGTCCATTGATTAAAAATATTCCTTGTCCCATGTCTTGAGGATTTCCTTGTGCTAGAGATGTAAACAAGGCATTACCTAGGTTGGTGGGATTCGTGACCAAGGGATTGTTCTGAGATGGGTTGATAATGGATGGGGCAGATGTGTTTTGTGAAACCAATGGTACAAATGAACCAATGGGAGGATTGGGTAAAGATGTCCCAATATGCATTAAGGGTTGACTCTATGCTATAGTATTGGCATGCCCTTGGGTGTTGTTTTGAGACATTAATTTGGTCTATACTCCTTTTTGTGATGGTAGGAACACTTTTGGTACTCATGGGTATGGATGAAGAGGGTTGTCCTCGATATGTTGAGTTCGTTGTGGAATAATGAAGTTCAAGAGGCTTATATGGTTGTTTGGGATCTTCAGGAATGGGAGGAGCACCAAAGGTAGGTGTCCACGTGGTTTTCTAGGATGGAGGATTGGTATCAAGGGTACCCACAAGTGTCATGCTCTCAAATGGTAGAGTTAGACCAAAGTCCTTGGAAAGGCTAGTTGCAAGACTAGGAGTGGATGTTTGAGTTATCCCTAGTGATGGAGTTGTGAAGTTGTGTGTCAAATTTTGTGCAACAAATGATGGGGAAATAGGAGCTACATTTCAAAGGCTTGACGCTCCATGATTTCCTCCCTAGTAAGTTCAAAGGGATTGTTCATGATGTCTTCTATCGCATATGGTCCTGACAAAGATGATGGTTGTTGTGATGGGGTAACTATACTTCTCAGATTAAATTCTAAAGGATTTGGATCACTTGAGTTAAATGTGACTTTGTTTTTCTCCATGATTCTCTTGTGTTATGATCTCATCTTTACCATAAATTTTGTGTCACCTTTGGGAGAGTTGTGTTGAGATTTGTAATATTTGAACTCTCGAGTTGACTCGAATCTAGGTCAAAGGGATGCTCTAAGTCTTTTTGGAGCAATGATGATAATGGGGGATGAAAAGATGGGTGATGTGGAGAGTGACCTTTGCAAATGTTTTGGAACAACAGTTTTGACTCAAGTTTGATGTTTTAATGTTGGGATAAAGGATGTTGATGAACTTGGAAATCTTTAGGGTAGACTTGTGACCTTCAAGATGACTAGTTCAAAGATGATAACTAACTTAACTAAATGCATGGAAAATGATACATTTCACATACAAAGTATCCAAGTTAGGGTTTTGGGTTGATTGATGTCCAAGTCAAAAAATGTTGGTGTATTCAAATTTTGCAAAGTTAAATAAGGTGAAGGATGAAATTTGATGGAGGGGTGAATGAAGTGTTTGATCCAATGTTGACTTAAAGTGAACCTTTGTTTTCCAAGACCAAGGTAGTGATAATGATGCTAGACCTCTAAATTTTTCCAATCCTAAAGACTAAAGTTGACCTAAACGAGAGGATAAATGTGGGTATGTAAATCTGGTTCATTCCTCCTAGATGGGGCATAATAGTTTCTTAACAAGAGGTTACGATTGTGATAAAGTATTAAAGCCCACATCCTACGAAAATTTGAATTATGATACCTACGTCTGTAATGGCAACATGTAGATCTTCCCCTTCGAATTTTGATTGTGTGATAGATCATTTAGAGGAGTTCAAAACCATGAAAAGGAACTATGTTTTTAGATAGGTTGATCATCATGAAAAAGACCTGGGTTTTGACTCATAAAGAACGTGTACATGTGTGGATGTTTCCTTAGTGCATGTTCATAAAAGTTCAGTAACAACTTGTTTCTATTTTGGTAGAGTGCTGAAATGTGGTTTTTTATTGCTTTTGAACTAAGATGCCTAAGTTTGAAGTGATGACCTGTAGAGCTTCTCTTGGGGATTCTAATTTTGCATGAGATCATTTAGAAGAGTTCAAGTTTATGGAAGAAAGGAAGATATTTATTGCCACGCAAGTGGTGGTAATATGGGTCGTCCAGCCTCAATATCAGTTTATTCCTCTTCTTCATCTAATATGTTTGCAGTGTTTCTCTACTGAGTGGGTGTTTCTTTTGTTAAAAAGTGAAGCTTCTCAAACTACTGATGATATCATTTTGTCCCTTGTTAATGAGTTCAATGTTTGGATGAATCATAGCACCTTCAAGATCAGGTTGTTCAACGGGAGAAATCGATCTCCAAATAGTCATGTGGGGTTCAATTGTGTCAATTTATCTTGCTTAAGTGAATTTATTTTACCAAAAATAGTTGTCTTGATTAAGTTTTCAAACTAAATGTTTATGTCAAGAACATCATAACTTTCACAATGTCCATTTTGTGAGAATCATGAGGTTGAAGCCATAATTTCCTATGTTGTCTTTGGAAAATATGGATTGAGATATAAGTCAAGATATTTATAAATCTCTAAGGATAGAAATCCTTAGGATAAGTAGTAATATCAAGGCTATTTCAAAAGGTATCCATATTTAAGCCAAAGTGTTTGAAATTTTGAGGAAGATAGTGAATGTTAATTTTGTAACATTTTGGAACCAATCAATGTATTAAACTGACTCACAATCATTTACAATCCTAGGTTGAAATCACCATACTTGTTGTGTCCCCACTCAGATTTCTCCAAACACTAAGACGTTGTGAATAGTTAGAGATTTGGCGATATTGTCTGCCCTCTACAACACACACTTCTTGGGACCACCAAATCTCAAAATCTTGAAGATCCTAAGATCCTAAGGATTCTTCTGTTTCAACAATGAATAGTACAAATGTGGGGCAGCTTCAAAATGATCACTCTTGCACCAACAAGTATTAAGGATTTTTGGCAGCTAAATAATTTGGCTCTTAGTAACAAACCGAGAACACACAACCATATACACACCCACTTTGCCACTTAAGGCTCTTACTACCGTTCTCGTTCCACTTAAGGCATGGTACTAGGTGCAGTACATTATATAGTCTAGTGAGGTAAAAATAACCTCATCAATATAATGGACTAAATACTTAACCTTACATCTTTCATCCATCCTTACCCTACCAATTAATTGTCTTTAGGATAAGTAATTGCTTTCTTTTTGTGAAAAGGTGTACAATCTTTATTTCTTGGAATTACTCAAAATAAGCTAACTTGCGTTGACTTAATGGTTTAGTTTTTGAGCATTGCATAGGTCAACTTCCACAATTGATTATCATGCCAGTCAAAGAGGTTTAACACGGACTTCAACTCCATTGAAGACAAGTGAATGGGCATTGAAACTTTAGGAGCATACATGATGGACTGAGTTTTTGTAGTTTCTATTATTTTTAGTTTTAAAGACTTTATGGCTCGTGTCGAGCCCCTTTAATGTTTCATGTCATGGGATTTAAAGTTTGTTAGTTGTTGACAATTAGTTGAAGACTTTACCAATTGAAAAGTAGGATTTTGTTAGCTTCTCTTATATAAATATGTAACTGTTGAAAACGATAATATACAGAAGAATACCATTATGTTGTCACTATGTTTTCTAAGTTACACTTTTCATATGAATCAAATGAGTTTTTCCTGCCACCTTTGGAGTTACTGATTAATGTGAATGGAGTTCTTTGAATGAAGTAATTTGCACTTACGAGTGTATGTGATCTAAGCTAGGCATAGGAGCACCCGAGAGCTGGCCACTCAAGGGGTTATAGATTAGATAGCTAAGTATTTTACTTTTAATTTTGTACCTTCATTTAGTAGATAAAAATTAGAATTGAAGTTTATTTTCATGTGTGTAATTTTGTTAAGATTAATCATGTAGGTTATAGTTGAGTCTATAGTCCTTGAGTTTAGTGTCTAAATTTCTGGAGCACCTTCTTTCAGTTGTTTCAGATTGTTAAATCATTTTCTGTTAGTTGTTTAGATTGTTATCTTTTGTTAGATCAATGTTTCCTAGTTTCTTTACAGGATTTACTTCTTCAAAAATTTATACATTTCTTAGTTTAATCATTTCCATGCTTTCTAGTTTAGTTGTTATACTTTTTAGATCTATAGTTTTCTGCTTTCTAGTTTAGTTATTTCAAGCTTTCTAGATAAATGATTTCCTGCTTTCAAGTTTAGTGGCCTCTTAGTTTAGAGTTTTATTTCAGCTATCCAACATCTAGGAAACCCGAGGGAGATAGTCAAGATGTATTCTATTACATATAGCCTTCAAACACTACCCGGTCGATATATTAATGTATTTATCAACTAAAGTGTTACAACCTAACAACAACCTATCACTTTTTGGCACCGTTGTCGGGGACCTTCATTTTCTAGTGTTTGTAGGAGATACCTTGAATATCTCTTTTAGGAACAAAAATATCCCTTTGACTTCTTTTTCTGCATGGTCAGGAAATGAGTCCCCCACAGAAGATTCATACCAAAAACCCCCCAATCGATGTACCAACCACAAGTAGGGAGGAAGGAAACTTAGATCAAGAACTTACTGAGGAATTGACCAAGTAGGGTCAACCTGAGACCTTCCCACATACCCTAGAAAGAGAACACATAGTTGTAGAGGAACACATTCCTTTGCAAACTCCAGAGCCTTGCCCAACTGAGGGAATTTTTGAAGAGGACCATATTCCCTTCAACATCATGGGTGGCCATATAAATTCCGCCAACAATAACCCTCCCCCTCCATGCACATTCACTTATCCTATTGATATTGATATAGATGATGATAGGACCAAGAAAAATATCTCACCAGCCTTCTTTCCAACCTTTCGAGGTTTGTCTATTGAGGACCCTGACCAATTTATATTCGATTTTAAAGTCTTGTGTCAAACATATGACTACAAGAGTGATAACCAAAAACTAAAGATTTTTCCCTCTACTCTAAAAGACAACCATGCGCTGGTTTATGGGATTAGCTTCTCAGTCGATAACCTCCTAGGATGAAATGGAGTCTACCTTTTTGGAGAAATACCAAAGTTACTGTAGGATTAGCGATATGAAAGAAGAACTATTCAAAATAAGGAAAAATGAGGATGAAATTCTAGAGGATTACCTAGATAGGTTTATCTTCTTATCCAAGTGATGTGGAGGAGAAGTCATAAGTCTTGATATTTTGAAGACCCTATTCCTTAAAGGTATCAACGATGAAGCTCGAAGGAGCTTGGATTTAATGGGAAAAGGAGACGTGTCCCAACTGGGGCTCGATGACATTACTGAACTGTGTCAGAATTTCTCTCATACTCGAGGAGGTATCTGAAATTCCACCTTCTTTAAAGGTTCCAATGAAATAGGACAACTATGTGAGGAGATATCCAATCTCAAGACTATTATTCTTGTTCAAATAAATACCACGTTAGATGGCATACAGGCTAAAATGTGAAATCCTAAGACTTTGTCCATTTACTACCCCAGGTGTTGAAATAAACATTTGCTAAGGGAATGCCCTTTGGACAAAGTTGAAAAAATTGGTGTTTGTCAAGTTTGTGACAAGAACCACCCTACTAATCAGTGTGAGCTTTTGAATGCCATCAAGAATTCTAAGAAAAGAACACCCTCGATTGAGGAAGAAGTCAACGTTGTAAATCAAAGAACTAGAGGGAATTTTTCCTATGGCCAGAATTCAAATCCTAACTGGAGACCTCAACCCAACTAGAATAATAATCAATGGGCAGCACCCTAGACTTAGGCATCACCTCTAGTACCACCTAATTGGGGAACTTATCCTTGGGGACCACCTAAATGGGAAAATCAATCTTGGGGAAATCCTCAATGGCCTAACCAGACTCAACAACAGTGGTACCCTCAGAATCCTATTCCTTAATGGAATCAACCTCAACATTAGTTTTATACTGGTCCGAGAAGGATGCCTACTCAATAGCAGAATATTTTACGACCTCCCCAGAATACTCAACAAAATGAATAAGTTACCCAACCACAACTTCCGGTGCAACCCGTTCTGAACCCTAAGAACAATCGCCCAAATACTCCATTGTATTCCACCAAAAAAGACAATGTCACTGGACTTAATGCGATACACTGTGGAAACTTGCAATTGAGGTCTAGGAAAACACTTTCACAGTGGACTATTCAAGAAATTTTGGGTGAACCTATTAAGAAGTATGTTGAGACAACTACAACAACGCCCACATCTGTAGAACAAGCCCCAAAAGATACTCAAAACTAGCCGGACCCACCATCTTCAATTGGACCTTTTGACCTACCTCAGGAGGAGGGGGTGTTAGTATCCAACTAATTCTTTAAAGGATTCCACTCCTAAAGATAAAATTAAAGCACCTTTTTTAGAGCATTTGAAACCAATCACCGTGAAAGATATTCTGAAAATGACCACATTTATCAAAACTGCATTGATACAAGAAATTAAACAGTTGTAGATTAAAGTCCCTTTGCTGCAAGCGATTAAGGAGGTTCCTGAGTTGAACCAACTAATCAAATAGTTATGTATCAAAACTCCAAGAAGGAAACCAAAATGAATAAATACTATCCACATAAACGGTTATCTAATTAACTTGTTGGTTGGAATGACCACTGCTCTAAAATATGATGATCTAGGTAGTCCACTTATAATAGTAATAGTTAATGAGGTAGTAATACCTAATGCCTTGGTGGACCTTGGAGCAGCCATTAACATAATGACTATTGATGTGATGGAAAAGTTGGGACTTACTGATTTACGTCCCAAAACTACAATCTCGTAGATGGAAAACCAATCCATAGCTATTCCCAAGGGCATCATTGAAAATGTTCTTGGATGGGAATATCCAGTAGATTTTCAAATAATTGAGTCCCTTACGCCTAAAGACAGTTATCCAATAATCCTTGGAAGACTATGGCTGGCTACTATTGCAACCAAAATTGACTATAAAGAGGGAGGAATGACCATTTCACATGGACCTAATAGCAAACATTTATTTTTGTATCCTCCTGCCAAGCCTTCCAAACACAATAAAGTATGGGTTGATGAACTAGAAAGTCCCAACAAACAAGAAAATTTGGCTTCACTGGCCATGGTAGTCATCAAACAACATGGTGAAGAATTAGAGGATGAATTGGAAAACAACGTGGAAAGTCTTACTATGGATTTGAGTGGTGAGGAGATGACAGACGCAAAAGAGATCCTAGCACACCCAATCAACATAGATCATACAAAATTTGATAATACCAGTTTCATGGGATTGCCTTATCCTTTGACAAACTTAGTTCCAAAAATGCACCATTTCTTTGTAGACTTTGCTAGGCTTTATAAAACCATACCTCATAGTTGTCCTCTTAACACCTTGACAAGGCCCATGTAGACTATCACATCCAATCGTCCAGGACTAAAAACCATTATGTTGCTGCTAGGAAAAACTTTGAACATTAACAGTTGGTTGAATGAGTTGGAAGAGCACAAATTGTTTGACAACCTGGTGAATAGATCTAAAGCTTTCGCTTCAGACTATACAGATATGAGAGGAATACACCCAAGTGTGTGTACTTGTCATATCTATACTGAGGATGTTCGACCTGTTTAGTAACCACAATGGAGACTCAATCCTGCCCTGAAAGATATCATTAAAACTGAAATTGAGAAACTCCTACAAGTAGGGTTTATTTATCCAATTTTTGACAGCAAATGGGTGTCACCTTTGGTTGTGGTTCCAAAGAAAAATGGAAAGTGGAGAGTGTGTGTAGACTATAGGGAACTTAACAAAGTAACACGTGGGGATTATTTTCCTCTACCATTTGTAGACCAAGTGCTGGATAACTTGGTTGGGAGGAAATATTTTTTTATTTTTGGACGGATTTAGTGGTTACAACCAGATACAAGTAGCAGCAAAAGACCAGGATAAGATGACCTTTACCTTCCCTTGGGGGACATTTTCATATCAGGTTCTTCCTTTTGAGCTATGTAATGCTCCTGCAACGTTTTAGAGAGCTATCCTGGCTATATTTGTTGAGTTGGTGAATGAGTGTGTGGAAGTTTATATGGACGAATTCATTGTATATGGTTCAACCTTTGATGAGGCTCTCCAAAATCTAGATAAGGTGTTGAAGCGATGTGAGGATCATCATTTTTCCCTAAGCCACAAGAAATGTCTAATAATGGTGGAACAAGGAATAGTGTTGGGACACCATATTTCAGCTGAAGGGATTAAGGTTGATCCTAAGAAAATTGAAGTAATACAACAAATTGAGACCCTAAAAACCCAGACTGATGTCAAAATTTTCTTAGGGCATGTTGGATACTATCGAAGATTCATAGAAATTTTTAGCAAGATCGCGGCCCCTATGTTTTCCCTTCTTCAAAAGAATGTAGAATTCATCTAGACACTTGAGTGTTAGTCATCATTTGAAATCATCAGGGAGAAACTCATTTTTGCTCATGCCCTTTGTGGACCTAATTGGAACCTTTCATTCCATATCTACGCTGATGCATCTGATGATGCCATTGGAGCAGTTTTAGGACAAGAAGATGAGAATGGGGGAAAATATTCCATATATTTCATCAATAAGAATTTGACTCCAACAAAAAGAAATTATACCACAACGGAGAAAGAATTCTTGGTTGTAGTTCATGCAATTAAGAAATTTTGACATTATATCACGGGATACAAAGTCACAGTGTACACAGATCACTTAGCCATCAAAGTACCTTATGAATAAACCTATAGTAAATGCAAGGATAATTAGGTGGTTGCTTCTTCAGGAATTCAACGTAATGAATATTGACAAACCAGGGAAGTCCAATGTAGTCGCGGATTTATTATCCCAAATTAAACATGATTTTGATTGTGCTCTGGTACAGGATGAGTTTCCAAATAAAAATTTGTTTGTCATCTCTACTAAAACCCCTTGGTTTACCGATATTGCAAACTACTTGGCCATTGCAAAAGTACCACCTCATTTTTCATCAAAATAGAAAAAATGTCTTGTTAGAGAAAGTGCCCCCTTCAAATGGATTAATGGGATCCTATTTCGATGTAGACCTAATATGGTTCTATGACATTGTGTTAAGGTAGACGAGACCTATAGTATCCTTAAATCTTGTCACGATGATCCTTTTGGAGGGCATTATTTTTCTAAAAGGACAACCCACAAGATTTTGGGAGCAGGATACTACTGGCCTTCTATGCATAAGGATATCAAGAAATATGTTTGCAGATGTGATGAATGTAAAAGGGTAGGAAGACCAATTGCATCTAATGAAATTCCCCTATAGCCTTAGGTAGTCCTTGAACCATTTGAAAAATGGGGATTGGATTTTATTGACCGTATAGACCCTCCTTCACAAGGAAAAGAGTACATTTTGGTCTATACCGACTACCTGACTAAGTGGGAAGAAGTGTAAGCCCTACGCATTGCTAGGGAGGAACAAGTAGCTGATTTCCTTTACAAATTTTTTTTCCTTAGATTCGAAGCTCCTAGGACAATTGTCACATATCAGGGCCCCCAGTTTATGTATAAAGTTTTGTTAGCCTTCACAGATCATTTCCAGGTGAGCCATAAGAAGTACTCACCCTACCACCCTCAGGTGAATGGACAGGTCGAAGTCACTAACAAGGAATTGGAAAACATTTTAACAAAAATAGTTTCATCAGGAAGGAAATACTAGGCTCAAAAACTACTTAAAATCGTTTGGGCTTATAACACCACCTGGAAATCAGCTACTGGGTATAGTCCATATGAGTTAGTTTTTGGGAAGAAACCTCTCTTACCCATTGAATTTGAACTCTAAACCCTTAGGATAGCCATGGATTTGGGTATAGATCTTAAACGAGCCTAGATAGAGAGAGTTTTACAACATAGTGAATTGGATGAACTTTGTTTGGTGTCGTCCATCAAACCGAGTTGGTGCAACAACAATGCAAGGTCTAGCATGATAAACATAATTGTCGCCATCATTTAAACCATCCAATTCATGTCATAATTATCCATTGCCACCCTTGCCAAATCATGTAACTATCTGATTATGTCAGCAAAGGTGAGTGATATTTGATTTAATGACATGATGTAAGGTGCGTACAGATTTCTTTACTTAAAGTTTTTTTTTTTTTAAAAAGGCGTAAATGCTTTTGATCTAGAGCTATGAACCAGTGAGGTCAAAAATGGGGGACCTCATCCCCAATATAAATTCTCAACAATTACACCCCAATGGGGTTTGAACCCTGATGGCAAGAATAACAACACACCAACTTAACCATCACACCATGCCACTATTGGTGATTTCTTTACTTAAAGTTAGTAATTATTTTGAATAAAGATTAATTAATTGGCATGAACCATTCCCTCTCTCAATTTTGAAAATTGTGCCATCGCATGATTGCTAAAAGTACGGCAATGGTTGCATAATTTCCCATGAAGAATTGTCATGATTACTCAGTAAGGACTCAAGTAAGGTGACTAATTCCTCTTCCATTGGTTATATCATAATTGTGTCCCTTTTCATTTGTAATTCAGTTAATTGAAACAAGGTAAACACTACAGAATTTTTACAGAATTTAGCAGAGCGGCAAGGGAAGGTAAAATGGGAGGAGCCAAGAAAAAGTCTGAACCAACCCCAACAGCTCAATTGTTGGCATTGAGCAATGTTGTAGGCCTATTTCAAAAAGTTGCATGGCTGGAATTTATGAAAAAGTTTGAGTGATATACCAAGCAGCTGGTAAGAGAATTCACAGATAATTTTGCAAACGAACAGATTGTGGTGCGAGGCAAGCGTTTCCAAGTAAGTCCAAAAATTATTGCTTGTCTTTCTAGTCTTGAGAATAGAGGAATTGATTTGAATGAAACTGCCAATATTACCTATCAAAGACTGGCAGAATTGTTTCATAGGGAGGGGGAGCCTCAACCTATAATCACCATAAGTACTAGGGGACATAATAAAGGTTTTCATAGAATGTCTATTCCAAAACCTTGGAGAACTCTTGTAGCCTAGATAATAAAATATTTTACCTATGAAGGACAAATAACTACGGTAGTAGGACCCTCTTTCTGTTTGCTAATTCATTTGCGCCATGGCGCTGAAGACCCTTCTCTTAGGGTTAATTTACCAGCATTATTGTGTCATTCAATTACCACCATGATGGAAAAATATGAAGTTGGGACAGGGCCACTTAAACACCACAGCCTTATACAATTGATATGCAAGTACCATTTTCGTAAAAAGCCAAAAAAGAAGTGGTAGAGATTTCTACAAAAATTTGAAAAAGTGGAGTCTGAATGACCACTTGAGGAGGGTGAGTCCTCTAAACAAAAAGAACAATATTTAGAAGAACCCTCCTCTAAGGCCTTAAGTGCTCTTGAATCCCAATAGACTTCAACAACTCCTAGTGGCAATGCACTGGAACCTTTGTCGAATGTGTTAGAAACCCCAGGATAGTCAAGGGATGTGGAAATTGTGCATTCTAGAGAAGAAGAAGATCCTCCTCGCAAGAGGAAGAAGCGGACTAAAGTCACTTTTCAAACAACCCCTCCTCTACAAAGAAGCAAAAATTTGTCTGCAGAGTTCAATGAAATTGTGCCCTATGACATAGGAAATACCTCTAAAAGTAAAAAGCCCAGGACTCGAACAAGAATATTAGAAACTGAAAATCAGCCTGGTGATGAGGTAATAAGTGAAAAGGAAAAACAAGTTGATCAATCCCCTAGGGATGAAGAGAAGAGAACGCCATCTCCAAGGGAACAGGAAGAGGGAAAAGTACAGTCACCACATTCTATGGATATTGAAGATGAACCTGTGGGGGGACTCTCCCCTTTTCTTGACAAAATTGAAAATGTACCTAGTACTGAGGAAAATGCACCTCATGTTGGCATGGAAATTCCCAATCCATCTTTCTCGGTGGACACAGGGGATGCAAAATCTAGTCAGAAAAAGGAGGAATTAGAGAAATTGGAGGTAGAAATTGTTGAATTAAAACTCCGGTTATAGAGATTTGAAGAATAGATCACCCAACAGCAAGAAGAAATTGAGGCACGTGCTGCAATTGTAAGTAAAAGGGATCAAGAAATTGCAAAATTGACAATGCAGATGGAGCAAAAAGATAGGGTCATTGAGCAGTTGTGTTACCAAATACAACAATGGAATCAATAAAGCAAGCAACATATGATTGATCTCTCTGAGAAAGATAAGCACATCCAAGGTTTGAAAAATAATTTTATGCATTTGCTTAATGCTTTTGAAGAAGAAAGAAATAGGCAAGAAGTTGAACTTAATGCTTCTGTGAGTAGATTTGTGGAGTTAGAGCAGGACTTGCAGGAAAGCGACACTAAGCCAATAATGGAATCCAAGGGAACACAAACTGAACCAACTGTTTTAGAATGGTTACAGGTACGTATCCCTCCATTATTGATGAAATGGATGGAAAGATGCTACTTATTAAGGGATGTAGAATTTAAAAATAATAGACCAAAAAAGGAGTTATTACTATTAAAAGATGTTGGGAATATGATGCCATTTAATTGCAATCCTAAACATATTTCATGTATCTCCTAAGTTCTTGGAAGGTGTTCCCCAACACTAGGATTAGAAAGAGATTAAATTCGAATGAAATGAACATGTTAATTAACATTTGTAATTATTCCTAAATGATAGGAACATGCGGGGATGCCCAAGAAGAGCTCCTACAAAATAGGAGCACATGGTGTGCCTACATGGAAGGTGGAACCCACCTTGCTTAAGTTAACTGTTTGGAGGAATGATAACACTTCAGTAATGCATGTAAAGATCCTACAAGTTAGGGATTGATATTTACATGAGTGGAGTTCAGTTCAGTTCAGTTCAGTTCAGTTATGGTTCAATTATCTTCAGTTGCATGTAGTTAGTTTGAGTTGAATGCTAGTTGACTTCAGTTGACTTGAGTTGCATGATAGATAATAGGTGGATACATTTAGTTAAGTGGGGATGATCAATCATTCATAATGTTTGCATGAATTGATGGAGAGATATGTTTTCAATTAACTAAGATTGACTTGGACCCACCTTGGGCGCCCAAGTTGGCATCTTTGATTTTACACCTTTTGCATGAGAAGATATTTACAAGGCTCAATTAATTGGGCCCATTCTTGGGTGCCATCTTTGAGGAGAAGCTTGGAAGATATTTTCTTGACCAATGATCAATTAAGTGTTCACTTTGGGGCACCTAAATTGAGGAGACTTTGGTTTTGACTTCATGTTACATGATGGAACTCTACTTGCACAAAATAGGCATAGATTTTTGAGAGGAGCTTCATGCTCTTGTAATTGACAACTCTTATGAGTTTACATGCTCATTAATTATCTATTTATTGCAGCAATTTGAAGAGAGTTTTATCAGAGTTTATTGCAGGTTGTGAAGAAGAATTGTTGAAGGAAAAAGAGGCATCTCAGTCAAGGATTGATACAATGTTATTGTAATCTTATTCTAAGGTTAAATAATACAAGCACTATTGATTCTGGTGGTGGATTTTTTTCCCGAAAGGGTTTTTCCATGTATATGTTGTGTCACTTCTATCTTCTTGTCTCATTCTTCTAAAATATTTTGTCTCTTTCTATAATTGGTAAAATTGATCTAAACAAATGATCATCCTTGGAAAGTGTTCCCCAACAATAGGATTAGAAAGAGATGAAATTTGAATGAAATGAACATGTTAATTGACATTTGTAATTGTTCCTAAATGATAGGAACATGTGGGGACACCCAAGAAGAGCTCCTACAAAATAGGAGCACATGTGGCGCCCACATGGAAGGTGGAACCCACCTTGCTTAAGTTAACTATTTGGAGGAATGATAACACTTCAGTAATGCATGTAAAGATCCTACAAGTTAGGGATTGATATTTACATGAGTGGAGTTTAGTTTAGTTCAGTTATGGTTCAGTTATCTTCAATTGCATGTAGTTTGAGTTGAATGCTAGTTGACTCTAGTTGACTTGAGTTGCATGACTAATGACTTCAGTTGCATGGCAAATAATAGGTGGATACATTTAGTTAAGTGGGGATGATCAATCATGCATAATGTTTGCATGAATTGATGGAGAGATATGTTTTCAATTAACTAAGATTGACTTGGACCCACCTTGGGCACCCAAGTTGGCATCTTTGAGTTAACACCTTTTGCATGAGAAGATATTTACAAGACTTAGTTAAGTGGGCCCATTCTTGGGCACCATCTTTGAGGAGAAGCTTGGAAGATATTTTCTTGACCAACAATCAGTTAAGTGTTTAGTTTGGGGCGCCTAAATTGAGGAGACTTTGGTTTTGACTTCATGTTACATGATGGAACTCTACTTGCACAAAATAGGCATAGGTTTTTGAGAGGATCTTTATGCTCTTGTAATTGACAACTCTTATGAGTTTACATGCTCATTAATTTTCTATTTATTGCAGCAAGTTGAAGAGAGTTTTATCAGAGTTTATTGCAGGTTGTGAAGAAGAATTGTTGAAGGCAAAAGAAGCATATCAGTCAAGCATTGATACAATGTTATTGTAATCTTATTCTAAGGTTAAATAATACAAGCACTATTGATTATGGTGGTGGAGTTTTTTCTTGAAAGGGTTTCTCCACGTATATGTTGTGTCACTTCTATCTTCTTGTCTCATTCTTCTACAATCTTCTATCACTTTCTACAATTGGTAAAATTAATCTAAACAGATAATCGTACACAAAGAATTTGTAACAAAGAACACTTAATTAGATCTACAATCTCAAAGTTTTACAAGTTTTAAAGCTACATAATTACATCCATTTTTCAACAAAAGAATCATTTCACAAAGCATATAGAGCTAAACAAGATGCTTGTGAAATCGGTGAGTTATTGTTGGCTTGTAGAAGACCATCTAGGTTGTATTCTAATTTCCTCAATGAACAACTCCTAGGATGAAAGTTACTTAGAATTCACCATAAGCAACCACATGACCCTGATAATAAAGAATTTGTTAAGATATTTGTTGAGTCCACTCCTGATTAGCAAGATTTATTATGTGAATTCTTTGTCCATAATTTTCTCTTGGAAGAATATACAGATTTTTATGTTAATTTCTTTGTGGGAGAAGTTCAGTTGAGATCATTCCTATCCATAATGCGTAATCAAATTCACTAGCAGGATCGGTCTAGGGAGTATACACATGCAGAGCAAACTGTTGGATAGCAAATGAGATACCCTCATAGGAAGCCTTTCTATTTCAAGGAACAATTTCTGGGTGTTCAACTTAGAGAGAATGTAAAAAGAAAGTATAATAATAACCTTCGGCTATTCCATAATCATTTTCAAGATCAAGGACCAAAGTTGATAGGGAAAGCTTGGCATGCATGTGAAGAAAGGTATGCCCCTCTTCCTATGTATCTCAAGAAAAGGGAGGTAATTTCACCTCTTAATATTAGATGGTCCTACATAAGGGCAGTAGCCTTGACCGATATCCTTGAGCAATTAAAAGTTAACTAGATTGGCATGAGGTATAGACCACCTCTTATATATCAATACAGATCAGAGTGATGATAGTTTTGAAATATGGGTACAAAGGGTTACTTTTCGTCAGGGATTTCTAAAGGAACCAAAGGAATTGAATATAGAGGCAGATGATTTGTATGATCTCAGTGCTAAATATGAGGAGTTGAATAAGAATTGGGGAAATGAAGGGTAGGGAGCACACCAAAGTGCAGGAGGACATGCTCGGGGTTAGGAAGGGGAGGAAATGATGAGGTAAAAATAACCTCATCAATATAATGGAATGAATACTTAATCTTACATCTTTCAACCATCCTTACCTTTCCAATTAATTATCTTTAGGATAAGTAATTACTTTTTTTTTGTGAAAAGGCGTACAATCTTTATTTCTTGGAATTAGTCGAAATAAGCTAACCTATGCTGACTTAAGCACCTTCTTTTAGTTGTTTCAGATTGTTAAATCATTTTTTGTTAGTTGTTTAGATTGTTATCTTTTGTTAGATCAATATTTCCTAGTTTCTTTACAAGCTTTACTTCTTTAGCAATTTATACATTTCTTAATTTAATCATTTCCATGCTTTCTAGTTTAGTTGTTATGCTTTTTAGATTTACAGTTTTATGCTTTCTAGTTAAATAGTTATTTCAAGCTTTCTAGATAAATGATTTCTTGCTTTCTAAGTTTAGTGGCCTCTTAGTTTAGAGTTTTATTTTAGCTGTCCAACATCTAGGAAACCCAAGGGAGATAGTCAAAATTCCTTCTATTTCATATAGCCTTCGAACACTACCCAGTTGATATATTAATGTATTTATCAGCTAAAGTGTTAGAACCTAACGATAGCCTATCATAGTCTAGGATAGAAGGTACTTTCTCACGATTTCCCAACCTTTAATATAGCCTGTCGGTAAACGTACTTGCAAGAACTTTCCTATGAGTTTCCCATTGTGGGTTGTGTTTCATAGCAAGTCCTCTCTTAAGGGTGACAAAAAGCATAAAAGTGTACTTAAGTATTTCTCTTCACCCAAGATCACATGAAGCGGAAGGGGATTGGATATGTACTATAAGTGCACACAGACAATGAAGTACACTTAGTGTGTTTCTCTTCACCCAAAATCGCACGAAGCGCAAGGGGATTGGATACACACTATAAGTGTGTCACAACAAAGTAGACACTAATTCATTTTACCGACTAAAGCTAAGATGAATTCATTTTATGCACCAAATGAAATGTTAAGTTGCCTTGTTCAATTTTGAACCCAAAAGACAATGATGAGATGAGGGTTCAATTTCAATCCCGTTTGAGCATTCATTTTAAACCCAAATGAAATTTAGTGAGGCCCTAGATCGTAAAGTAAAAAGCATAATAATTTGGGTAATAATTTCCCAAAGTGCCAAACAATTGTTACAATCATAAAATCTTAATAAGAGAATGCTTCTTCACTTTAACTTCGTGTCGTCCAACCTACAAAACCACATTAGTCTAAAAACCAGAACAACATTAGAGGCATGTTAGTACCCTAATGAATCAAAAAAAATAAAGCACATGCTGAAAAAGGATCATTAAACTTCTTACCAAAGTTGGGAGTCACTATACATGATAGCGTCGCTTTGCAAACAAATTAGAGAGCACGATAGCGTTGCTATTTTGTCAAGCATCGTCATTTTCAAATTTTTGATACCTCTATAAAGTATTAGCATCGTCATTTGTTTAATTAGCATCAGTGCATTTAATAGGTGTCGCTATTTGAAATGACGATAGCGTTGCTATATGGCGACGCCTTGCAAAGGCGTCACTGAAATTGTTTGAGGCGTCGCTCTATCCTGTAAAAGTCAAAACAAATGAAATTTGAGATAGAAATTGATTAAATTGATGGTTAGCCCTCCTTCTAGCACTAGAATGTAGATCAAGGATATTAGTATGGGTTGATTACACTTGATTCATGAAGAATCAAAGCATATTCATGCCACTAATACTCAATCTTAAACAAGATCATTCAAATGAAAGCTAAGCTAAACATTTATTGAAACTAAACATTATGAACTGTGAAAGCATTTAAATGTCTACTCTAATCCATCTGAAACTTATCCCATTTTTGAATTGTTGTGTTGATGTGGAACAACAACCCTTTCCCAATCATGTGATCAATGAGCTTGTTCCAATTGATTCTATTAAAGAGAATAGATGAAACTATTGTGATATGTGAATGAAAACATGATTTTAATCTAAAATGAACATGACGTAAAAGCTAATCTACCATGATTTTATGCTAAATGATTCAGATATGCAATTTCTAAGCTAATCTAAATGAGATTTAAACCAAAAAGATTCAAACCCTAATTATCTAATTAGCTAAATAAATGCATGGAATCCATTAATGGAAGCTAATCTATTATGCAACTAATTTAAACTAAAAAAATGCTAAATGTGTGCAAAGATGAGTGTGAGTGTGAGTGATTCCAACAACATAATTTTGCAAATTGAAAGATGGATCCCTATTCAATAGAGGAAAGCCCTATTTATAGAATAGGTAAAAAGAGATCAATGGATGAGATCAAAAAGATCAATCAACGGTCAAGGATGAAAGAAAGAAAAGGCATGGATCATGGATTCTCATCAACGGGTGAGAATGAAAGATGAGATTCAATCAAGGGTTCTCATTCCTTCCAAACAAACACACTTTTGACCTATTTAAGAGGTCAAAAGTTAACTTTCTCAAGAGGTTTCAAAAGTTAACTTGCTCAAGAGGTTTCAAGTTTAACTTGCTCAAGAAGCCAAGTGAGAATATTTCCTTTTTCAAATGATTGGAGGAGAGAGAATATTCTTTGGAATATTCTCATGGGTGAGAAAAAAGGACATTTTTCAAATTAAAACAAAGTTTAATTGTGCAAAAAGGGGAAGGAATATTCCATGGGAATATTCCCCTTTTGGAGGAAAATTAGATTAATTAGATAATTGTTAATTAAACAATGTTAATCATACAATTAGGGGATTTTAGAAGAATTTAAAGTGATATTCATTAAATTAAATGATTTAATGAAAGGGGAAAGGTGAAATGACATTTAATTAAATAACTCAGGGTTATTTAATTAAATAAGAAGACTCGGGGAATTAAATTAAATAGTTTGATTTATTTAATTTAATGAGATGAAATGTTAGCATGAAAGGGGGTGAATTAACCTGATTTGATGAATTAGGTTAATAGACGAAAATGATGCAATTAATTAAATAGCTAGGCTAATTTAATTAATTAAGCAAAAGAAGATGGGTTTCAAGATGAAATGGTGTTAGTATACCTATTTCGAGTGTGTGATATCATTCAGGACATTTTTTAGTTTCTACAGTATCTTGTTGCGTTAAGGGCTTATTTTGCATAAGGGTGTTAACTTTCCCTTGTTGGTCTATTTGAGACGCTTGGTTCACACTACTTTGTGTAATTTAGGCACACTTGTGGTACTCATGGTGATGGATGAAAATGGTTGCGCTCGAAATGTCGAGGTCATCGTGGTATCATGGAATGTAAGAGGTTTGTGTGGATGTAGAGGGTGTTCTAGAATGGTGGTGGAAGATTGAGGTGTGGCACCGAATGTTGATGTCTAAGTGGTGTTTTGGGGAGGATTGGTGTTTAGAGTACCCACAAGTGTGTTTCTTTCCAAAGGAAGAGTGTGACCAAAGTCCTTAGCAAGACTAGTTGCAAGACTAGGAGTTTGTGTTTGACTTGACCCTAGTGATGGAGTTGATTGAATCATAGATGGAGTCAAGCCTTGTGCCAAGTTTTGTGTGATCAAAGATGGTGGAATTGAATCCACTCTCTCTAAAGCTTGAAGTTCTTGTTTATACTCAAGGAGTTCTTCCTTAGTAAGCTCAAATGGTTTTTTTGTGATGTCTTCTACCTCATATGGTCCCAATGGATTTTGGGGTTGTTGTGAGGGGGTAGAATGACTCCTTGGATCAAATTCTTGAGGATTGGTATCACTTGTGGTGAATGTGACTTTGGATTGTTCCATGATTCTCTTGTGTTGTGATCTTGTTGTAACCATAAATTGTGGGTCACCTATGGGAGAGTTATGTTGAGATATGTTTAAACTCTCTAGTTGTCTCAAATTTTGGTAAAAGGGACACTCTAAGTCGTTTTGGACCAATGATGTGAATGGGAGATGAAAAAGGTGAATGATATGGGGAATGATCTTTGTAAACTTTTGGGACAACACTTTTGACTATAGGTTTGATTGTTTTGATATCCTGGATAAAGATGACAATGAACTTGTAAATATTTAAGGTATACTTGTGACCTTCAAGATAAAATAGTCCACAAATATGATAACTAACTTAACTAAATGCATGGCAAAGGATTCATTTCACACACAAAGTGGCTAATTTAGGGTTTTTGTTTAATAAATGTCTAATTCCAAAGTGTTGGTGTGTCCAAAAGTTTATAAAGTTTGGTGAAGTGAAAGGTGAAATATGATAAAGGGTGGATGAAATGTTTGACCCAAAATGTTAACCTAAAATGAATCTTCATTTTGTAAGACCAAGGTAGTGATAAAAATGCTATCCCTATAAAGTGATAAAACCTTAAGAACTCAATGATTTTGGTAAAATAGAACTTGGACTCAATGTTTGCAATATTTTCCTTGTCTCAATTTTCTTGTTTTTGGAAGTCAATGTTTTGAACATACATCAATGTGGGGTGTTCATTTGATTTAATCTTTGCGTAAGTGAGATTGTTTCATTACCACATCAATAAAGTCTTAGTTAAAGTTCAAACTAAAATCTCTATTTCTAAGCAACTCTCATTTCACAAAGTCCATTATGTGAAAATCATGAAGCTTAAGACCATAGTTCTCTATATTAACCTTGGAAAGTATGGATTTAGATATAATCCAGAATACTTAGAATCCTCTAAGGACAAAAATCCTTAGGGACAAGCAATAATATCAAGACTTTTCAAAAGGTATCGATGCTTAAACCAAAGGGTTTAAAGTTTGATGAACCATGTTGATGTGTGTTTGATATGTTTTGGAACCAAGCAAAGTATTAAACTAACTCGTAAGCAATATAACATCCCTAGCTCAAGTGGGTACGTTTTTCTTAGTGGGATTGCCTCATGCCCTTAGTAGTGGAAGAGATCATTTTACATGCAATTAAGGAAAGAGTGTAGAGGTATGTTAAGAATGAAGTCTTAACCTCTACACTTTAACCAAAATTTGACATGGAAAGTAACTTATTGGAATCCAAGCTCCAATGCACCACTTTGAAAAACTTTTTGGATGGAAAAATTTGGCCACTACTTAAACAAGGTTCTTAATGACTACAAACCGAGAACACTAGAACCAACACTCACCCGCTGGCCACTTAAGGCTCTTTAACCGTTCTTGTTTCACTTAAGGCATAGGATTAGGTGAAATATGTTGTTGGCATGGATTGATGCTAATTTCTCATGATTTCACATCCTTTATTTAAATCCCATTGGTAAACTTGCTTGCAAGAACTTGGATATGAGTTTCCCGTTGTGGGGTGTGTCTCATAGTAAGCCCTCTCTTAAGGGTGACACAAAGCATGAAAGTATACTTGAGTATTTCTCTTCGCCCAAGATCACACGAAGCGCAAGGGGAGAGGATACGTACTACAAGTACACACAAGCAATGAAGTACACTTGAGTGTATCTCTTCACCCAAGATCACACAAAGTGCAAGGGGAGTGGATATGCACTACAAGTGTGTCACAAAAAAGAAAGCACTCATTCATTTTAAGCTTGAAAAGCATAATGAGTTTATTTTAAGCACCAAATGGAAATGTTTGATTGTCTTGTTCAATATTAACTGATATAGCAAGATGAGGATGTGTGGGTCCAATTTTAACAAACTTCGAAAGTAAATTTTAAGCCCCAATTGAAAGCTAGTTGTCCTAAGATTGTAAGTTTTAAAACCCAATTGAAATTTAGTGGTCCTAAAGCATGAAGCAAAGCAACATATGAGGGTTTATACCATCCCCTAAGTGTCAAAACACTTTTTCAATAATTAGAACTAAGAAAATCTGAAAATCAAAATTTGTAATTTTTTTCAATTTTTTCTATCTTATAGTAAATTGTGTTTTCAGAGGCCTTCAGAGTGGAATTTGGGGTTTAAACTTGCGTCAGTCCCTAAAAATTGATATTTGTAGGCATGGATTTTTAGGGATTGAATTAGTACTCTTGGAGACCTTTCCAACAGTGCAAACAAATTCGAATTTCGAGCACCGAGTAGAAAGTTATGACCCCAACAAGTTGGGGTAAATAATTTCCTAGTTTTTCCCAAATCTGCAAAACCAGTTAGCCTCAAAAAAAAAAACTAGATGTCAGTGACATGTTAGAGATCACAATAAAGAAAAAATTTAAAGCGCATGTCAAAAGTAGGTCTCTATTTTGTCTACCAGTAAAAAAGCGTCGTTGAAATCAATTACGTTGTTGAATTTTGTCAAACGCATCACCATATCAGAAGTGTGTCGCTTTGGTGAAAATCACATGTGTTGCTCTGTAGTAAAATAGTGACATCAATTGTGTTGCTAAAATGAATGTGTCGCTAAGCATCCATGCCCTTAAGAAATGGCGTGTGGGTATGGTGGTCTGCAACAGTTCGTTGCAGGGCGTAGGATGGATCATGGTTTGAATGGCAAAGGCGAGCCCAACTAGAAGAATATTGAGGACATTTGGCATCCAAAAAGATGGGATAGGTATCATAGAAACAATTTACAGAACCTGAAAGAGGATGATCGTGCTACTGATGTTCATGGGTAGCGTGGGGGTGCTTCTAGGCACAAGGGGCGAAATGCTAGAGGTGCTTACAAGAATGAGGAGTTCAAAAGACCTTGTCAGCAGGACAAGGGTCATAAAGGTTTTGGTGGCCATACAAGGGTAGAAGATCAAGATGGCTAGGGGCAAAACCCTAATCATCGCCCCAACAACACCACAAAAAATGTTGGCAGCAAAAGCAGTCTCAAATGGAATGGGAGGAGGCGAGGGAAGATTTTGGGTCAAGGAAGAGTCATGTTCCAGTTCCAGCAAGGGGTAAAGCGATTCCGGGTGGAAGGGCTACTCTAGTTGTCAACTTGGTTAAGCTCCACGCAGAGGTGTTGAGATTAGAGAATCTTGGGATGATTGTGAAATGGTATAGATCTTCCCTTAACTGGGATTACCTGGTCAAATGGTGGAAGGAGCATTGGGGCTTTGAGCTTCAGTTTAAAATTCTCCAAAATGGCTATTTTCTGGTCATATGCTTGACTAGAAAGCTGAGAGACGAAATAATGGATGGAGTTTGGGTCCTCGATGGTTGCGGTTTCTATTTGGGTCGGTGGGTTGTGGGCTTCAATCCCTCAAGTCATGAAATGGAGACGGTCCAAGACTGGTACAAACTTTCTAATCTTTCATCGGAGTATTGGGAGCCCAGTATTCTAGAGGAGATTAGGAACCGCTTGGGAACCTTTGTTTGTGTTGAAGAGCGCAAAGATGTAAAGGAAGATTCTACATATGTCAAGGTGTGTGTGGAAAATAATCCGGTGAGGCATATTTGGGATGAAATCGAGTTGATATTTGATTACGGAAGTTGGGTTCAAAAGCTAAGCGTAGATTCCATTACCAGTCATTCGTTGGTGTGTCCATTGGTTTGTAGATCATCTTCTCAGAAAGCGAGTAAAGCTAGGGATGACGAACCCTCATCATCACATGTGGTGGCGGTGGTCAAAACCTAAGCCTTGTTAGAGGCGAAGGATCATGTAGTGGATAGAAGGGAGGAACCAGTGATTATTAAAATCCCTCTTTTGTCGAATCCTAATATGGGAGGAGACATCTTGGCTCATCAGCCAGAGGCAGTGGATTTGGATACCAATCCCTAGGAGGTGGACAACATGCAAGGAGATGCAGTGGGGATGGAGGTAGGCGAGGTTCAAGAATTTAAAAATAATTTGGCCTTGAACAAGAAGATTTTAGAAGTTTTGGAAATTTTGGATGAAGACTGTCAAAATGTGGGGTTGAACTCCCTGATAGAGGTCGGCAAAGAATAGGTAGAACTGGTTGAAGCTGTAAAGAATAGCTCATGGGAGCTCGAGGAAGGAGAAATGGCGGATGATGATTTCCCTACACATGGGGATATTGGAGTGTTGGATGACCCTGAAGGATTGGGCTCTCTTTCAAGGAAAAAGAGGAAATCAATCTCAAGATTGGAATTGGATAGAACTAAGTTGGGAATTTTCCAAAAGGATTTATTTAAGACTACTTCGGATTGTGGTGACAATAAAAAAGAGGTAGAATATCAAATAAGGAGAAACGAAAATGGGATAGAGAAGCAAATGGCGAAAAGAAGATTGAATTCATGATGAAAGTAGGGAATAGCAATGAGGCTCCTTACGTGGAATGTTAGGGGTCTTAACACCTCTAACAAATGGAGCCTTATAAGGATCCACATCAATGCTTTTTAGGCAGACTTAGTTCTTATGCAATAAACAAAACTTGGAGATCAGGATTTGGTGAAGTTCAACAAAAAATTGAAGCTTTGGAAATGGGCAAGGGTTGGGGTGGAAGGTGCTTCGGGTGGTTTTCTAACCATTTGGAGGCCTTAATTAGTGTTAGTGGAAGTCATTGAAACCAATCAACATTGGATTGCTTGTTAGGTAAGAAGTCTAATCTCTAACCTCCATTTCATGCTTGTCAATGTTTATGGACCTTCATCTTATTTGCTAAAAAGACAAGTGTGGCAAGAGTTAGATCAAATCCTCAAATTGTCCAGGGGTTGAGTTTTGATTTTTGGGGGGAGATTTCAATGCCATTTTAAGGTTAGCAGATAAAAAGGGGGGGTTGGAAGAGTCCTTCAATCCCAAAAATATTTTCAACACTTTATGGAGAGAAATTCGCTAGTTTAGATGCAAACAGGTAACGGAGCTTTACCTGGACTAATAGAAGGAAGAATTTTTGTAGCATAGTGGAAAATCTTGATAGATTTCTCTTTAAAGGGAATTTGGGTGCCTTCCCCTTTACCATGGATAGCAAAATCAATCTGGGGGTGGGCTCAGACCATTTTCAAGTACAATTGGTTATTGAAGGTGAGAAGGGGCCAGTTCGTTGCCCCTTTAAGCTAGAGTTAATGTGGTTCAAGGATTAAAAAATTCTAGATTTGATCAAACATTGGTGGAACGAGTGTAACCCAAGCGGCTCGAAGATGTTCAATATTGTGGCTAAACTGAAGTTTATCAAGCAACAACTTAGGCAATGGAATAAAGATATTTTTAAAGATATCTTCGAAGAAAGGTCCAAGATTGAGGCAAAACCGGGAAAGCTAGCTGAGACAATTATTAATCAAGGAATGGATAATGAAAGTTTTGAACAAGAAAAGGATTTGACTTTGAAATTGAATGATTTGTTGGCAAAGGAGGAGCTATTTTGGAGGCAGAAATTGAGGGAGATCTGGCTAAAAGCGAGTGACAGGAATACAAAATATTTCCATAATTCCACAAAGGTTTGTAGGGAAGTTAACATGATTTCCAGTATTTTAGTCATCTGTTGGAGGATCCTCAAGAAATTAAAGACTCGGTTGTTGAGTATTTTAGCAACCTTCTTAATGATTGGGAGGGTAATTTGGGAGCGCATAATGAAATTCTGAGGAATATCCCTTCTCTAATTTCTAAATCGCAAATGGAGGTATTGAATGCTCAGTTTACAAAAGAGGAAATAAAAGCAACCACATTTGGTTTAAATCCAGAGAAGGCTCCTCGGCCCAACGATTTTCCAACGTTCTTCTTTCAGAAATGTTGGGATTTTGTGGGTTCAGAAGTCACAGAGGCAATTGAGGACTCAAGGAGCACATGGAAGATCCTAAGGGAGATAAATAATACTTTTATAGCACTTATTCCTAAGAAGGAGAAGCTGGAGTTTTGGGATGAATTTTTTCCCATTTCTCTTTGCAATACTTTCTATAAAATCTTAGCCAAGGTGGTTGCTAATCATCTTAAGAAACTTCTACCAATCATCATCTCTGAGGAGCAAACATGGTTTGTATTTGGGAGGTCAATTTTTTATGGTGTAATAATAGCACAAGAATTCATTCATTCTGTTCAGAAAACAAAAAAACCAGTTATGTTGCTAAAATTAGACAAAGAAATCCTACGACCGTGTAAACTGGCATTTTTTGTTTAAGGCTCTTGAGGCTTTTGGTTTCCATAGAGATTGGCTTGATTGGCTGTTTGGTTGGGTGGCCAGCCCGTGTTATTCAATTCTTTTGAATTGCTCTCCAAAAGGTTTTTTTCCAACTTCAATGGGTTTAAGGCAGGGAGATCCACTTTCCCCTTTTCATTTCATAATTATGGCAAAAGCATTGGGTTTGTGGATAGAAAAGGAAAGAAGTTCAGGTTGGATCGAGGATCTTCAGGTAACTAGTAGCCTTCCGGCTATTACCCATCAACAATATTTTTGATGACATAATGTTGTTTGGGGTTGCTTCGCTCAGAGAAGCTAGGAGGTTAAAAGGAATTTTGGATAAGTACTCTTTAGCCTTTGGACAGATGTTGAATCGTGCTAATTCAAAAGCTTTTTTCTTCAACATTAATAGTGTGCTAGAAAATTAGATTTTAAGGTGTTTGGGTTTCAAAAAAGGAGCATTGCCTTGCAAATATCTAGGTCTTCCTTTGGCAGAAGGGACTCAACATGGAAGTACTTGTAATTATTTATTAGAGAAAGTGAAAGATAAACTCTCTACTTGGAAGAGTAGGTGGCTTTCCTGGGCAGGGAGATTAACAATGCTAAAATCAATTATTGCAGCCCTTCCCATTTACACGATTCCATGCCTTCAGTTGTCAGTGGGAGCTAGAAAATCCATCAATAGATCAATGAAATACTTCTTTTGGAATGGAAGCGAGGATCAAAAAAAGTTTCCTTTCATTAAATGGCAAAAAGTGTGCGAAAGAAGAGAAGATGGTGCGGGATTGAAAAATATGATGCTACAAAATAAGGCGCTTGGGGAAAAGCTGGCCTGGACTATACACTCTCGTTCAAAGCTGAAATGGGTTAAAATTATAAAAGCCAAATATCTGGATAATGAGGAATACTACTTTCTAAAAGCAAAGTCTCTACCAAATGGCTCTCGAATTTGGAACTTCATTAAAAATGCTAGGGATCTCATTTTGGATTTTATAACCTAGGAGGTCAAAGGTGGTGATGAGGCTCTTTTTTGGGAAGATTCATAGGAGGGTTTTCCTATTCTTGCAGATGATCCTTCCCTTGCTTGTGTTAAAGAAAAGGCTAAACAGGTTTGGGGTGATAAAGTTTGGGACTACTTTGATGATCAATCTAGGTCTCAGGATGATTTTTATCATTAGAAGTCTCTTAGCCAATTGGGTTTGGAGGCTCAAGAAGTAGAAGCTTTTGAGAGGACTCTAAAAGGGAGGTGAGTATGGAAGAGAGTGGGCAGGGACAAAATTTGTTGGAAAGGGAATACTCGGGGAAGATTGGTTATGCAATTCTTACCTCCTTTGATCAAGCTGATTCGAGACTCCCGATCAAATTGTGCTGGAATAAGGCATGCCTCCCCAAGGCTAGTATTTTTACTTGGGCGGTGGCTCAGGGAAGGATTTTGACTGGGGACAGGTTTGCAAAGATAGGTTTTCTTGGCCCCTCTAGGTGCCCTCTATGCAATTTTAATGAGGAAACAGTGGACCATCTACTTCTAAATTGTCAGTTTACATAGGTTATATGGGAATGGTTGTGCTCCAAATTGTACTGGAAAACTGCTCTTCCTAGACATTTGTTAGAATGGTTGAATTCATGGCCAGCGCCACTGAGGCATTCTTTGTTTGGTGATCTTTGGTTGATGTGTCCCTCAATTGTTCTATGGGAAGTTTGGAAAGAGAGGAACAAAAGGATTTTTCAGGAAAAGGAATTATCAATTCCCAGACTGGAATGCAAAATTGAGGAAAGCATAGTTGAATGCTTTAATGCAAGGCTCGAAGGGATGAACCTCAAAGAGCTGAATTTCTCGGCTTGGGATTCTTTCATAATGAAGAACTAGTATGGCATCAAGGTTCCTGTATTTGTGGGTGTGGGTGGTTCGGCGTCGATTGAAGAACACAATAAAGTGGTTTGGAGCCCACATGACCCGAGATGGGTCAAACTGAATTTCAATGGTGCTTCAAAGGGTAACCCTGGTCCCTCTAATGCGGGATGTATTGTGAGGGATAGTAATGGGGAGGTGTTGGGGTCATTGGCGGTTGCACTTCTAGAGGGGTCAAATAATGCAGCGGAGTTCCAAGCTCTACTACTAGGATTAAATCTTTTCCAAGAATTAAAAAAAAGCAAGGTGGTAATTGAAGGTGATTCCATTTTAGTCATTAATACCTTGCAAATAAGGAAAATTTTGAACTGGAAGTTGGGAGAGAAGCTTGAGGTCGCGTTGGGTTGGATTGGAGGCTTCGAACAAGTAATATTCAATCATATTTTGTGGCAAGGGAATAAGGAACCTAATTTTTTTTCCAATTTGGGAGTGGTTGGTCCAGACAAGAAAGTGATTAACAAAATTTTACTGTAAAGCTAGTTGGTGGTTGGGTGGGCGATCCTCCACGTCAGTGGAGGGATTTTGATGGAGTATGAATTGGCTCATACGTGGTCTTATTACTGAGGTCGTCGCTACGGGTATGAGTGGAGAGAATGGAAATGACAGATGGAATTTGTCTTGGAGTACTATGTATGCGGTGAGTACATGCATTGATGTTAGCTAGTGAAATGCTCTCATTTCAAGGATTGCCTTGAGTTAAAGGTAGGAGGTGTGGGATGGATGATCGTGCAAGGATAGATTGCCTTGCATCAAAATAATTCTTCGCTTATGTGATGTGAGTTCGACTTTGTTGCCATGGGTATTATTTATGGGTGGTATAGTCGGCGAGTTGGTAGAGTGCGGGTTGCAGTGTTTATGTGGTGTTAAAGTTGGTGGTGAGTTGGCTGACTATGTTCGGCTTCTAGAGGCTTCTGAAGATGGAAAATTCAGGTCACTCCACGTTCATAATTTTAGTTTCTATGGAGGGGTTGGAGTCATTTGGCGTAGACACACCCATTTCTTTTCTGGCGATGGAGAGACAAGCCACTTTCAAAGAAATTACTGATTAGTGGCTTAAGTGTGTCCTGCTCGACAAAGATCCTTTGGTTTTGGTTGTTGTTAAAATGGTCTTAGGGAAAGGACATTTAGAGAGGAAGGAGTATGCAAGGGATAATGCTTATATCTTCTCGTGCTTCTTAGCCTCATTGTTGGATGTCGAGGTTCCCAAGGCGGAGGCTAAGGACTTGCTCATGCGCTTGTTTTGTGAGGACTTGGTGGGTGGTTTAGAGGAAACTCTAAAGGCGACAATTGTTGGCAAAGGGATTCCGTGACCAATGGATTTGGAGTTGCTCTAGAAAAAAAGATGAGGCAGTGAAAATTTTCCCTTTCCTCTTGGACTTGAAAGGGGCAAACCTTATGAGGCATAGGATGATTTCGGCCATGGCGGTGGAATTTTTGAAAAGGAAGTTAGGGTTGGTGGTGGCGGATGGTTTGGACTGGGTGGTTGATTTCGACACTTTTGCTAAATTGAATGGGTTTCTCTTAAGTTCGACTTCTTTTTGTTTTGGTTAAATTTTTCTCTTTGGCTTGGAGTCTAGTTTATGGGCTTACTGGTATTGGCTTGGACTCAGCCATTTATGTACGAATTATGCTCCCTCATCAGGTTGGTTGTAGTGGTCTATGGTAGTTTTTTTGGCTCCTAGTTGGGTGTTGGTATATCCTACTATAGCAAACGTTCTGCATGGTTCATTTTAATTTTAATATAATATATCAAACTCTTACATATAAAAAAAAATGAATGTGTCGCTATAATTAAATTCATGATGTGAATAAAAATCACTTTAGCATCGCTATATTAAAAATGCAGTGACGAAATTAAAACATGCATCACTAAATTAATTATACGACGTTGAATTTTAACCATTTAAGTGTGTCACTATATAGTGGCATGTCTCATATGCGTTGTTGAATCCATCAATGGCGTCAATGTATCTACAAACACAAGAACATGAGAATCTAAAGAGAAATTCATCAAATTCAATCAGTATAACACTCCTAGCGCCAAAATGTGACCAATGTCATAGCGTAAACCAAAAAAGCCAAATCCAAAAGAATTTAAAGCCTAATTAATCCCCTAAGCAATGATTCCAGTAAGATATTCAAAATTCCAATAAAACAAAGAAGCCATTAAACTAACATGCTAAAAACATGAAAGCTTGACAAACATATATTCTATGACCTCAAACCTTATCTTATTGGGGGAGTGGTGTCGCATTGATGTAGAATGGTGTCCCTTTCCCAATCCCTTGGATAGTATGAGCTTGTTTCAATCAGTTTTATTAAAGAAAACTGATGAAACCGATGAGAGATGAATAAAACATGATAAAAACTAGTTTAACATTGTAGAATGCTTTCCTTAGACTTGCTCAAATATGGAAAAAAAAGCAAATATTAGTCTTTAAACAAGTGTAAACAAGCATTCCCCATGAAATTAATTCAAACACAAGAACATGAAATCAAATCAAAATATCAAGTAATATACTAAAGAAATCCTATTCTAAATGCTCAAACCAGCATCCCATGGGGGAATTGGTGCTTCTCTTATGTGGAAAGAAGCCCTTTCCCAATCCCTTGATAAGCTTGATGATAAATGTGTGATTCTTGATGCAAAATGACAATAACCTAGCTACGGATGATAAATTCTATGCTAACTTGGATGAAAATATGGATGATTGTGGATAATAAACTTGCATAAACTAGTGGATCATAACCTTGCATAAAAATCCGGATGATTGTGGATGAACTTGTGGATGAAATTCTAGATCCTCAATCAATAGAGAAGGCCTCTATTTATAATGAAGAAGGATTGAAGATTGAAGAATAGGATTAATGTGGGATTAAAAAGGGGACCAATGGCATTGTGCCACTTGTCAACATGCTAATGAAGGAGAGTGGAGCACATTTTGAACAATGTGCATGTTTAATGCATGTAGGTGAGATTTGAATTTCAAGAGGTGGCTTGTGTAAGGAGAGATGTAAGAGGAATTAATGCCAAGTTGGCTCAAGGAGAGGACATGTAAGAGCCTTCAATGCAAAGGTAGAGGACAAGAGTCCTTTGGGAGGGAAAAATCAAGTGGGTAGAATATTCAAAAGAATATGCCATATTTGAATGAAAATAGGGGGAATTAGTAAATCAAATAAATTGATTTACATGTGCAACTTGCAAAAGCTAGAGGAATGGATATTAGTGTTAGGAGTTAATTAATTTATGATTAATTAACTTAGATTGTAACATTTGATTTAAATATTTTGAGTTTATTTAAATCAAATGAGAAGATATTGGAAAATTAGTATTTTAATTAAATAAGATTGATTTATTTAATTAAAGGAAGAACATTAGGATTTAATTAAATAAAGTTGATTTATTTAATCAAAGAGAGAATATTAGGATTTAATTAAATAAATTTAATTTATTTAATTAAAGGAAGAACATTAGGATTTAATTAAATAAAGCTGGTTTATTTAATTAAAGGAAGAATATGATAAAATAATCTGATAAAGTGTATTATCCGATTTTAGAAGGAATTAAATTAATTAAATAAAGATTATTCAATTAATTGATTAGTGTAGAAATGATTAGGGAAGAATCGGTGTTAATCAATTAGAATCAAGTACATGATATCAATCAAGATATTCTGAGTGTCTACATTTTGCCCCTCTTTGAAGCAATGTACATGTTGTGTTGGTTCAAAGAATAACACTTGCTGAGATCAAAGTTCAATTTTTTTTTATTTTTTCGAATGCCCCACTACTGCCCCAGCGAAAAGAATTATGCTCATATACTGGCCCCTTAAGAGATCGAACGAAAAATTTGGATTTTTGGGTGATTTCTTGAAAAAAGACAAGAAGTTGCCCAACAGGTCCAAAAAGGCTCCAAGATGCTGAAAATATGCCAAAATGCAAAAAAAGGATGTGAAATGAGCTTTGGTTGGGAAAAAAAGGTGTCAGGGGTGAAAAACCCTAGTTTGACAGTTAAATTGGGGCAAAAAACCCTAATTTTCATGCTTAAATAGTCTTGGAGAGGTCACTTTCCATTCATTTTTGCATTCACACTTTGAAAGTTCTAGCTTTTTGAGCTCTGGCCCTCATGTAGAATGGCGCAATGAGTGCTTCCTCGACACATTTTTGAGTATGTGCGTACCAGAGACTTCCAGGTGCAGGACCACTAGTATGTGACCCAAACCCGACTTTGAAATTTGTTTTTTGAGTGCATTTATTACGTTTTAAAAGAGTTAAAGTCGCTAGTGTCACTATACGGCAACGCACAAACTGCAAATCGACGATGTTGATAGCTCAAACAGCGCCACTAGTATAAATGGCGACGCAGTTCACGATTTGACTTTAGGGTTTTAATTTTCAAATAACAATGCCAATGTAAATGGTGACGCTTGGCCCAATTTGAGATTAGGGTTTTTCGGTCAAAGGGCGATGCATGTGAAAATGGTGACGCTATGAGGGATTTAGCATTTTCAAAGGGGTCAGCATCGCTGTTTGGAGTTTTACAAATAGTGACACCTTTGCAAACTGCGATGTATTCATGGTTCTGGGTCAAAAACTCCAAACAAGGTTAGATATTTTTTGTGAATTTTGACATCATCGCCTCATGGGTGTAAGAGATGATCCAGCCTGTGCTTTTGCGCAAGCATCAACCCTCAGTCTTACGTAAATTGGGTGATTTATCAGAGTTACAATAAGAGCATCTGGGGGAGATCGGTCTTTGGTATGTCGCTTATGCACTCGTTGTCTGGACACACTTGGTGATGATGACTGTGTTGTGCAAGAGGTGGCATAGCGAGACCTCATATTTTCACCTTCTGATTGGCGAGGCGATCATGACCTTAGAGGATGTATGGTGGATCATGCGGTTGCCGATACATAGTGATCGTGTGATCTATGATATAGATGCCGACAATGGTGCATGTTTTGAGGTCATGGAGGTAGAGGAGCTTGCACTTGTCGAGGGCCAGATTGACTTGGAGTATTATAGAGGTCAGGTGTTGACTTTCAGGTTGATTTTTGCTGCTATTATATGCAGGTTAGTAGCTCCAGATCGACAAGGCAGATACTTCAATCCACAATGGGGCTTGGCTTGGGAGAGGATGCTTTACCAAACGACCCTGTTTGCCTAGGGACCAGTGATGCTGGCCTCACTATACCACGATTTACATGATTTTGCATATTGCAATAGTCGAGTGATTGGTACCAAAGTGACACTGTTGCATATCTAGGCTTGGGAGCATATTGTTGTGCTTCGATCGATTGTTACTTAGGTTGATACAGAGACCGATGATCCAGCGATTTGGAGATACAGGGGTGGGATCACTTTGAGATATACAAGATAGCTGGGTCTACCTTATTGGCGTTGAGTTTTAGATTAGATGACAGTGTTCTATTGGCACCCCTAGTTACAGATGCCTGCATGGTACAATGACATACAATAATTTTTTAATGCTCGACGGACCTGACTAATGTAGGGGAGGGAGCATACGATTATAGAGTGCTATCTCCCAGACAGGGTGGTCCGACAATTTGGGGAGGTTTAGGATCCATGGGGATCCATGGGATGCCCAGATACAAGAGTTGCAGGGACAGGTACAAGGATTATAGGCACAACTACAGGCTGTTACGATGGAGAGAGATCATGCTAGGCAGCGGGTCCAAGCCTTTACTACCAAGAGGGATCACAAGCGTCAGTAGAGGCAAGCCACAGAGCTTCAGTTAGCTTAGGAGGTCGACCATAGACAACAGCCAGAGAACATGGCTGCCACATCCCAAGGTAGGATTGTGCTAGCATAGATGTACTGTGATGTTGTTAGGGAGGAAAAGTATTACAAGTTTCACTACTGGAAGGTTGTACCCGCGACTCTTTGACAACCAGATTACTCCTAGCGAACAGGGGTTCGACAGACAAATGACTAGGTAGAGAGGCAGTCAGGTGAGGGGAGCAGCCACTAGGGCTAGCAGCTATGTATGGTTTTTTATCAACACTTGATTTTCTTTGAGATAGACTCACAAGCTCCGTTTTTGATAGCCCTATGGGCATTGTATCCTAATTGATATACATACACTTGAGTCAGATTTGTACCATGATAGTGATGATTTTTTGATATATATGATATGGATATGATTGATTTATGATGTGATGTGTTCACTTTATTTATGTCTTATGGATGGATGCATTTGATCTTCTATGTATATGCAATGTGATTCTATATGATGTGATATGATGTATGATTATGTAGATGTGCATGGATGTTATGGATGCATTTCTTTTCTATATTATTTCTATGCACTTTTATGGTGATGATGTTTGCAATATGGATGTATGGATGCAAATGTTCATGGTATGCAACTAATTCTAGGATGCTTAGACTAACAAATCTATATTATGCCCCAAATGATAATGCAAAATGGATGATGTGATACGTTATGATTATGCTCTTTTTCTTTTCCAGTATCCTTTCTATGATGCAAGTATGGATGATGTGATGATTTCTATATGATTATGCAATGGATGCAAATGTATGGTTTATGAGATGCTTAGAATAACCAATTTATATTATGGTGCAATGATGGAAATGCAATGCATGTGAAATGATATGAATGATATGCAGCATACTGATGGTTTGTGGATGCAGGATGGATGCATTGGTGATGTTTAGTTGACTGTCATGGTACCATGTTAGCGCGGCGAGAAGAAAGAAGAAAAGAGGATCCAATAAGTCCATGATCTGCTGAGACTTTATTATAAATAATGATGAGAGATTGATGGTGTTTCGATTATCAGAGATTGGGATTTTAAAAGAGCTTACTTACCTTATGTTTGATAACACACATAGGCATGATGCATCAAGGTATAAAAAACTAGGATGGCATTTACAACTTAGTGTGATGGACTTTGACTTGGCAATCAGATGGGAGTATCCTTGTTCACACCTAACATATAGAACCCTATTTAGAATGCAATTCAGATATTTCAAACATCTCAGACCAAAACATAGAAAGGAAAGCCTTGTTATGTGGTCAATAAGACACCTGAAACATCCTCCCTACAAACCAAACAAAACACGCATGACCAAAGTTATAAAAAAAGAGTATCCAACAAGCACAACAGACAAAAGATAATGATTGTTGCCTCATTCCCTTTCTCTCTAAATCATTTTGTTTAGACATCATTGAGAGGTCATTGGAATGAGCATAATAAGATAAGTCAACAAGACAAAGATCAAGTAATCAAACAAGCTAATGTTCTTCATACCTCTAGCCAAGACTAAACTACAGTGATGCCTGATGTTGATGTCCATTGTAAGAAGGATGCATCCTACAACATGATGTTATTAGATGATTTGGGATAAACTGGATGACGAGCTATTAGTACCAAGGGGTTACCAACTTGTTTACCTACTAACCTAGACTTGAGACCCTTGACACTTGAGTTTTCACTCTTAATCTGCTAGACTTGTTTCTGATTGTCTTACCAAAGGACGAAAGTGACGATTGATTTATTGTGAGTGGAAGTTTATTTTGGGTTATTGCAAAACAAGATGGATGAATTTTTTCAAATATTTGGATGTTTTTGATGTTTTGAGGCTGTTTTTGGTATTTTTCGAGATGTTTTAGAAATGTTTTGATTTTCAATTTTTCCAACGTTTTGTTGTTTTTTGAGATTTTGCCCAAGAACCTAACCTAAAGACCTATTGTAGGGGCCTTGGGGGCTGATCAAATATTAGCCTTTCCTACGTTATACACGCAGAGACCACGTAGTTCAACTGACACAAACTTGTTTATTTATGAGATATGAATAAATTGATTGCTAGTTTATTATGACGCACCCCTAAAGGACTGACCTAATGTGTCTCGGGGGCACATCGATGATGGCCTTGCCTATGTTCAGAGCTCAGAGACCCGTAGTTTGATAAGATGACTCTATTTTTTGACTTTTTTTACTTTTGACCTATTTTTAGATTTTGATATGTTTTGAATGTTTTTGGGTTTTCTAATTTTCTGAATGTTTTTGGCTTTTTTATTTTATTTTAAGGAAGACCTCAAGAATATACACGAATCCGATCCAATGTAGGTATAAGAATATGCCCCCAACGTGCGATGTGATAGACTACTTCGATATAGGTAGGACAAACTGACCTTAAGAATGTGCCAAGTAGTTCTAAGAGGGATCATGATACAAACACAAGATCAAGCTATGATGCAAACACATATGGATGATGGATAGGGATATGGAATTCAATGGATGAATGATATAGAATGAGCTAGTAGAGATCATGGTGGATGGAAAGTGCTTATTTACACGAGACTCCTATTTTCCAAGTTTTCACCAAGGTACTTTCCCAAAGTGCCACCGAAGTGGTTTTCACTAGAGGACGATTTTTTCTTTACTATTTTCAATCCTTTTTTTATTTTTTTGGAATTTTGATTTTTTTGTATTTTTTGGATATATATTGTGAAAGTTCAGGCATAAATTTTTTTGAGATGGGAGCTATTGATGGGCTCCTACAGAGGTTCACCTTTTGGTGCTGACAACTGATATGCTCCTGATTTATAGCTTGTCGTGACGATGAAGGGCCCCAACCAGTTGGGTTCAAATTTTCCCTTGCTGTCTGGATTTGGTATACTCTTCTAATTCTCCTTCAAGACAAGCTCTCTGACTTGAAAGGTATAACTCATGATGTTCTTGTTGTAGCTTAACTTGAGACAATTCTAGTAGACTTGTAGGTGATTCAAGGCATCCATGCGCCGCTCATCTAGTAGTTCTAACTCATTCAACCATGACACTTGATATTCTTCATCAATGATGAGATTCTACAATGATATTCTTAAGGATGGGAGCTCGATCTCAATAGGAAGGATGGCTTTATATCCGTAGACCAAGGAGAAAGGGGTTGCACTTGTAGGCGTGCAGATACTTGTTTGATAGGCCCATAAGGCAGGATTTAGCTATAGGTGCTAGTCACGACCAACTTCATTGATTGTTTTCTTTAGGATTTTCAAGATGGTTTTATTCGTAGCCTTAGCTTGGTCGTTTCCTTGGGGGTAGTATGGAGTAGAATAGCGATGTTGGATATTGAACTTCTGGCATAGGTCTCAAACATCCTAATTTTTGAAAGGTGTCCTATTATATGAGATAATGGCTTGAGGGACACTGTAGCAAAAAATTAGGTAGTTCAGGATGAACTTGCAAATCTGCTTTCCTATAATATAGGTCATGGGAATGGCCTCTACCCACTTTGTGAAGCACTCTATGGCGGTGATAATGAACTTATGTCCACTAGACGAGGTAGGCGTGATTTTACCAATGAGATCGAGCCCCCATTGTGAAAAGGGACAAGGCGTAATGATTGGGTGGAGTTCTTGAGCTGGTACATGGATGAGATCCCCATGTTGTTTACACTGCACACATCTTCAGACATATTCATGAGCTTCTTTCTCCATCGTAGGACAGTAGTACCTAGTCCTCAATAGTTTCTTGGCCAAGGTCATACCACTCAAATGTGAACCACAAATGCCATTGTGTACCTCAGTTAAAGCAGTCAAAGCTTCCTCAGGATTAAGGCATCATAACAGGGTTCCTTTGATACTCCTACGGTTTAGGGTGTCTCCTAAGATGACAAAACGGGATGAATTCTTGACAAATGTTCTTTTAAGGTTTAGGGTGATATCAGTAGGGAGGACTCCTATTCTCAAGTAGGTGCATATTTCATGATACTAAGGATCATCAGGACCAATGATTTCACACACGAATTCAAACTTTGGTACCTCGAAAGCTAGTACGAGAAGTTGCTCTACAAGGAATTCTTACTTAGGGATGTTCGTGGGCTATGTAGTGGCAATTTGATTGTTGCCATAACATCCACTACTTTGTTGTTTTCCCTAGGTCTTTGCTCAAATGTGACATCAATAAAGAATTCCTTAAGGCTTTCCACCAGTTTCTTGTATGGAGTCAACTTGTCATCCTTCATTTGGTATTCATCATTAACCTAGTTGATGATTAGCTGAGTCTCCATAGACATTAAGTGTCATGATCTGCCATTGTACTGCTATTCTGAGTCCTATGACAAGAACCTCATACTCTGCAATATTGTTTTTGCAAGGAAAAGATAGCTTATATGACTTGGGTATGCAATCTCCTTGTGGTGTAATGAAGAAGACTCCAACTCCTAACCCATGTTGTGTGCAAGATCCATCAAAATATACTTTCTAGTGATCTGCTACGCTTATATTAAAGATGGACTCATCGGGGAACTCTGATACAAGTGGATTCTCTAAATATATAAGTGCCTTTGCTAGTTGGTCTGCAATTACTTGTCCTTTAATAACCTTTCGCTCTATGTACTCAATGTCATATTTTGTTAGGATCATGACCCATTTAGTTGTGCGCCCTGTGAATGTTGCTTTGGAAAGTAGATACTTGAGAGGGTCTATCTTGGCAATGAGTTTTATTTGGTGCGCCAACATATAGTGCCTAAACTTCTATGTTGCAAACACCACTACTAAGCAAGCCATTTCAATGAATGTGTAATTCATCTCATGTCTCACCATGGTTCTACTAATATAGTAAATAGCTCTCTCCTTCCCATTTTCATCATGTTGAGTTAAGAGAGCGCCAAGGGATACTGCTGTTGTCGATATATATAGGATCAATGGCTTGTTTGGAATTGGTGGCATAAGGATTGGTGGTGTCAGCAAGTACTCCTTGATTTTATTGAAAGCATTGTCACATTTCTCATCCCATTTGTATGCTACCCCCTTGTGGAGTAGATGATAATATGGGATAGTCTTATCCGCTAACTATGTTATAAATCGGCGAATGGATTGGAGTCTTCCTTACAAACCCCTTAACTGCTTTAATGTTCTTGGTGCCTCCATCTCGAGAATTGCTTTGAATTTGGCGAGGTCTATCTCGATTCCTGTCATAGATACAATGTACCCTAGGAGCTTGCCTGATTGTACACTGAAGGCACACTTTTTTGGATTGAGCCTAACCTTGTATTCTTCTAGCCTATCAAAGATGGAGCTTAGTGTCGCTATGTGATTTTGACGTTTCTTTGATTTGGCCAATATGTCATCCACATAGACTTCCACAGTTTTGTGAATCATGTCATGGAAGATTAGCATCATAGCTCTTTGGTAGGTAGCTCCTGCATTTTTCAACCCAAATGGCATCATGCTCCAAAAATAAGTCCCCCATGGATAGGTGAAAGTTGTTTTGTGTTGATCATCTTTGGCTATCATTATCTGATTGTACCCTGAGAACCCATCCATTAATGACAACATTTCATGTCCTACTGTTTGATCCACAATCATGCCGATATTGGGAAGAGGGAAGTCATCCTTGGGGCATGCCTTGTTTAGGTCCCTGAAGTCAGTGTAGATGTGGATGCCCACAATGGGTTTAGTAATTGGTACCAGGTTTGAAACCCATTCTGGATAATCAACCGGTCGTATGAAGTCGATGTCAAGGAGCTTTTGTAATTCAATTTTTCCAGTAATGCTATTTGTGGATGCATTTTTCTCAGCTTTTGTCTTACTGGCTTCACCTTTGGATAGACAGCTATATGGTGAACCGCAACTTCTAGATCAAGACTAGGCATGTTGGCATAGGTCCATGCAAAGTTTACCTTTCTTTCCCTTAGAAATGTATCTAAAAGTTCTTGTTCTTCTGTCAATAGTGATTCTACATAGAATGTGATATGTGGCGTTGCCTCAATCCCTAGATTGACTAGATTACATTTCTCTACCAAGACTGTTGACTTCTCCCGATGAATAACACTAAGAGGAAGATTGAATCCCTCATCCTTTGGCACCTCATAGAGGTTTTCACCATTGGATACGTCCTTTGTTTTTACTATTTTCAGGTCAGAGAGTTCCATAGTGTGGTTTTCACTCAAAGACCTAGATATTATTCTTAAATTTTCACTTTTGCGACTGAGGGATTTAATCGTTTCCCCATAATATGCATGTGTGTCTAGCTCAATGTCGAATCCAACTTTGTGATCTCCACATGGTAGAGTATCCTGCAATCCCATGAATTCTGAGAGAGCCTCATCATTTTCAAATGTGTCCAAAATTGGTGGTCCTTGTTGGTCATAGTCGATGAGTTGGGGATAGACTAACTTTAGCTCACGGGTTTGGTTGTTTGACTCAAAAGATAGGGTACTAATCATGAAGAGGGAGGAATCTTCGAATAACATGGGTAGATCAGTTATGGGGTCCTCGTCACACACATCGGTTATATCAAAGGTATAGTTTTCTAAGGGAAAACCTGTGGATACTGGTAACTAAGGAGCTTTGAATTTTCTAACCGGGGCACCTTTGCCAAGTATGGTTATTTTTGGAGGGGTACATCCAAGGCCAAGATTTCTTATACACTTCTCAGGAATGATAGGTTCTAGAAGACCATTGTCATTTTGTTTGAGTTTCTTGTTTTTGTTGTAGCCCATGCCAAGCATCATCTGTAGTCCTTTACTATTATCATCCATGGGAAGATCAGGCACAGGCCTTTCACCTTGGTATATCAAACTTGATATGTCTTTTTCGTCTACCATTTCCCGGCTTAAGTCTCCCTAGCATCTAAATCTGGAGGGGTCTACTTTAAAGGTTTGGGAAGGGGTGTCAAATGGTTGGGGACGCCCATGAGAATGAGGAGATTTAGGTAACTCTCTTATTACAAAGGCACTCTTTTTCATTGTGTAGTCCCCACACCCATTGTCCTAGATAACAACTTTGATATCAAAAATGTCTAGAATGAAAGGTGTCTTTGTCTCAGAAGTGGAGGCTAAGATAGATGGGTCAATATATGGAGATGTGGGTCCCTCCTCATTCTTTGGGACTTGACGGATCTTGTAGTACTTGGCTTCCAGATTCTTACAATAATAAAATGGTTCAGGATCTCCATGGACTATGACCTCTTGATTTTGATAAGGAAACTTGACACATTGATGGAAGGTGGAGGCAACAACTTGCATCCCATGGATCCACAGGCGCCCTAGAAGGATATTGTAAGGTAATTCAAGATCAAAGACTTGGCATGTAGTTTCCATGATAGTTGGCCCTACTTGAATAGGGAGTTGAATAGTGCCTTAAGACACTCTTTCTTGATCATCATATGCCCTGATTGTAATACCTTTACATTTTTCAATGACGTCTTCAAAGAATCCCAAATTCTTTATTAACTTGAGAGTATAGATATTCAAGCCTCCATCCCCATCCACCAAGACTCTTTTGACCTTATTCTTACAGATCAAGACTTCGAGATGGAGTGCACGGTTATGAGATGGTTGAGTTGGGGTAAAAGCACAAAGGTGTGTCACACTTTCGGCCAAATAAATAGTTCCGAGCGAAATATTTTTGGCCGGAAAGGTTTCGCCCGACTAGGTTTCGACCGAAACCATGTGGCATATTACGTGGCACATAGGTTTCGGTCGAATAAGTTTCGCCCGAATCCAAAAAAATCAAAATTTTCCTCTTCCCGCTTTAAAACTGCCTTCGAAATTGGATTTTTTAATGTGCGGGGTTTCTATAGAAACTGTTTCGGCCGAAACCAGAAACCTGTTTCTACTAAACTGTCTATGTGGCATCCTAGTTGGCTAACTCAACTTTTTTCAGAATTTTCTGAAACTTTCAACTTTAGCTAAGTATTTATTTAGTTAGAATGATTTTTTTGCAAAAAAAAAAATACCCTTTTGTAGAGCTCGGAGTGGAGAATCCAAATATATAATTTTTTAAATATTTTTATTAGTTTTAATATATTTTATTTTTAAAATAATGCAAGTAGGTTTTCAGAATGAAAAAAGAAGTTGATTACAAATTAAAAACAAGATAGTAAAATTTATTAAAAAAATTTAAATCTTATATGGGGCACAAGAGGAGAGAGTCTTCTTCAAAAGGGTATAATTCTTTTTTTGAAAATGATTTAAAAATTTGAAAATAGTTGACGGCCCGTGAAAACTATCAAATTTTGACATGTTTGACTTTAAAACGTTATTACAAGAAAAATATACATCAAAATTTGATTTTTCTTTTTCCATGCACAAGATATTGAAGTTACCTATTTGGAGAAAAAAAAATTAGGGAGAAATGAAGTTTTTTTCAATTTGTTTCTTGACGGCCCGTGAAGTCACTCTTTTATGAAATTTTCAGAATTCCAAAATTTGTCCTTAAATTGATAAAAACATAATGAAAACAATTTTTTAAATTTTTTTAAAAATTACAACAATAAATTTCATCAAAAGTTCTACATTTCATTAGTTTACACCATTTTGAAATTCAAAACATAAAGACCACTTTTATGTGGTCGAAGTTCATAATTTTTTGTCGTTGGGTCACCTTTATAAAGTGTGACACGTGTTTGTGCTTTTAGTTGGGAAGTCTTGATTAGAAAATTTTAGGAGATGTGGCATGGTAATGTGTCTGACCATAGCTTGGAATTGGTTTGCATCAAGATCTGTGGGGACAATGGATGAAGCTAATGCTTCTTCTAGGATTTTCCTATGTGTAGGTGAGATTTTCAGTAACTCTATGATGGAGATCTGGGCAGGGGTTCTTTTCATTTGGTCCAAGACATTATAACCATTAGGAATGGATTTTGAATTAGAGGTCGGTGCCTTGGGAAGTTGTGATGGTCCAGGAATGGTGACTCCACAGTCGACTCTATCCCCTTTGATGTTGACAACAGTGACCCATTCATCTAGGGATGCAATAACATGATAATAAACATGGTTTACATTGTTATACTTTACCTTTCCATTGTTGTTCCCTTTATTATGATCCAATATCAAATTTGTGTATATCTTAAGGTCCCGATTTCCTACAGGTTGTTCAACATTTATGGTTCTGTCACGATAAGGTCTTGGATCAATTTTTTTAGTCTCATGTAACTAGTTGTTGTGTGTCCCTTGATTTTATGAAAATCACAAAGGTGATTTTTGTTATACCATGGTGGTTTCACTTGGGGCTCTTGATAATTCTCATAAACAAGGATTTTAATGAGATTCTCCTATACCAATTTTTTCATGACATATTCGATTGATTCCCCAAGGGGTGTATATTTTCATTTGGGGGGATTGATTATTTAGATTATTGATCACTTGATTGTTGGGTTGTTGTGATACTACATTGGCTTGTGTGTTGTTTCGGTTATTGACTTGTAGTTGTTGATATGATTGTGTGTTTTTCCTTGGGGCACTGATTATAACTTTGGCATCAACGACATCATTGTTAGTGGCATTCTTGTTCTTTGCCCATGTGAAGGGTTTTTCATTGTAACTGGTTGATGGATGGTTATCCTGATGTGTGGGTGTACCCCCTTGTGCAATAAGGGCTCTTTCGATGTTGAGTGCCTTAGGGATCAACTGGTCATATGTGGTGATGCATTGCATTTCGAAATTGGCGATGATAGTACAATTTTTTTGTTCTTTGGGCATAGTCCACTTGCTTTTGTTGGCCTTGGATCACCATCATTGTAAGAAGGATGTGAATGTTTCCCCCTTGGCTTGCTTGAGAGTGGATAGTTCTTCTAGACTTATGTCCATGCCTATGTTGAATGAATAGTTATGTATGAACATGTCCACAATTTCCTAGAAAAATTTTATTCTGGGAGGAAGACGAGAGAACCATTCCATTTTTGGTCCAACCAAACTTTGAGGGAATAGTCTCATTAGATAAGTTTCGTCGTATGCAACTTCCATACAGTGAACATGAAATTCCCTGGTGTGATCTTCAGGGTTACTATTCCCACGATATTTGTCAAATTTAGGTATCTCAAACCCTTTTGGGAATGGAACCATCATAATGCTTATGTAGAAAGGATAAGGGCACAAATTCCCTTGGGGTTTTGTTGTTTTTCTGGATTGTAGGTCTAGCACTTGTTGTGAGAGAAATTTGATTTGTGCAGACACATCGTTTTGTAGATTGGGTGGTGGGATGAATGGGTTTTGATTGTTTGAGTGGCAGGTGGGGTGTTTTGCATGTTTGTGGGAGGTTGTTGCACATTTTTTTGTGCCACCAATGCTTGTTGGTATGCTTGCAATTGTTACTATGCCAACAACGCTTGTTGTTGGTCTTGTTGTTGTTGTGCCAACAATGCTTGTTATTGGGCTAGTTGTTGAGCCACTTCTTGTTGCGCTTGGTATTGTTGCAAGGCTTGTTGTTAGGCTTGTTGTTGAATTGCTTGTTGTTGTTCTTGGTATTGTGCTTGCGCTTGAGCTTGTTGGGCAGCTTGTGCGGCTTGTGCTGCTTGCGCTTGTTGAGCAGCTTGGGCGGCTTATTGTTGTTGTAATAAAGCTTGTGCTTATGCTTGGAAAACTTGTTGTGCTTGTTGTGTGGCTTGATGTGTCTATGCATGTTGAGCAACTTGTTGTGCAACTTGCGTGGTTTGTTGGGCTTGAAACTATTGGAGTGCTTTTTGATAGGCCTGTTGAGCTGCTTGCAGTGTGATGTTGTATTGGTTTTTCATATTTGGTTTGGTGGTGGAGGTGGAGGATTTGGAATGGTGTGAGATGTTGTGATGATATTTTTTTGAGGTGGTTGTTGGGGTGTCATTGGATTGATGATAGGGTGTTGTGTGATAGATGGTTTGGTTGTTATGATAGGTCCTTGGGAGACCACATTTATAGATGGTGCAATGATTGATTGTATTGTTTGGATTGGTGCCACCTGGTGTTGCGATGTCAATGGTAGGATCAGAGGATTTGGTATGTTGATTTGATTCATGATTGGAGGATTGCTTTGATTTGGTTGATTGAGGATTGGTAAAGGGGGCTTCCCTAAACCGAGGATTGGTGTGGATGTTAATGGTAGAGGGGGAAATGGTGGGAAGATGGGTGGTGTGTTTCCTTGAGAAAGTGATGATAATGGATCAAAGATTCCCCCTTGTCCAAATAGCCCCCCTTGTCCTTATGAAGTCATGAGGAGAGAGACTTGTGTGCCAAGAGAATATGTCGGTGATGCGAAAAAAGTGGATGGATTGTTGGTGTCATGAAAGACGAGCAGAACGTATAGGTGTTTTGGGTTTTGAGGAATGGCATTTGGTTGACCCAAGATGGTGTTTGCATCCAAGTCTTGGTTATGTACAAGGGGATGTGTTTGAAGAGTATGAAGCAATGAACTCCCCTTGGTAACCATGGGTTGACTTGGAGCATGAGGTGATGTTGGTTGCGGGATGGGTTGAATGATGTTTTGAAAAGGTGTGAATGATACTGGTGGAATAATCCCAAGAGGTTTCTCCACAATACTGCTTACATCATAATCAAAAGGGAGTATATCCCCTTCCTTTGCCAATTCTAACATATATTGTGAAGGATTAAGCCTCATCATTGTGTTGACAATTTTGTGATTTTCGGGGTTTTGGACCATTTCCATGATTTCATCTTGAGTAATTCCTAGGACATTGTTAGTGATATCCTCCACTTGGCAACCTCCCTCTTGAGTGGGGGATTGTTAGATCCAATGGGGTTGATTTTGGGTGCAGTTTGACTCAAGTCACTTGAAGTGGATGTTTCTTTGTCTGTTTCCATGTTCTTCTTGTGTTGAGATCTAGTTTGGACCATAAAATAAGGATCAAATTTTAGGAATATGGGAGGTAAACCTCTAACTCCTTAGGTTGTTCCAAACTTTAGGTACAAAAAAGAAAATCTAAGATGTTAAGGATCAAAGGATGGTGATGAGATAATGAAAGATGAGTGGTGTGAATGATTGAACTCTTAAGGAACCTTGGAGGGATACTAGACTTTAGGACTTTTGGATTTTTGATTTTGGGTTTGATTTGGATTTGAATTGGATTTGATTTGGACTAGATTTCAATTTGGATTTTGGATAATGAACCTATAAACCCCAAGATGTTGGATGTTATCTTGGGATAAACTTGTCCACAAGGTGATAATTTAACTAAGTGTACGAAGAAGGATGCATCCACACACACTTAGTCAAACAAGATGATTTTTATTTTGATTAGAAGGTTTTTCCAAAAGCCTAGCATGAAGGATTTTTTCCAAGATTCGAAGAGTTGTTTGTGAGATGGGTTTTGATTGATGTTTTGAGGATGGATGAAAGTCTTGATTTTGATCCTAAGTGAACTTAGAGATACTTTTATTTACAAGACCTAGGTATTGAAGAACATGCTATACTTCTATGTGAGAAACTCAAAATGTTGAGGAAGACTTGGATCTTGACAATAATAGAATGAATACAAATTGGGATTATCTTTTGAAGCATGTTTGTAAAAGTTATAGACCAATCTTTCTCTAACTTCGTAAAGCATAGACTGACGTTTCTTGAAATTTCTTGGACTAAGACGTTTGTGACGATTGATGGACTTTGGTTTTGGGACTTTGATCTTGTGGGAAATCATTTGAGAAGACACATGTGTGGGGTTCAATTGTCTTTTATCTTTGCTTAATGAGTTCTTTTTACCACAAACACTTTCTTGCTTAGCTTTTCAACTAAATGTCTATGTGTCAATTTGTTTTCATCCCACAAGGTCCATTATGTGGGAATCAAGAGAATCAAGGCAATAGTTCCCTAATGTTGAATTTAGAGAGAAAATTGAGATATAGGTCCAAATACTTAGAAGCCTCTAAGGATAGAATCCCTAGGGACAAGTAGTAATACTTGGATTTTTCAAAGGTATTTGCTTCTTCTAAAGGTTTGAAATTTGATGACCTTGTTGAATGTTTGTTTTCAAGATTTTGGATCTGAGCAATGCATTTAACTAACTCAAAATTGCACAACCCTAGGATGGAAAATAAAATATTTGTTGAATTCCCACTTGGATTTCTCCAATTGCGCTTATTTAGAGCGGATGATTAGAAGCTTGACCACATTGGCTCCCCTCCATGACACTCACTTCTATGGGTTAGCCAAGCTTCAGTTCTCATGAATCTCCCATGACAAACTTTTCATCTCTACAAAGAATCACAAATATGGGGGACGACTCCGGAGATCCAACTTCCTTACGCCAACAAATATTGGGATTTTTGGATACTACACAAGGGTTCGTAATAAGGGCATCAGGTTCAAAGGACACAATGATAAACTCCCTCAAGATGTCTCCCAACCCTTAGAACAAGGGCTTTACGCATCATAAAGATATCGGGGGAGAGCTATCATGCATCACTTAGTTGATTGCAAACTTTCCTTGCAACCACAAATTTATATAGCGGTTCGAAAGAGCCTAGCTTATGCTCGTTACCGCTTGGGTCATTCCCTTGGGGTGAGTACTTTTTCCCACCAAGTCAGGCCCTCTAAAGGTGAAAAAAAGTGAGTAAGTACATCCATAGTTCGATCAATCCTTGTTTGTGTGAACAAGGAGAGAACACACGCAATGCCTTTTCCCACACTAGCAAAGCTTTGTTCAATTTTAAAAACCCAATTTTGAAATGTGGAGGCAATATTTTAGACAACCTAATGCCACCAAAATGCTTTTGATTCTCAAGATCGCCATGAAGGATGAGAGAAGTGCATACGCATTTGGATGATATTATTTTGTAAAGAAGATTGCAAAACAAGACAAGCACAAATTCATTTTTAATCCTCAATTTTTGAAATGTGGAGGCAATATTTTAGACAACCTAATGTCACCAAAATTATTTTGATTCTCAAGATCACCGTGAAGCACGAGAGAAGTGCATACGCATTTGGATGATATTATTTTGTAAAGAAGATTACAAAACAAGACAAGCACAAATTCGTTTTTAGTCCTCAAAGTAATGTTGTATTATTTTTATAGCACCAAAATCAAGTGTTTGAAATTGTTTGTTCAATTTTTAAGACCCAAAATCAAATCTAGTGAGTTTCTAAGGTTCTTTTTAACCCTTTGTGTGTTCTTTTTAAAGCCCAAACAAAATGTAGTTAAGTTCTAAAGTTGAAGATAACAAGATCATAAAGTTTGGGTTATAGGTGTCCCCAAAGTGTTTAAAAACACTTGTTACAATCACGAAATAATGCCATAAGAGACCTTCCCTTTATTTCCTCTTTTCCTTCTTTGTCCCCTAACCTAAAAAAGTTGATTAGCCTATAGAAAACATGGCCACAAAATAGGTTAATGGTTAAGATAAATCAACAACATAAAGCACATGCCAAAATAAATTTGAAAACTGATTTTTACCCCAACCCAGCATCGCAATCTGTAAAGGCATCACTGTTCGGAGCTTCAGTGTCGCTCTGTGGAAAAATAGAGACCACGACTGTGTCGCTATATTAACCGGTGTCGCCCTTTGAGATTTGAATGATCTAGCCTTCAGGAAAATTAACACAGCGTCGCACTTTAGATACAGAGGTAGCGTCGCTATATAGCAACGCTGGGCTAATAACATTGTTGTTTATCCTCCATAGCGTCGTTGTGTCCTGAAAGAACAGAAAATGGAAAAAAAACAACAGAATTGACCAAAAAAATGTGTTAATTTTGAAAGATTTGTCCTCCTTCTACCGCCAAATGTAGAATGCTTTGCCTAGACCTGCTCAAATATGGACAAACAAGCAAATATTAGTCCTTAAACAAGTGTAAACAAGCATTCCCCATGAAATTCATTCAAACACAAGAACATGAAATCAAAGCAAAATATCAAGTAATATACTAAAGAAATCCTATTCTAAATGCTCAAACCAACATTCCATGGGGGAATTGGTGCTTCTTTGATGTGGAAAGAATCCCTTTCCCAATTCCTTGATGAGCTTGATGATAGATGTGTGATTCTTGATGCAAAATTACAATAACCTAGCTATGGATGATAAATTCTATGCTAACTTGGATGAAAATATGGATGATTGTGGATAATAAACTTGCATAAACTTGTGAATCATAACCTTGCATCAAAATTTGGATGATTGTGGATGAACTTGTGGATGAGATTCTAGATCCTCAATCAATAGAGAAGGCCTCTATTTATAATGAAGAAGGATTGAAGATTGAAGAATATGATGAATGTGGGATTAAAAAAGGGACCAATGACATTGTGCCACTTGTCAACATGCTAATGACGAAGAGTGGAGCACATTTTGAACAATGTGCATGTTAAATGCATGTAGGTGAAATTTGAATTTCAAGAGGTGGCTTGTGTAAGGAGAGATGTAAGAGGAATTAATGCCAAGTTGGCTCAAGGAGAGGACATGTAAGAGCCTTCAATGCAAAGGTGGAGGACAAAAGTCCTTTGGGAGGGAAAAGTCAAGTGGGTGGAATATTCAAAAGAATATGCCATATTTGGATGAAAATAGGGTAATTTAAATCAAATAAATTGATTTTCATGTGCAACTTGACCAAGGTTGACTTACCCAAGGGTGGAGTCAAAAGCTAGAGGAATAGGAGATTAGTGTTAGGAGCTAATTAATCTAGGATTAATTAACTTAGATGAACTTAGTTGATTGTGACATTTAATTTAAATATTTTGAGTTTATTTAAATCAAATGAGAAGATATTACAACCTTAGTATTTTAATTAAATAAGATTGATTTATTTAATTAAAGGAAGAACATTAGGATTTAATTAAATAAAGTTGATTTATTTAATTAAAGGAAGAACATTAGGATTTAATTAAATAAATTTGATTTATTTAATTAAAGGAAGAACATGATGAAATAATCTAATAAAGTGTATTATCTGATTTTAGGAGGAATTAAATTAATTAAATAGAGATTATTCAATTAATTGATTAGTGTAGAAATGATTAAGGAAGAATCGATGTTAGTGAATCAAGTGCATGATGTCAATCAGGATATTTTGAGTGTCTACAAACATAATGAATGCTAAGATACTTGATCTAAGTGTATGCAAACCTATACTAAATGTGTACAAGATTCAAAGGTGCAAGCCCTAAATTCCAAAATATGCTAAATGGATGCAAACTAAGTTACCATGGAAGCCATTAATGGATGTTTAAGCTAATTATGCATGGAAATTAATCTAAAATGCTATTTAAACACGAAACATGGATGCAAATGAGTGTGAGTTTTAACAACATAAGTTTTCTATCAAAATATGGATCCATTTCTCTCCAAATAGTGACCTATTTATAGGAAAGCAAATGAAAAATCAAGGGGTCAGATTGAAAAGATCAATCAATGGTCAAGATGAAAAAGGAGGGTGAAACATGGATCACAGATTCTTATCAATGGATGAGAATCAATGTTCACATGGATCAATAAAAGATCAAGGGTTGAGAATGATTCAAACAAACACACTTTGTAACAACTTTGAAAGTTTCTTACAAAGTTTGTTTGAAAGAAATCATTCCAAATTTGGAGCCAAATAGGAGAATATTCTTTTAGAATATTCCCTATGCAAGTTGATGGAGGGAAATTAGCAATTTAGTTAATTAAAACTAAATTTGAATGTGCAATATGGAGAATAAAGTGATATTCATTAATTTATTGATTTTAATGAAAAGGGGGATGCAAAATGATATTTAATTAAATAGCTTAGGGTTATTTAATTAAATAGCTTAGGGTTATTTAATTAAATAAGAGGACTTAGGGTTTAAATTAAATATTTTGTATTATTTAACTAAACAAGATGAAATGTTAGTGTGGGAAGGGGTGAATTAACCCAATTAGATTAATTAGATTAATAGGTCAAATGAGGCATTTAATTAAATAATAAAGCTAATTTAATTAAACAATAAAAAAGAAGATGGATTTTAGGATGAAACGATGTTAATATATCGGATTCAAGTGTATATATCATTCAGGATATTTTTAAGTGTCTACACCTCTTAATACCTATGGACCCCTCAAATACATGGTTTGTATACAAAGGCATATGGTTCATATAAGGGACATGGTTTAAAGTGCACAACCGTGTGAAGATGATGCAACAAACATGGGTGACCTAGAAATTTGTTGACCACACTTGTATTCTCACCCAAGCATCAAAATTAAATTTAATATATACATATTTGTAAGATATAACAATGGTTGATTATTGAGCTAATTTTGATTGTAAGTATCTCAAGCAATTTCTATGGTATCAAATGAGGAATATCTAGCTCTATAAATGATGAAGCATGTTTTTAGATTAGGGGAAGGGGTATACTATTAAGGTTTTATATATAAATTTTTGTCTTCATGATAGGCTATAGTATCTCAAGAGGGGCTTGGAACCTAGTTGTTATCTCTCACTTACCACATTTGTTGGCATGATTGTTACAATATTTGAATATTGTATCAAAAGCATTCTAAAGAATTACAAACTCTTTTGTAATGGTGTTATTTTGTTGCATGTGGGGTAATGTTGATCTATAAGGGATAACTAAGTATGTTCATTCACAGGGTTCCTTATCTTTTTTCATTGTGTATAAATAATCTCTGCTTCATTTACTAATACGCATGTTCTTAACTTTTTCACAAGCTAAGACTATTTGCCCAATTGAGTATGCATTGAGATAATTGGTGAAGCAATAAACACCATTTACCATTATCATCTATCTTGTTAGTTGTAGGATTAGTTTAGGTTTCACCATGCTTGTATAATTCAATATTAAATAAATTTATATATTTTGTGTTGTCCTCAAACTAAAATATTATTATAGGATCATGCAAGTATGTTCTTTTTTACCCATGTGTATGCAATGTTGATTGGTTTCATTTGTTGAGGAATAATATAGTTGTTATTGTAGATACCCTAAATTGTCCTGACCTGTGAGCAACACCTTTTTACTAATTTTCACTCTTCTTCCATAAATGATTAAATAATACCTTATTATTTAATAATTATCAATTTTCATATTCTACTATTAATGAAGTTTTTTACATCATTTAATTAATTCATTCAAAATTCATCATTTTTGACTAATTAAATAAATCCTATTTCTTTAATAATATCCTGATTATCCTTATTCTCCTTAACTAATTAATAAATCTTATTTATTTAATAATTCCCTAATTAAACATTATTCTTCCTGATTAATTAAATAAACCTTATTTATTTAATTATGTCGCTAACTTCACTAATTCTTCTATTTTAAAATTAAATAGTTATCAACAATTATTTAATTAACATCAAACACCCTTCTCATATTAAATAATTGTTACAAATTATTTAATTAAACCACTTTCCCACTTCTATATTAAATAATTAAATTAATTATTTAAATTCTCCAATATTCACTCAACATGATCTATTAATAAATAAACTTTTATTTATTAGTTCAATTTTTACTTGCACGTTCCTCCATAGATTAATTAATTATCCTCTCACCCATTGATTGAATAATCAATCCCATTGATTATGCCATCAAATCCATTGAGTAACAAATCAAACTCATTGATTATTCAATCAAATCTATTGACTAACAAATCAAACCCATTGATTATTCAATCCCACTAATTAATCAATCAATCCCATCGATTGATCAATCAATTTCCCTTGATTATCCAATCAATTTCCTTGATTGAATTGATTAGGACAATTAACTCTCTAATCTATTTCCTCTTAATGGACCTTGACTATTAATCAAGATATTTCATCTTTGAATCCAAATTGTTCATCTAAAACAAGCTTTTCTGTAAAAGCAAGCCTTCATTGCACATTGATGGCTAACCACAAACTCTTAAACTTCGATGTTTTCATCAGTGCAATCATCACATATACTTTAAGCTCATAGTGAAAGAGTAGCATACCCATTTCAGATTTGAGCAAAGCTTACAAAGAACGAACAATGGAAGTCATCCATGGCAATATAGTGAAGGTGAAGGTGTCACTTGCTTGAAATCTAGTTTTACTTATTATTGCATGGTTTCCATTGAATAGATTGGATCCTATTGAGTAATTAGGATTGCTTATTGTGGTTATTTACATCATTTCCTATTAACTCTATGCCTCAAAGGTAAAATTTCCAGTTTACATTTTGGTGAACCTGACATGAAAATCATGTTAACTAATTCTATACAAATTTAAGGTTTTGTGAAACTACAGGAACATCGATGCAGTCATGGAAAACAATGACACAATCATGGAAAACTAATATGCAATCACGGAGTCCTGAACCACAGTTGCCTGATCGTTCAATGCAATCACCTATCTCAGTGACACATACATAGTTTGTTGTGTCATACTCGTCACTTTGCTTTTTTATTTCTTTTGCAAGTTTTTGACAGTCTGTTGTATTTGTGCCTTCGTACACTATAATTGATGAATAAAATGCCACAATCGCTTTCCAAAATGCCACATCTGAGGCATCCTATGATGCAGTCGCTTCTTTGTGTGATGCATCTGAGCCCTCTTGCACCACAAGTGACTGATAAAAATAGAAAGGTAAATTAATGATGAATACAGATTTGTCTATTGATTTCTATTAGTAGAGTAAGGTTTTCATGTTATTGATCCTTTTCTTTTAGCTTGTGGAATTTTCAGATTATTTGACATATTTTAATTTTGGTGCTTAAAATGGACATGGTTTTTACACATTTCAATTTTGGTGCTTAAAAAGGACATGGTTTTTACACTTTTCGATGTTGGTGCTTAAAAAGGACATGGTTTTTACACATTTCAATTTTTGGTGCTTAAAAAGGACATGGTTTATACACATTTCAATTTCGGTGCTTAAAAAGGACATGGTTGTTACACATTTCAATTTTGGTGCTTAAAATGGACATGGTTGTTACACATTTCAATTTTGGTGCTTAAAAAAAGAACAACATAATCTCCCACATTTTATTTTTGGCGCTCTTAAAAAAGACAACACAAATCTCATTTTGCTATCTTGGGTTTAAAAAGAACAGTGTGTTTGAACATGCCATCTTTATTTTGGGTTAAAATTAACAGAAAAATTGAACACTTCATTTTGGTGTAATTAAAAAGAACCATTTGCTTATTGTCTCTTGTGTGCTTGCACATGAAGGTGTGTTGTTCATAGTATTCTCTCCCCTTATGCACTTGTGTGATCCTAGGTGATGAGAAATAACAACATTAACCTTCACCATTTTCTTGAAGTAGGAGGCCTTCCTTGAGACACATCTTAACAGAGAACTCAAGGGTTCAACCTCAAGCAACATTTTTGGGCGTGCTATATAAATTGGTTGTGAGTGAAAGTTGTAGGTCCATCCATGCATGTAGCACTCCTGACTTGCATGGGTTTCTTGATGAGATGTTTGAGAGGCCGATGGTGTTCACCAATATTCTACCCACTAAAAACCTTTTATTTTAGAAGATTTTAACATCCTTCAAACATAACTAATAAAGTGGTGCAAGGGATGTGGATCGTACCCTGAAGCTACTCATCATGTACTTTCCTAGGTCGAGATAGATCTTGTTGAGTTGCTAGCAATAGCCTCTCGATAAGCAAACGAAGGTATGCCCATGGCGTCTATCAATGACCCTGTGTCACTGGAAGTCTACTATTTTCCTTTGTATAGAGAAGTTATTTTTACAATTGACCCAATTGTTCAAAATACCTAATATTTCTAAATATTTACCCCGTAAATGGGAGGTGGGCCCATCTACAATTACACACTCGTTCTACCACTACATTAGGTTGTGCATGTTTGATTCTTGTTATGACTAAAGTGTAAATGTTCTTATCATTGGAAACAAAACAATTTGTTAAAATTAACTAATCACTTATCAAACATCTATTTTATATGTTTTCTTCATTGAATTACATTTAAAATTTTGAAAATTAAAATAGATTGGGGTTCCTAGAGGTCGTTTGCTTACCTAAACTTTTGCACTGCATTTGTCAGTCTATGCACCACAACTATGTATCTACACCGCAGAAATAGTGTGACGCATTCATTATCGATTGTGATGTATTCATCTGGTATAACACTGCATCTCTATTAGTTGAAATTCCTACCTTAATGAACAAAATTGAATTGTAACTATGTGTAACACATTTGAATGATTCTACAATGCAAATGTTGTCAACTAAACTGTAGTCGCAATCCTATGCACTGCATTTATCTGACAAGAAGAATAGAGTTAAATTCAAAGGTTGCATTAAAACCTGATCTTTATGTAGAGTTCCACAATATGAAATAGTCACTTTTCATTGCATATTCATCATTTCTAGCTTTCTTAGGTTAAAACATTATCATTTTAGCAATAATAACATAAATTCCTTAAACCATCTCATCTTGAAAGTCTTGAAAATTGAATACCACAAACAAGTTTAGAGGTCAAAGTCTAGAGTTGTTATTTGGAGAATTTCAAAACCTCATCTTTTACAAATCTAACCTATTGACAAAACCTTGGATTGCAACTAATTAGTCTAATTACTTTTTTATCAACAAAAGTAGAAACCCAACTCATTAGTCTAGTTATGGAAATCACTTTTTTATCAAACAATCACCATCACTTAAAGGTTTAGGATTTTACATGTGGTTATTTTATTCCCAAAACTGAAAAACTTGTCGAAGTTATCATCTTTTAGGGTCCAAAAGTCAAGATAACAAATCTCTTGCATTTAGCAAAATACTACCAAAAGAAAATTGAAAAAAGCATAGTTTTCATTTCAGTCTTATACCTTCAAAATTTCCCAAAATCAGAAAATATCAAAAACATAAAGTAGACTCATCTTAGTTGCATTCATACCAAAACTTCACAAAAAAACCCCAAAAATGAAAACATCTATAAAAAGACAAAGTTCAAACAACATCACTTTTATGGTTGTCACACGATCGCAAATTAAAAGAAAAGAGATGGACTCATATTTTAATCCGATGTACAACCCAACTAGTGATATGAACTTTGGCAAAAATTATAATAGTCACACAACTTCCCAAAATCATACTTTCCCCCTTTTGAGGAATACACTTTGAAAGAGGTAAACCAAAGGTTCACGCCTAAGGAAATCAAAAACTCGTCTCAAGATCCAAGGATCTTGAGAATTATTGACGAAATTGTGTTAGTAGACCCTGAAAAATATTTTATGCAATTAGCACATGGAGTTAAGCTATTGTCTAATTTCAACATAAATTCCATCATAGAGGAGAGTCTTAAAACTGTGACTCCAAGATTTGGTGCCACGAATAGACCTCCACAATCACTTACACCTACTACATCACAACCCACATCACAGTTGAACACAGGCATGCCACCTGCCCAATTGTCTCATTACACACCAATTGTGAATGCCACACCACCACCTACATCCACTAAACCCATGGAAAATCCATTTGCCTCTACATCTACAACTACAACACCAACTCACACCATGGTTGCAACCCAAACTTCATCCCATGCAAATATATCAAGCAAGATATGAAAAACTAACCCTTCGTATCTATGACCACTAGTACAAAAATAGTAATAAATGACTCAAAGAACTACTAAAAATTGCATATATGTGACTAAGCTTGGTCATGTGACCATTAGTAGTGTATTGCTAGTCATTTATAACGCAACCAAATTCATGACTAAACTGTTTTTAGTCATTTATTGGTTGTTTCAATTGATCAATTTGGTAGTATATTTAGTCATTAATTTAGTCATTGATTGTTGTTAACCGGTCATTTATTTAGTCATGGTAGTCATTTATTTAGTCATGGTAGAAATTTATTTATTCATGGTAGTCATTTATTTAGTCATGATAGTCATTTATTTTAGTCATGGTAGTCATTTATTTAGTCATTGTAGTCATTTATTTAGTCATGGTAGTCATTTATTTTAGTCATGGTAGTCATTTATTTAGTCATGGTTTAGTCATTTATTTGGGTGAATCAATGATTCAAGTTACAAATCATATCTAACTTAATTAATCCTCACAAATTTATGCATATACTTTGTAAGTATCATAGATATTCAAATGTTGAGAGAAGCACCATGAAATGAAGACTAAAATGCTTGAACAAATATGATTGATCAAACACAAACAAATTACAAATCAAGATGAGCTACAACACAGTATTTATGAGTGGAAAACCCTATACGGGGAGAAAAAACCACTCTGAAAATTTACTTCATTAAGCCTCACTTGCAAATCAAAACCTCAATGGTTATAGCCTCACCAGCAAGTCAAAACATATAAATGATGTACCTCACTAGCAACTTGTCTCACTGACTGTTTTACAACATTTATTAAAGAATTGAAGAATTCAAAAAGGCATAAAAACAAAGAATCACTCTCTATCAATGAAATTATTTTCTTAAAAGTTTCATTTGGATTTGAAACTCAAAAACCTTTACTTCTGCACCTGCAACACAAATGAATACTATAAAATGTGTTTCTCCTTATTCAAAAAAACATCCATCTTAGCTCATGCACTATTAAACAGTGAATTTGTATCAAAGCATTTCATTTGCGCTTCATTTTTTGAGTATTTCAATTATATTTGAAACTCAAGAAAGCTTTCATCTTTTAACACTTTAACACTATGCTCATCACTTTTTCATAGTGATCAAGAAGCCCTAAATTGGAGTTCATCAAACTTATATTATGTTCATGGTGGTTGATCACACAACCCATATTTGCAATTGCTTTCAAACGCTGTTATAACTAGAAAACCATCAAACACAGTTTCATAATTGCATACAACCAATATACATTAGACCCTTTGAAACAAAAATTGTCTTTGTAAAATATACTGTGACCTTTTAAATGATACCAATCCTCATATTGCAGAATTGTAGTTTATAAAACTGTTATCTAGTTTACAAGTAAATTCTTATGATGCATAAATAGATAAATAAATAAAGAAAATAATATATGAAATTCAAATCTATGCATGGGTGAGCCTATCAATCATAAGGCAACTACAGAAAATCCTTCCCTTCCTAATCAAGAATGAAAAAAAATAGAGTTTTGAAAGCCCTTTTCAATAAAACCATTTTGTGCATATCCTATAATTAATGTATTCCATGAGACCACATTTCTTTGGGGTATTTTTTCAAGAAGTTTGTTCGCCTTGTCTCTACCTTTGCTTATTTCATATGGGATTCGCTCCTTCAAACTCTTCCTCCCTGGTATTAACCTTTCACTTCTCCAATTTGGTGAGTGGTAGCTTGAAAATAAGGTTTCAACGAGGGTTTTAGAGCATGTTTATTAAAATGAAATTACTACCAAGATCCAATAATGAGCACATTTAGGTTTTTACATTATGACACCCTTTACCTGTTTGTTTTTTGTCATTTTTTGCTGCTTTCCCCGCCACTGTTGGTTTTGGCTCCTCCAAACTCTTCCTCGCTGAGGGCTTGAACTGGGAATCAGGGAGGGCCAGAAAGTCTTCTCCATCGGTGAAGTCAAGGCGTGCACAGTAGCAACTCTGATCTCCTGCTTCCAACCTTTTAACACCTTATAGAATAACTTCGGTGGTGTTCAATGAAGGCTAAAATTCATAACAAAACTCCCATCGGTCGAGCACCAATTCAATGAGTTGCAGCCTGAAAATAAGGTTTTGACAAGGGTTTTAGAGTATGTTTATTAAAATAAAAATTAGGGCACAACGGTTAGGGTTTTTTTGCTGCTAAAAAGGATTTCAAAATGGAATCCAAAATAAATAATCTCTAGTTCATAAATCTCTCGCTTATTGAATATATTATAATATAATATTATATTATATCATATATAATATGATATATATATTATATAATATTATACTATTAATATATATTATATAATATTATATAATAATATAATATTATATAATAATATAATATTATATAATAATATAATATAATAATATAATATTATATAATAATATAATATTATATTATAATATTATATATTATAATATAATATAATATAATACAATATAATATAATATATTGTATTGTAATATAATATATTATTATTATATTATATTATAATACAACCCACTCCCTCAATTTGATTTTTTTTTAATTATCCACTTTAATATCGTATTGTCTAATTTTAATTTGTGTGACTAATTATTTAGTTGTGTTTTTTACCCTACGATCAAATTAGTCACTTATGATGATCAAATTAGTCATTTATAGTTGTGTTGCAAAAAATGAGTAAAATTTAGTCATCTTTAGTTGTTGTGAATAAAATTTTTAGTCACATAGTCATTTATTTGCCAAATTCTACTAGTGGACCACAAGTGGGTACCACATCCACTTTACAAAACATAAATACAACTTCGACAAGGACTCAATACTTTTTTGGAACAGGTCCCAACATCACTCCACCACAATAGTAACCCAAGAATCTGGGTTTTTCATTTACACCTGGGTTTTCTCAAACCCTACCTCCACAACAACCCAACAATTTGGGTTCATCATCATCATTCAATTTTAATCAACCCTTATCTCTGCCACAACCAAACTATCATGGTTCAACATATACATTTAGGTTTAATCAACCCCCACCTCCACCTCAACCAAATAATCCTAGGTTTTCTCCAACCCCTTCACAACAACCAAACTATCGTGGTTTTGTATACGTAGCTAGGTTTACTCAAACCCCTTCACAAGGACCAAACAATCTTGGTACATCATTCACAGCTAGTGTTAATGTTCCTCCACCATCATCATCATTTACCCAAAATCCCACATACACCTCACAATATCACCACCACATTCCACCCATGCATCAACATCAAAATATGCATGGATTTAATCCAAAACGCAACACAAACCCATTCGAGAACCCCTCACGAGGTTCCCCACAATACATCACACCCACCAGGGATAACTTTAAGAACCCCCCCGCTCGACGAAGGTGTAAAATTACATTTATATGCATTTATTCTAATTTCCACAAATTAAATCTCAATAGGTGACTTTGGACACCTAAATTGCAAATAATAAAGTGTCAACGCCGACATATTTGAATTTGGAGCCAAACATAATAGGGGGACATTTATGCCCAAAAGGGACTTATTTTCCATAATGGGACTCATTCGCCATAGGGCGTATGTCCTAGGCCTATTTTCCAGAAATTAAGGTGTCGGGGCATAGTATTAGATGAATGCATTTGTTTTTTGCTTGCAATTTATTAGTAATTGTTAAAAATAGGCCATAGAATGCACAATTTAGGAAATTAGGGGTTCAATTAGGTCCAATTATTTAAGGGGGAACAAAACATAGTGTGAAATTGTCAAAGGTGACAATTTTCAACGCTACATTTAGCCCCCACTTTGGTGAGAGTGCGAACTTACACTCAAACTCACACTAAAGTAGAGAATATATGTCAAGAGGGGTTCGATTGTCCAAATGTTGAAAAGATAGGATGACAAAGGATCTAGAGGGAGCGTGCAAGTCCTCAGGATCCAAGATCCCATGGCAAATCAACATGAGCACAAAGGAACACACATGTATGAAGTGCAACACGACAACATACACAAATATACACAATGTCAAAACAAAATGCAAAAGGAGGGTATGGATAATCACGGGCTGGCAAGTTGTGTTATGCTAGGATCCACACCAAAGGTGTTCATGACTCACAAACTAGCAAAGTCCGATATTTGCTAGGTGAATCACAAACTAAAGGCGACATGGGCTAGTGAAGTCCGATATTCACTAGGTGAGCCCCCAAGATAGAGTAGCAAAATGAGAAACACACAAGGTCTAGTGAAGTCCGATATTCACTAGGTGTGTACCCATGCCAACCATACCAAATTATACTCCTTGATAATTTTGATAAGGTGCTACAAAAATGATCAAGATGTTATGCCCGATGCATCACTAAGTTCAACGCATGTGAACAAAGTGAAGCAAAAATGCCAATGCCAAATACTACTAAGTTTGATGCGTATGAACATAGTGCAACAAAAATGCTAATGTATGCCCCCACCTTAAAGAAATTTCCAAACATCATGTTGTGAGCAATTGCTTTACAGTAGGAAAATAATAAACGCCATGTGATAAGGTCATGAGAGCTTATTTGGAAATCCCTATGCTAATGATATGTTTCCAAATAAAGTTGCCTCATGATAAGGGGTTGCCCCCAAATGTAATGCCATAGACAAGAAAAAAGATAAACACATAAGGGATCCAAAAATCTAGGGTCAGTATATGTCTTTGCTACAGTGATAAAATATAGCTCTGACATCATTCCACAAATACTCAATGAACACAATGGAAGAATGCCACATAGAGGAGAAAACAACAAGCTTTTGGGTCAACATGGAAGAGATCTAAATGTCTCAATGCCTTGCATCGTCCCCAAAAGGAAAAAAACAAGACAACAATGTTCATGACATAGAGAAGAATGGAGATACAAATAGAAGAATGTCACGATAGATTTGTTTCCTTTGTATCCTTGTGCCAATAGAGCAACAAGGGTCATCCAAAGAAAACTCACAAGCACTAAGACACGCTAAGCATCACAACATGGGAGATCACATCACAAAGAACATACACAAAGCCAACATAACAAAGGTATTGCACATGCGGGCCGACCTAAAGCAAGTCGTTAACATCTCAATCTTGCTCATCATATATGGAAGGCGAACAATTAGCCAAAGGGACTACAACAAGTGTCATACTAGGAGCATCGCCCTGTTCAACACATGGTGGGTCACTCTCATCAGGAGGATTGTCATGGTGGTCCCTATGTAAATTCATGGACTTTGAAAACAACAAATTTAGCTCATTATGCACTTGTTCATCAATTTTAGCGATTTCATCTTTGCCATCCAAATTTATCATCATGGGAGGTTTAATGACAATGTTAGTTATATGTTCTTGTTTTAGTTTTCGTTTTGGTTCCATGTCTTGTTTTGGTGAAAGTTGTAATTCTTCTTGATTTGTTTGCATAGGTGTTTGATCTTGAGTTGTTGTTTTGTTCTTTTCTTCCAATTAATGAGCAATAACATGACATCTATGCCTACGCTCTTTGGCATTTCTGTTTCGTCTTGTTCAATTTTCAATTTGTGAAGTTTTAAGGGTAGGTTTCTTGACCATTGGTCTTTTTTCTTTCCTTAAGGGAGGAATTGAAGGGATCGTCAGGGGTTGGGAAACCACTGTCTCTTTAGGTCTATACACTTGCTTTGTTTTTAGAGGCACAAAAGGAATTATGCGATTGTCTCTTGGTCCTTTGTATGATATGGGTGGAGGAACTGTGGCATATTTACCTTGGTTACTTGGAAGAGCAATTGCTTCAGGCATGGTTTCATCCACAACTGGTGGGGTAGGAGGAACAACCATAGACTTATCATCCTTAGGTGGGATATTGCTAAGGGATGATGTAAGGCCACTTGGTCACTCCTTATAAATGCATCTAGATGACTTTTATGATTTGGTAACAATGTACTTATGACATAGAGTTCATATATATTTTATTGCATATTTTGTATTATGTTACTTGCATGGTGATAATGGACCTAGTAAGTATAGATTTCATACATAACATTATACAAATAAGAATGGTTATGCGTGATTTACTACTTAGTCATGATTTGTAATGTTATCAAAATATGTAAATAAATGATATATGAGTAAGTTCGTGTTGCTTCTGTTATGCTTGATATGTTGTACTAACAATTGTAGCTAGCGTGGATGAGAATTTTAATGTGTCCTTGTCTTGCATATAATATTTCTTGATCCTTGGAAAGTAGTTTTGAGAGCTCCTAAGAGGGATGAAATAAAGAGTTGATGATATAGTCATATTTTTGGGGGTTTCCTCTAGAATGTGAGTGTAATGTGAGACATCAACATAAAGCAATCGAGAGGGTGGGATCAAGCTTTGTATGGATGAGGTAAGTACTATCCTTTGTTTGTTTTGTAATTGCAAAATAATATGTTTTAAGAGTAGGAAATCAAGTACTATTTTCAATTAATCATAATCAACCTAGTTGTAGTTTCAAGCTACTTCCTTATTCCTTATCCTATTTTCAATTAGGGTTGTGCTCTAATGCATTATGTTTCCTAGATATTCATATAATTTTGGTGGCATCTCAACATGTTAGTTTAATGGAGGTTGTGATTGAACCTTTCATGTTATGCTTACGATTACGAGCACAAGGGGCTTAGACCCAATTATGGTTCCAACAAAATAATTCTAAGATAGATTTAAGGTTGTGCATGCCCTCTTTATTAGCATAATTTGATTAGGTGTATAGATTTCAATTGTGTTTTGATAAACATTAATTTAACTTGATTTTAATTCCAAGTGGTAATTTGAATAAGAATATTTATGCATGGTGAAATTAGGAAAGGAATTTATGAACTAACATGATGAGGAGAATTAGATCCAATGTCTACATACTAAATCATTACGATGTAAAAAGGGACACGAGACAATGAAATCTAATATATGGGTATGTAATTTGGAACATGACTTAGTTCTTATACACTTGAATATAGAGGGAATGATTTATATTTATTATGTTAAAGAAATTGTGATACTATTATAAACTTTATTTAAAATTTAATTGTTCATATGATAATATGGTTTATGAACACATTAGACTATTCATAAAATATTATTCCCAAATATATATAATTGAGACTATATTAAGCTTGAATTTGGGTTATATGTTAATCCTAAATCAACAAAAATAGATAATATCAATAGGTATTCTTATAATATCATACTAAACAAAATCTTGGGACCAATGAAATAATATGATTTGTAGATATCAAGTATTATGGTTTGAAAAATAAAAATTGAAACAAGTTAAGTAAAGGATGTCAAGTCTTGATCTTTGGAAATTTTCTCATAGGAACTTAATGAATATATGTATGCTTGTTAAAATAAGACTATATTATTTCATTTCAAATATAGAATCAAATACATATGGTTTAAGGATTCCAATTATTGAAGCTGTCCCATTTGTCTTAAGTTGTAATTCAACCTAGTGGAGAAGTGATCCAACACCTTAGAGTGGTCATGTTGAATCTCTTAGTAAAACTTAAATTTATATACTTCCTTCTCAATTGATAAGTTAAAATGAGTCTTTAATAAAAAAAAAAAAAAAAAAATAGAATACTATTTAATTTGACTCACTTTATATCCCTATTCTATAATTAAAATTCTAAGTGAAAAATAGATATAATGATGATAATATGATTAATTTAATAAGTCACTTTGAAAACCTTAATCAACGTATCACTAGAAACCTCAATTGGGGTTGATGTATTGTGATAAAGCATACGAAAGTTTCCTCATAGATAGTAAATAAATAAATGAACAAAAAACCTCGGGGCGCATACCCTGCAATGATTGCATTACCTGAGATAACTTTTCTCAGAGACATTCTGGAAAACAGCTCATGTGTCAGGTTCGGGAGGATGCTGGGAGGTAGTGGAGCTTAGCGTTACACATGCCAACTGCATTTGCTTGAAAGTTTCAAAAGCCTTCTTAATAAATGAATACCCGTCTAATTCTGGAGGGGGAAAAAAAAGAAGCTAGTTTTCTTGGAGGAAAAAAAAAAAGAACATTCTGGTCGTGTATGTGGCAATGAGTGTCCATACCCTGTTTTGTAGCAGGCAGAGTGCATTTTGAAAGCTTGTGGAATTTGAACCTCCATGATACAAATGTGCAGAGACTTGAGGTGAATCGATGGCCATGTCTGCAGTGGTTATGTTTGTTTTTTTTTATTGAGAAACCTGTATGTTATCTAAACCACTATTTTAGTGAATATCTAACCTTTATTTAAAATTTTCAAAATGACCTTTTAAGAGCATTTGATATGAAAGGAATGTTAAGCTTTTGTGAAATAGAATCTGACAGAAGATGTAAATTAATTGATTTCATTTTCACCTGGAATGGATATATTAGTGTTGAAGTCCGCCCTTTTAAATTCGTATGTACCAATTTAACTCTTTGCTATAAAAACAAATATGTGTAAACATTCCTTTGCTGTCTGTCTTTTTAATGCTTTCACACTTAAATAATTATCAAAAGTGATTTTAATGTTATACCATGTCGAAGAGTGATTAACTGTAGAGATTTCATGATATATAGAATGCCGATATCAGCTTCATTTTTGGCTTTACACTCGCTAATTCTATTTTCTTGAAAGTTTCTAAAGCTCTTCAACAAATCCATTTTATGCATATCCTGAATGTTCATATCGTGTTGCAAAGCTTCCATTTTGGAGCAGGCAGTGGGGACGCTGAAAAAAAGGTTGTGGAATTCGGCTTTACAGCTGCCGATTTCAATTGCTTGAAATTCCATAAAACCCTTTAAACAAATCTATTTTGTGCATATCTTGCTATTCTTGCATTCTATGAGACCACAATTTTTTGAGGCATTCTGTTAAACAGTTCACACACCCTGTTTCTGCTGCTTTTGGTTTCAGCTCCTCCAAGCTTTTGGTTTCGGCTCCTCCAAACTCTTTCTTGCTGGTATTGACCTTTCACTTCTCCAATTTAGCGCATTGCAGCCTGAAGAAAATAAGGCTTTGACGAGGGTTTGGAAGTATGTTTATTAAAATGAAAATTACTGCCAAGATCCTAATAATGATAATGGACATTAAAATGAAAATACTGCCATCCTAATAATGAACACATTTAGGTTTTAGCATTCCGACATCCGTTACCCTACATAGTTAAGTATATATTAGCACAATTAATATATAATATACATTTTATATAATATATATAATTACCCTAAACGGGGTGAAATTAGTTACTTGTTTAAATTTAAATTTTCCTTGCAAATTTGAGGTAAAGAAATCAATTTCTGTTATAATAGGAAGTTCGTACAGTAGATTTTTTTTAATCACCCAAATTCAATTTAAAAAAATTGCATCATAAATGATTTATGAAGACAAAATAAAGAGTTTTAAGAGTATCAATTGTTATATAATAGCAAACAGTTCTCATACAATTGCTGCAAAAGGTATATTATCAGATTTGCAACTTTCAGTATTGCCTTGCCTATCTCACTGTCTGCATGAACATAAAACACCCAATAGTCATAGTCAACAGGGAAAGCCAAGTGATGATTAACCAGATGGGAGAAAGCTAATTAAATAGGCCTAAGAAGGAAACCACACTACAATATATCCCAAATTTGCTTGCCACAAAATGATTATCAAACAAATTTAGTTACAAAGTATGTATTTACATCAATGTCAATATTTGTAGAACTACTAATAATACTTCACTGCTGCTCGTATATGTTTAAGAATCTCATAAACATTTTTCCGGGTTTTATTCTTCGTAATTTACCCTTTTTAGAACATATTTAACTTTTTAAAATTTCTTAGATAATGCAAAATTTATGTATATTTTAATGTTGTCATATTTTGTCGTGATCAGCATGTTATAGCAATTTAGTGAGTTATCTTGCAAAAAAAACTGCTCTTGAATGGTTGGGGTTTATGGAAAAGTTTTTCTGGGTTTTATCCCTCATTGTTTCCCCTTTCCAGATCATGTTGAACTTTATAATTTGGTTTAGTACTGTGGAAGTTATGACAGTTTTAATGCTTCCCATTTTCACTTCGATTAGCAAACTCATAATTGTAAAGTGTTTGTTTGATTGAATTATCTTCAAATTAACCTATGAAGATAAATACTTTAAGGGCACATTGATTTTAGACTAGTTTAGATAACTTAGATTTGAATGATTACTTAAATATTCTCACTAGAATGCACACAACCAAGATTGGCTAGGCTTATTAATTAAACTCCATACTACAAGAATTTATTTTAAAGATTTCCATTCTTGCCTAAATAAAACAGTCTATTTCAATCCATATGGGTTGGAATATAATTGTGGCAAGTAAAGAAGACATTTAATACCAAGCGTATTGACACCAACATTCCTTACAACTACTCCAAACATAATGTCATACTAGTATTTGTTCGAGTATTTGGGTTCTATAATTTGTGCGTTCTAGTATTTGTTAAGAATAATTATTATATTCCTTAGTAGATGAGGATAGGTTTTAAATGCATCACTAAGCCTCATCCAATACGTAGAACAACAAATATAAGTAAATATTCAAGTTAAAGGAGTATATTTTTTTTTAAGGATTGAGATACATTAGTTATCACTTTGATTCAGAATAAGTTTCATGAATAAGAATTATTAAAGTTGCATGTTTAAACTTGTTCAAAAGGTCACATAGTTATCATTTCCTTAAGATCGTGTTTAGGTGTTCTTTTTGTAATATATTACAAGTATTGCTATAAAGATTATAAATTATTTTGGATCATATTATTTGGTAGTTATTATCTCTTAATTATGCATAACATGATTAGTCAATAAAATTTTCTTATATCAATGACTTTGCATGATGATATCCTATTTATAGGGAATTTATAGCTATTGTTTGATAACTTAAGCCTTAAAGTGTTCATTAAGGAAGGGAGTGAAATATTTACAACTCTAGTCAATTTATGGTTATGTTTGTTTTATTGTAATTGTTGTGAGATTTTATAATATGATGTAAATGCTTACTTTTTTTCTTGAGTTATTAAAATTGGATTATATAATGTAATTTCTTTTACTAACTTATTCTATCTTATTAAATGCAAAGGAATATGTATTAAGGGTATGCTTTGACCATTATAAACTGCTTTGGAATGTGTGGGTTCTTTTGGCACCTTTTGGGCATTGAGTCAAGCTAAATTGAGGGAAATCATTCCAATGGTCCATGATATTTGTGTGTGTCATCTAGGTCTAGCCTTAATCTTTAACCTCAAACTATTGTATTTCTATTGTTTAGTATGGACTAGTGACACGGGGGATATGTTAAATCCTATAATCAGGGGTCCTATTGATTTAAGAGTCCTCCGAAGAAATTGTTTCCTTTATCATGTGTTATTATGTTATGAGAATGAATGAGGTTGAGTCACTTTGTCTAACCTAGTGGTAACTATCTCTCTGGTTGACCAACCAAATAAGAGTTAGTCCAAACTCAAAGTGGTTGAACTACGATTCCTCTACGAATTATATACGTAGGCAAGGCCGTCAGAGACGAGCCCCCGAGGAATTAGGTCGGGCCCTTAGGACTGTCCTTCTGAGTTTTGTTTTGGGTCTTGTCATTCTCTCTCGATGTTGTAAACCACCTTTTGACTTGTATAACTATGTATTTATATTGCTTATTATGGTTATCATGTACTAATAACTCGTTGATCTTATGTGTGCATCAAGTCTTAAGACCATGCAGGTACAAGTATTTGTGAGCGAGGAAATGACGACGCATTAGAATACGAGAGGTGCTTGAGTATGTAAGAGGTATGTTAAGCCGGCCCAAAGTAAGTACACTCTATTGCTAAAATAGTGAATCATTTCTATCCTTGCTTCTAACTAGTGTGAATCATTGACTATAACTGTAAGTAGTGGATTGTGTTGTTATTGTCTTTTAAGCAAACAAAAAAAAATTATTGCAAAATTAGTAAAAGTTGTTACAATTTTGCTAGGTTGTTTAGTGTGTAAAATGTGGGCATTACAGATAGTTTTGCTATACGCTTTGCCTTAAATTTTTGATATGACCTGAAAAATAAATCCTCAAGAGGCTTAATAGGTTCCATAGGTTGAGGCTGTTAATGATAAACAGCTTCGAGATTTGATATTCCAGTGTAATAAATTAAATGATAGCCTTAAGGCTATTTAATTTATATATATATGGCAACGATTTGTTAAAGAAATAAAGACTTATCCAAGGCCGACCTCCTTCATGATTGGCGCGATTATCTTAAAGTCGACTTATCATTTATTGGACACATTTATTTGTAAAGAAATATATATTCATTACTTGGCCGACTTGCCTTAAAGAAGGAGGTGCCTCTTCAAATTGTATATATAGGAGTTCTCTTATCATTTGCTATGATCAAGTTTCTATTAAGTGCGAATATATTCAAGAGCAGGTTGCGAATCTTCCTTAAGTGCAGATTTAGTTATCAAAGAAGATCAGATTATTATCTGATATTGCATTGTGTATTGGTACTGAATATCGGCCTTGAGTCTGGCCTCATTGTAAAGTGAATTGCTGCCATTATATTTATATATAAGAGGAGATCTTTGTTGCTGGGTTTTTCTCCCTCAAGAGGAGGGTTTTCCCAGGGTATTTACTGTGTTGCTGTGTCTGATTTTGAATTAATTTTCTGTGCATATAATCTGTTCATTAAATTTACAACAAAAGAAATCCAATGAAAAGTTTCCACAGGAGGACAAAGGATTAAACCCACTATGATGCACTGTAAATATTTGATTCTCAAATGGGAATTTTATGCACTTGTGAAGAACTGACGGGACGACATTCATGGAGTGTAGCCATGGATAACCTAGCTTTACATGGAATTGGTTCAACATCGGGATGATGGAAAATGACACATCTAATTGTTTCGGTTCAACTCTAAGAGGAAGAGTGTTCAAACTATCGTAGGGCGAGCAAAACCATCATGAGTTTTCAACCATGCTTTCGATTGTTTGTAAGAATCTTGATAAAGTTCATGCACAAACAAGAATTCCTCAGTGATCACATTCTCTACACACACGGGATCAACGAGTATCCTAGTTGTAGGTCTGTCATTGATATGTCTAGCGATATAGAGAGGACCATCCAGCGCATGTATAGATGCATCAATATGTGTGAAAGCAATGTCAGGTAACAAAGTGGTTTGGTCCTTACGAGGTTGAACATCTATGAGAGTGACCATATCTTGTAGACCATCCTCATCATCACTCTTATCATCATCCTTATCATTATTCATGTCATCAACTTCATCAACATTCATATCATCATTCTTAACATAACAAGCTTGCACAAAGTTGGATGAATGATTTGGCATTGGATTGGTAAAAATATGCAAGTTTTGGTTAGGTGGGGCAACATACTTATTTCCTTGATTATTAGCACCGCCCAACTGGATGTGATTGGAATCAATGAGGTCTTGCACTTGATGTTTAAGACGTATGCATCGTTTCATATCATGTCCATTTGTGCAATGATATTAACAAAAGGATTTTGGATTAAAGTTTGGAGATACAGGTTTGTTTGTGTCCATGGGTCTAATCGGAGGCAATTGGATTAAGTTCTTGTTCAAAAATTGCAACATGATCGAATGGAAGGAATCAGGCAGTTGGGTAAATTGTCTATCTCTCGTTCTAAATTGGTATGGAGTTGAACTTATGGCTGCAACTTGTGGTTCAATGTGTTTGGTTGTTTGAGGTGTACTTATCTTGGTAAAGTTCTTGTTTTGCTTCTTGAATGGTTGGTAGTTGCTTTGAAGTACGGATTCAGATTTCTCAATAGGAGTCGATGAAGATGTTTCTTCATACTGACTAACCGAATTCTGATAATCACGAAGGGTCGTACACGAGTGTATAAAGGATGGATATTTTATCAATAGGATTTTATCACTAATGTCGAGTTGTAAATTCTTAGTGAATACTCTTTGAACATCCACATCAGGGAGAGTAAGACTGATTTGTGAGTAAAGCAACTGATAGCGCCCTATAAAGTCTATTACCTTTTCATTTTTCCTTTGTTTGCATCACACTAAATCAGTTAGTCTAATTTTAGGATCGATGTTTACTTGGAAATGTTGGAGGAATGCATCAACAAGTTCATTAAATGAGTGGATTGAGTTATTTGGCAATGAATAAAACCATTCCAAAGCCATGTCTTTCAATGACCTAGAAAAAAGTTTAGCCAGAAGCTTATCTTCGAAAATGAAGTCACTACACAAGGTAGTATATGCCGATATATGATTACTAGGGTCTCCTTTACCATTGTACTTTTCAAATTGAGGTATTTCTATGTTTTGTGGCATGGGTGTTTTCAAGATTTCAAGTGATAATGGGCTCCTTTTGACATATTACAATGGTTGTCCGTTTTGGTTTTGGTTCAATGTTGTGATTTGTTGTTGAAGTGATGTCACATTTTGCAAAAGTTGGTTTATGACGGAATCATTGCTTGACATGTTTTGGGAATATGGTGAATAAGGTGGAAGTGTGTATGTTCTCAAGGTAAGATACTCCACTATGATAATGTTTGGTCCATTTTAAATATGTTCTTGATAGTACACCTAGGAGGGCCACCATATGAGGCATCAACAAAAATGCATCTTTTTGAGGAAGAATCATCATCTTAGCATTGTTGTTTGGAATTTTGGATACAAGAACTATAATGCAGGGGTCATAATGAGTGCTGTCTTTCATCTCAGTACTGCAGTTATCTATTTTCTCAGCCTTTCCTATTCCCTTCGAGACAGTCATAAAGGAGAAGTTGAAGATGCTTCTTCCACCGTTAGGCCTTGAGGAGGCATTTGGGATCGATTCAAGAAGTTTTCCAGCCAACTTTTCTTTATTTCTGAGCAAGGAACAGTGAAATGACAGCCATAGCAAAATATTTCAGTTGATGGTATCATCTTTGGGCAGTTTTACACCAGCAAGTATAAAGGTTGTTTTTTTTGGTCTAATGAGGTGAGTGGGTGGTGCCACATGAAAGGAGCATTGAGTATGAATGTCCGAGCATTGTTAGTAGTGTCACTAGTGAGGTTTGGGGCAAGATGTGACTGCTGCAATCACCTATCTGCACTCATACAGTGTGCTTTAACCCACTTTCTAGAGGGGGACAGCATGGGGTATCACTATTAGCAAAAGTAAATTCCCGGGTGATCATAACAAAGATTTGGAAGAGGTATTCATTCATGATGCTGAAGCTTACACATATGATGATGGCGTCATTAAGGAAGCAAGGGCGATGAGGAAGCCATGATTAGTGAGTATTACCGCTAAAGAAGATGGTTTATTTGTTGTAGTGCCCAGGATCGATGAGCATCCAAATAAATTAACTTTATTTTTAATATTAAAAATAGTGTTCTTCAACAGTAACAAATAAAACTCTAATATTTTAATTATAATAATATTAATATTAATAATAAATAGAAATATAAATTTCAAGCAGGTTGTTGCTAAAGGAAGTTCAAAATCAAGTTGGGTCAACTTATTAGGAATTAATCCAAATTGGTATAAAAAGGGTGCTCAAGGTTTGAATTGGGGGATCATCTGTTTGGCATAACATCTATTTCAATTTCTTTGCTTGGGAGACGAAAACTTTCAGCAACGATATTCCCACGGTGAGGATGAAAACCCTCTCCCTGGTTTTTAGGGGTGAATCCACTCGGGACTGGCTATTCGGGACTTATATTGTGCACCACCCATTAGGGAGTGTTCCTTGTGTGTTTGCCAAACAACAACAACCATTTCCAGGTTGCAGGGGAGTTGGAGTGATAGTTTAGGATTGGGCGACTGGGATCATACCAACTCACTATGTTGATGTAGCATATGCGTAGTGGTGGAGTGGGTGTATCAAGGAAACCACACAACATTGAAATCGTCATTTTCAGTTAACAGAGTGACTCAGAGCTGCGCCTGTCTAATTTGTCATGGCCAAGTCACAGGGAAGGAGCAAAAATTGTTAGGAGGCTGCTTTTAGTGTTTGAAGACACCTCGCTCTCTATCTTGCAGAGATATCACTGGCTTAGATTGGATTTGGGAAGTACCTTTCAACTGGGTGATAGTGGAGCGAACCATCCACTACTGCTGGGGTTCTGAATCATATCCAACTTGCCACAAACAAAGGGAAGCAGCAGCACCATCTAGGAGGGTGATGAGGTGTTTATGACACAGAAATTTCTGGTTTTGGCGATGGACTAGATCATTTGACAGTGTGAGGAATAATATAGAGTTTTGGGGTTACATTTCATCAACCAAGTTTGTGTAATTGCCTCACATTTGTTCACAAATCATTAATTCACTGTTCATGTACCTACTGCACACCCAGGTCAGATCAACAGCATTGGTTTCTACATTCTTATACGGCTTGCAAGCATTGCTCAGGAAGCACATTTATTTCTGGATATCATAACCATTGAAATTGCAGGAGTTAATAACTGCTGTAACTGGCATGTTCTGCACTGTTATTTGTTTGGCATAGTGTTCGTAACTTCAACAGTGGTTTGTGATTGTTCATGCTGAATAGTTGATGTAGATCTGAATATTCTAGATAAATCGATAAACAGAGTTGACAGTAATCTGATAATTGAAAACAGTCAAAAGGTTTTGACTCTGTATCAGGGGACTGGCTGTACCTTGAATCAGTTTGTTTGTTATGTGTTTTCTGTATGTTTAGAAGCCTGTCAAATATCACATAATGACAGCAGATTGAAGTTGTTTGCTTTGCCTTGGGGTTCTTACAATGTATTTTGCCCCTTTCCCAAGCACCTATGTGTTGGGTTCCAATGCTCTGTGTAGCTGAAACATAATTGCTTCCTCCGAATCTCATTGTGGGTCATGTCACCTAATTGTTGAGTCCTAAAGCTGTGTTTTCCTAGCAATCCATGGGTTTAGAGGGTGCAGCTCCAAGTCTCTATGGAATTTTTTTGTGTGGAGCCCATTTTGCTATTATGGTGCTCTTGAACTCACACCTTTAGTTGTAGACTCTTGGAATGGTTTGCCAGGTGTAGTGTTCCCCAATGTCAACGATTTAGAGGAAGGAGAGAAAAGGTAGTCAAACGCCTCTTAAGCACCTCATGTCCCATCACAACAAACTGTTGGAAATGTTGTCATTGATGTCAAAGGTGAAAAAGACAATGTTATCATTAATGTCCAAAGTCAGAATACAGGATTGTCATTAATGACAAAAAGACTGTTTAAGAGATCGTTGTGAAGATTAAGATCATTGATGTCAAAGTAGTCATTGGAATTATCTAAGACAAGTTGATATATGAAAGAGAAATTAAAGGTAATTATATAGGCTGACTCCCCTCCTTGTAATGGCGTTTACATTGAAACATATTACTGGCTGTCCTTGCTTCCATCCTTGTGAAAAGATTTAAGAGAAGGCAGCGCTGAGGTTCAAATATATAAGGCCGACCTCATTAATTTAAATCATATAGTGGATATTAATGATAGAGGAGTTAGACCGCAATAAGGATGAGCAGCGATCATACTCTGCAGAAGAATTATGAATTAATTACCATTAAATGAGCAGCAAGAGAAGACAGCAAATAAATTCAATTAAAAGCAGCGACTCATTTTGTAATGAAGTTAATTAAAATGGCAAACTAAAAGGTGCAATGTAAATAATGGAATGGTGCGATCCAATTGGGGATACATCCATTTAATGAATAGACACATCCCTTGGCGAAATAGAGTGATATAAATAAAGGTTGAAGTGAGAAACAAAAGGCAGCAAGTATATTCAATGAATATTTTCAGAATATAAGGAAGAGTGTAAGCAGAAATATGAAAAGTAATTCTGACTTGTATTGAAGATCATTATGCAATGATTTGAAATAATTTATGCTAGTAAGATGGATTAATAGTATTCAGATGTGTGAAGGAAGAAAATTGGTGATTGATTCAAATTTGTGAGGAATGTGAAAGAACTTATAATTTGATCAGATTTGTGTGAAAGAGATATTGTGCAAAATAGTAATCAGATTCGAAAAAGGTTGATATTTAAGTGTAGATCAGAATTGAGGAGAAACTACATGTTTTGAACTAGATTTGAAATTGGATTGGATTCAAGATTTGTAATCAGATTTATAAGGAAGAAAGTTTGGATCAGATTTGTGGGGGTTGAAGCCTCCAATAGGTTGGAGCCAATCAAATTGAGGTAGGAGCCTCTTGCTGGGTTGAAGCTCAGTTTGTGTATGTGGGTTGGAGCCTCCAATAGGTTGAAGCCTATCAAGTAGAGGTTGGAGCCTATTGCTGAGTTGGAGCTCAGTTGGTATAGAGATTTGAGACTTGATGGTAGGTTGGAGCCTACAAAAGGAAGAAGACTAAACTATAATATATATGCAATATTGTGTCGTGGTTTTCTCCCGAAAGGGTTTCCATGCAAATCGTGTGTTCTCATTATGTTCCTAATTGCTATATCTTACTTGGATGGTTTTAATTGTGATTGGTTAAGTTTTGAAAAGTAAAGGATTGTTTGATATTGATTCATCCCCCCCGGCTCTCTCAGTATCACCTTGTGCTCAACACAACCCTCTGGAAATGAGCCATGTATGCATCCATTAAGCCCTAGTGCCATAGCTATGCTAACTCCCTCAAGTTTTCTTTTGGGTCTTGCTATCAAATTTGTTGGTTAGCCTCCTTCAAAATTCCTTGTTGGTGGGTGGTATGGCTGTACAATTCCTTCTAGGCATAAGATTGCAAATTTATTGCATCATCCTCATACATAGGGCTTAGTGAGAAGTAAGTATTCAGCTTTTGGATCCAAGCTTGAGCTGAGCTTTTGTTGGATCCATCAAATGAGGGGATTGTGAACTTTCCCAATTTGCTTTGCAAATCTTTGCATGGTCAATTTGGTGTGGGTTTACCTTTGCTCCCGGTTTGACTTCAACACACAGAAGTTCATGAAGGAGATGTCTGCTCCAAACTGAACACTATTTTCCCTGCATTCAGCATGGAGAGCTTCAAAGTTCTCCTCCTGCTGGTCATCCATATTCTCTTCCTGTGGGATGGCTTTTTTTCTGCAAGAAAGTGACCTTTGGCAGTCCTGTGGTAGTGACTGATTTCAACGGGCCTTTTTGGTTTGCTTCTGAAGATGAAAGTTTCCTTTTTGCATCATTACTTGGAGGTGCAGAGGCATGGTCTGGTTCCCTTACCCTACATACTCTGGATGAAGAGATCGATGAGCTATTGCTGCCCATTCTTCAAGGATCTCATCACATTGAAAAATTCTTTCTCTTATCTTCATGTGACATATTCTGCTTCCTTTTTCACCCTAAGTTGATATTTGATTTCTCTATCACTCACTAACAGGCAGTAACTATATATATATATCTCCCCCAGGGTGGCCAGATATTAGCTCTTATACCACTGTAAAAGCCTCAACTAAATACACAAATAACAGACACAGAAATACTCCAGCAATAATTATATTTTTTTAAATCTTTTTACTTTTCTTATAACGACATACATCCAATTGGAAATCTACCAATCTGATACAACTTATTGGGCACACACAGCATTGAAATCTGCACACCACTGATGATCCTGTTGACACTCCAGAACTCCAATTGCTCCTTGAGCGTTTGCATCCTCAAAATATGCTGATTGTCATGCATGAAGGTTGCCTTCCTGCTCTTGAGTATGAAATTGATTTTTGTTTTCGATTTTTGAGAAGTGCCTTTTTCTTTCCCTCCTAGCACTTCCTATACTCCATGCTTCTCGTGTTCCTCAAAGATAGACAACCATTCCCCAACTATTGGCAGTTGATCATACCTCAATTCATGGCAGTTGACTGACAAGCACCTTCATGCTGAATTGAAAACAGTTAACTGACAACTCATACCTCTATTGATGGCAGTCCCAAACTGTTAACTGATGGGTGTGAGATCAACTCTGTTAACTGACATGTGTGAGACCAACTCAGCTGCCTTATTCCATTATTCAAGCTTCCTAACTGAAATTAACTACCATTCTAACTAACTGCTACTCCTATGCTTCTAGTGTACTCAATCAAAGCTACAGATTATATTATAAAAGGGACATTACGGCCATCAGCAGTGGCATCAATTTGAGCTGGCAAAGGTTTTTCGCCTACAAGATTTCAATGGTGGGTGGTCATCAGCAGTGACATCAATATGAGCTCACCACAGGAGGATCAACGTGGGTTAAAAAAGTAACACAATTTTAAACTGTATTGCTGTCTCCAAAGAAAATAATAATATCCAAAAAGTTTAAACTATGTGCTTTTTGAGGACCCAACACATTGCTAAATAGATTTGGTACTGTTGCAATATAATTTGTACCATGAAATTATTCAAATCAAGTAACACAATTTTAAACTGTATTGCTGTCTCCAAGAAACATAATAATATCCAAAAAGTTTAAACTATGTGCTTTTTGAGGACCCAACACATTGCTAAATAGATTTGGTACTGTTGCAATATAATTTGTACCATGAAATTATTTAAATCACAACATTCCTTAGGAAATTACTCTTGGTTATTAGATGTGAACTTTGTTATATTGAATATGTATGTGAATTTATCACTTCAGGCTACAGCTATTTTTTCTTTATATGTGTATTTATATATATAAATATTTCATTCGTTGATTGTCAGTGGTTCATTTCCTTTGTGTAGCATCAAGCTGATTGCACAGATACCGGATTGAAGACTCCAGAAAATAAATGTAAGCCTGTGTTTTTAAAGAATTATCCAAATTATGGAATAAAGTGAAGCCGGATCTTCCATGGGAAGGATGAGATTATGGACCATTTTAACACCTTACTAATTGATGATTCCCCTTACAAGGCTTTGCACAATCCTGTGAGTTCAAACCTCAAAATCTTTGAGAACAGTAATTGCATAGTAAATTTCAGATGTCCTTCGCATTTTAGGGCTCTAAAACTTTCTGCTATTAGCTTTTTTGTTGTATCTGGTGTATCATCTAATCAGTGGGGGTTTTGTTCATGTTGGTCTAATGTTTACAACAGCCGTATACTGCAGTGTTTCCTTATCCATATAAAGTTTCCAACAATTTTGATGACAGTTTAGGTTAGTATTTCTTGTCAACAGGGAATTTGCATATCTACAATTATTCACATAAGTCAAGAAAGATGAAATCAAAATATCCCTGCTCTGTTTCTTTCTTGTTTTTACTTGAAAATCTATATTTCTACGTAGGTGGGGCGCTGCGTAAGTATTTGGAAGGGCTTGCAACTGCTTCAAATGTACAGCATTATGTGAAGCATCACCCATTTGGACAGCCACCAATCAGCGAACAAAGTCCAAATTGGAGTTTCTACAGAAAGATTCTCTTATCCATGGGAGATCAGGAAGCCTCTTGGACTCCTTCACACCAGGAATATAAAGTTCAAAGTATGTCATTGGATGACAGAGAAGTGTTTTTACAGTCTGGCAATGGAGAACATTCAAATTCAGCTCTACACATTGCCAAGCAAAGAAACAAGCATGGATTACATCTAGCTTCCAGCACTAATGAATATTCAACTCCTGGTAAGGAAGAGGAAGAGAATGACATGGTCAATGCAGCAATTCCCAATATGGAAAGGAGTATATCTTTGGAAAAAAGAGAAGTCGGTTTACACTCTGGCAATGGACAACATTCAGAATCAATCTCATGCGTTGGCAAGCGAAAAAAGAGGCACAGAGATTGTCTGGTAACTAGCACCAATCAATCTTCAGTTCCTGGTATGAAAGAAGAGAATGGTGTGGTCAATGTGGCAATGCTCAATATGGAAAAGAGTATATCTTTGGAAAATAGAGAAGTCGGTTTACACTCTGGCAATGGACAACATTCAGAATCAAGCTCATGCGTTGGCAAGCGAAAAAAGAGGCACAGAGACTGTCTGGTAAGTAGCACCAATCAATCTTCAGTTCCTGGTATGAAAGAATAGAATGGTGTGGTCAATGTGGCAATGCTCAATATGGAAAAGAGTATATCTTTGGAAAATAGAGAAGTCAGTTTACACTCTGGCAATGGACAACATTCAGAATCAAGCTCACTCGTTGGCAAGCGAAAAAAGAGGCACAGAGATTATCTGTTAACTAGCACCAATCAATCTTCAGTTCCTGGTATGAAAGACGAGAATGGTGTGGTCAATGTGGCAAGGCTCAATATGGAAAAGAGTATATCTTTGGAAAATAGAGAAGTCGGTTTACACTCTGGCAATGGACAACATTCAGAATCAAGCTCATGCGTTGGCAAGCGAAAAAAGAGGCACAGAGATTATCTGGTAAGTAGCACCAATCAATCTTCAGTTCCTGGTATGAAAGAAGAGAATGGTGTGGTCAATGTAGCAATGCTCAATATGGAAAGGAGTATATCTTTGGAAAATAGAGAAGTCGGTTTACATTCTGGCAATGGACAACATTCAGAATCAAGCTCATGCGTTGGCAAGCGAAAAAAGAGGCATGGAGATTGTCTGGTAACTAGCACCAATTAATCTTCAGTTCCTGGAATGAAAGAAGAGAATGGTGTAGTCAATGCGGCAATGCTCAATATGGAAAAGAGTATATCTTTGGAAAACAGAAAATTGAATTTACTGTCTGGCAGTGGACAACAGTCCGAATCAAGCTTGTGGATTGGCAAGCGAAAAAAGAGGCACAGAGATCGTCTATTTACTGGCACTAATCAATCTTCAGTTCTTGGCAAGGAAAAAGAAGAAAATGGTGTAGCTGAGGCAGCAATGCAGGATGTGGAAAAGAGTAAAAGTATCATTCAGGATTGTTTAAGCCAGGAACATGAATCTTGTGGCATGTTTAGGGGATATAAAGATGTTACGTTATTATCTGATCATGGAGAACCTCCAGAAGTTGGTATATCACAGAACTCATCCTTTTCCAATCATAAAAGGAAGTGTAAATTCGTTCAGGATGCTAGCATTTCTCGAAAATCTGTTTCTGCAATGGGATACAAAGAAGATTGTTTAGCTGAGGCACTAGATATCTCTATGACAAAGGGTTATGGTACCACTGTGGCTTCTTCCAGGCAGGAACATGAAGTCTGTGATATGCCCTGTAAAAACAAGGCAGTGGCTGCACAAACTGATAAAGACCATTGTGGTAACAAACCTTATACAACATCAGGTAGAAAATTTTGTGATCACAATAGTTTCAGACATGTCATCAAAAGTCATCATCATAAGCCTGCTCATTTGAGCAAAGACTCGCATATGAATTCCAATTGCTGGTTTTCCAGTCATTCCCAAACAAATAGCTATGTTGGCAGCCAAGCTTCTTACATTCCAAGAAGACAGTTCCAAGCAAACAGGGGGCACAAAAACAGTGTCAATGCTAGTATTCAGACACAGGTGGCAGAGGGTGACATTTATACCAGCAAAAAAATCTATGGTAGAAATGTTGTTCATACAAACCTTCCTCCATACCAGTTGGGAGGTAATATTACTAATGGACAAGATCAACGGCACATGTGGGGTGGTTTTCAGTATGCACTCCCTGGCCAAAGTTATAACCCAAGCCACATAGGTAATACAGTATTTCAAAACTATAATCCAAACCAAGGAGCCATAGAATTCGACGGACACGTTATACAAAGTCCATTTCCACATTCTCTGTCACATGAGCAGATGCGTGCAACACATTACAGTAGTCAGTATCAAGGCCATGGCAGGAAGATTCAACATTGGAAGAACAGTTCCAGTAGCACCAATCAATCTTCAGTTCCTGGTATGAAAGAAGAGAATGGTGTGGTCAATGTGGCAATGCTCAATATGGAAAAGAGTATATCTTTGGAAAATAGAGAAGTTGGTTTACACTCTGGCAATGAACAACATTCAGAATCAAGCTCACGCGTTGGCAAGCGAAAAAAGAGGCACAGAGATTATCTGTTAACTAGCACCAATCAATCTTCAGTTCCTGGTGTGAAAGACGAGAATGGTGTGGTCAATGTGGCAATGCTTAATATGGAAAAGAGTATATCTTTGGAAAATAGAGAAGTCGGTTTACACTCTGGCAATGGACAACATTCAGAATCAAGCTCATGCGTTGGCAAGCGAAAAAAGAGGCACAGAGATTATCTGGTAAGTAGCACCAATCAATCTTCAGTTCCTGGTATGAAAGAAGAGAATGGTGTGGACAATGTGGCAATGCTCAATATGGAAAAGAGTATATCTTTGGAAAATAGAGAAGTTGGTTTACATTCTGGCAATGGACAACATTCAGAATCAAGCTCATGCGTTGGCAAGCGAAAAAAGAGGCACGGAGATTGTCTGGTAACTAGCATGAATCAATCTTCAGTTCCTGGTATGAAAGAAGAGAATGGTGTAGTCAATGCGGCAATGCTCAATATGGAAAAGAGTATATCTTTGGAAAACAGAAAATTGAATTTACTGTCTGGCAGTGGACAACAGTCCGAATCAAGCTTGTGGATTGGCAAGCGAAAAAAGAGGCACATAGATCGTCTATTTACTGGCACTAATCAATCTTCAGTTCTTGGCAAGGAAAAAGAAGAAAATGGTGTAGCTGAGGCAGCAATGCAGGATGTGGAAAAGAGTAAAAGTATCATTCAGGATTGTTTAAGCCAGGAACATGAAACTTGTGGCATGTTTAGGGGATATAAAGATGTTAAATTATTATCTGATCATGGAGAACCTCCAAAAGTTGGTATATCACAGAACTCATCCTTTTCCAATCGTAAAAGGAAGCGTAAATTCGTTCAGGATGCTAGCATTTCTCGAGAATCTGTTTCTGCAATAGGATACAAAGAAGATTGTTTAGCTGAGGCACTAGATATCTCTATGACAAAGGGTTATGGTACCACTGTGGCTCCTTCCAGGCAGGAACATGAAGTCTGTGATATGCCCTGTAAAAACAAGGCAGTGGCTGCACAAACTGATAAAGACCATTGTGGTAACAAACCTTATACAACATCAGGTAGAAA
>VDFB02000007.1:78811227-78940932 GCA_007258455.2 Sequoia sempervirens
TTTTAAAGAATTAACCAAATTATGGAATAAAGTGAAGCCGGATCTTCCATGGGAAGGATGAGATTATGGACCATTTTAACACCTTACTAATTGATGATTCCCCTTACAAGGCTTTGCACAATCCTGTGAGTTCAAACCTCAAAATCTTTGAGAACAGTAATTGCATAGTAAATTTCAGATGTCCTTCGCATTTTAGGGCTCTAAAACTTTCTGCTATTAGCTTTTTTGTTGTATCTGGTGTATCATCTAATCAGTGGGGGTTTTGTTCATGTTGGTCTAATGTTTACAACAGCCGTATACTGCAGTGTTTCCTTATCCATATAAAGTTTCCAACAATTTTGATGACAGTTTAGGTTAGTATTTCTTGTCAACAGGGAATTTGCATATCTACAATTATTCACATAAGTCAAGAAAGATGAAATCAAAATATCCCTGCTCTGTTTCTTTCTTGTTTTTACTTGAAAATCTATATTTCTACGTAGGTGGGGCGCTGCGTAAGTATTTGGAAGGGCTTGCAACTGCTTCAAATGTACAGCATTATGTGAAGCATCACCCATTTGGACAGCCACCAATCAGCGAACAAAGTCCAAATTGGAGTTTCTACAGAAAGATTCTCTTATCCATGGGAGATCAGGAAGCCTCTTGGACTCCTTCACACCAGGAATATAAAGTTCAAAGTATGTCATTGGATGACAGAGAAGTGTTTTTACAGTCTGGCAATGGAGAACATTCAAATTCAGCTCTACACATTGCCAAGCAAAGAAACAAGCATGGATTACATCTAGCTTCCAGCACTAATGAATATTCAACTCCTGGTAAGGAAGAGGAAGAGAATGACATGGTCAATGCAGCAATTCCCAATATGGAAAGGAGTATATCTTTGGAAAAAAGAGAAGTCGGTTTACACTCTGGCAATGGACAACATTCAGAATCAATCTCATGCGTTGGCAAGCGAAAAAAGAGGCACAGAGATTGTCTGGTAACTAGCACCAATCAATCTTCAGTTCCTGGTATGAAAGAAGAGAATGGTGTGGTCAATGTGGCAATGCTCAATATGGAAAAGAGTATATCTTTGGAAAATAGAGAAGTCGGTTTACACTCTGGCAATGGACAACATTCAGAATCAAGCTCATGCGTTGGCAAGCGAAAAAAGAGGCACAGAGACTGTCTGGTAAGTAGCACCAATCAATCTTCAGTTCCTGGTATGAAAGAATAGAATGGTGTGGTCAATGTGGCAATGCTCAATATGGAAAAGAGTATATCTTTGGAAAATAGAGAAGTCAGTTTACACTCTGGCAATGGACAACATTCAGAATCAAGCTCACTCGTTGGCAAGCGAAAAAAGAGGCACAGAGATTATCTGTTAACTAGCACCAATCAATCTTCAGTTCCTGGTATGAAAGACGAGAATGGTGTGGTCAATGTGGCAAGGCTCAATATGGAAAAGAGTATATCTTTGGAAAATAGAGAAGTCAGTTTACACTCTGGCAATGGACAACATTCAGAATCAAGCTCATGCGTTGGCAAGCGAAAAAAGAGGCACAGAGATTATCTGGTAAGTAGCACCAATCAATCTTCAGTTCCTGGTATGAAAGAAGAGAATGGTGTGGTCAATGTAGCAATGCTCAATATGGAAAGGAGTATATCTTTGGAAAATAGAGAAGTCGGTTTACATTCTGGCAATGGACAACATTCAGAATCAAGCTCATGCGTTGGCAAGCGAAAAAAGAGGCATGGAGATTGTCTGGTAACTAGCACCAATTAATCTTCAGTTCCTGGAATGAAAGAAGAGAATGGTGTAGTCAATGCGGCAATGCTCAATATGGAAAAGAGTATATCTTTGGAAAACAGAAAATTGAATTTACTGTCTGGCAGTGGACAACAGTCCGAATCAAGCTTGTGGATTGGCAAGCGAAAAAAGAGGCACAGAGATCGTCTATTTACTGGCACTAATCAATCTTCAGTTCTTGGCAAGGAAAAAGAAGAAAATGGTGTAGCTGAGGCAGCAATGCAGGATGTGGAAAAGAGTAAAAGTATCATTCAGGATTGTTTAAGCCAGGAACATGAATCTTGTGGCATGTTTAGGGGATATAAAGATGTTACGTTATTATCTGATCATGGAGAACCTCCAGAAGTTGGTATATCACATAACTCATCCTTTTCCAATCATAAAAGGAAGTGTAAATTCGTTCAGGATGCTAGCATTTCTCGAAAATCTGTTTCTGCAATAGGATACAAAGAAGATTGTTTAGCTGAGGCACTAGATATCTCTATGACAAAGGGTTATGGTACCACTGTGGCTTCTTCCAGGCAGGAACATGAAGTCTGTGATATGCCCTGTAAAAACAAGGCAGTGGCTGCACAAACTGATAAAGACCATTGTGGTAACAAACCTTATACAACATCAGGTAGAAAATTTTGTGATCACAATAGTTTCAGACATGTCATCAAAAGTCATCATCATAAGCCTGCTCATTTGAGCAAAGACTCGCATATGAATTCCAATTGCTGGTTTTCCAGTCATTCCCAAACAAATAGCTATGTTGGCAGCCAAGCTTCTTACATTCCAAGAAGACAGTTCCAAGCAAACAGGGGGCACAAAAACAGTGTCAATGCTAGTATTCAGACACAGGTGGCAGAGGGTGACATTTATACCAGCAAAAAAATCTATGGTAGAAATGTTGTTCATACAAACCTTCCTCCATACCAGTTGGGAGGTAATATTACTAATGGACAAGATCAACGGCACATGTGGGGTGTTTTTCAGTATGCACTCCCTGGCCAAAGTTATAACCCAAGCCACATAGGTAATACAGTATTTCAAAACTATAATCCAAACCAAGGAGCCATAGAATTCGACGGACACGTTATACAAAGTCCATTTCCACATTCTCTGTCACATGAGCAGATGCGTGCAGCACATTACAGTAGTCAGTATCAAGGCCATGGCAGGAAGATTCAACATTGGAAGAACAGTTCCAGTAGCACCAATCAATCTTCAGTTCCTGGTATGAAAGAAGAGAATGGTGTGGTCAATGTGGCAATGCTCAATATGGAAAAGAGTATATCTTTGGAAAATAGAGAAGTTGGTTTACACTCTGGCAATGAACAACATTCAGAATCAAGCTCACGCGTTGGCAAGCGAAAAAAGAGGCACAGAGATTATCTGTTAACTAGCACCAATCAATCTTCAGTTCCTGGTGTGAAAGACGAGAATGGTGTGGTCAATGTGGCAATGCTTAATATGGAAAAGAGTATATCTTTGGAAAATAGAGAAGTCGGTTTACACTCTGGCAATGGACAACATTCAGAATCAAGCTCATGCGTTGGCAAGCGAAAAAAGAGGCACAGAGATTATCTGGTAAGTAGCACCAATCAATCTTTGGTTCTAAGAAGTTGGTTTACATTCTGGCAATGGACAACATTCAGAATCAAGCTCATGCGTTGGCAAGCGAAAAAAGAGGCACGGAGATTGTCTGGTAACTAGCATGAATCAATCTTCAGTTCCTGGTATGAAAGAAGAGAATGGTGTAGTCAATGCGGCAATGCTCAATATGGAAAAGAGTATATCTTTGGAAAACAGAAAATTGAATTTACTGTCTGGCAGCGGACAACAGTCCGAATCAAGCTTGTGGATTGGCAAGCGAAAAAAGAGGCACATAGATCGTCTATTTACTGGCACTAATCAATCTTCAGTTCTTGGCAAGGAAAAAGAAGAAAATGGTGTAGGTGAGGCAGCAATGCAGGATGTGGAAAAGAGTAAAAGTATCATTCAGGATTGTTTAAGCCAGGAACATGAAACTTGTGGCATGTTTAGGGGATATAAAGATGTTAAATTATTATCTGATCATGGAGAACCTCCAAAAGTTGGTATATCACAGAACTCATCCTTTTCCAATCGTAAAAGGAAGCGTAAATTCGTTCAGGATGCTAGCATTTCTCGAGAATCTGTTTCTGCAATAGGATACAAAGAAGATTGTTTAGCTGAGGCACTAGATATCTCTATGACAAAGGGTTATGGTACCACTGTGGCTCCTTCCAGGCAGGAACATGAAGTCTGTGATATGCCCTGTAAAAACAAGGCAGTGGCTGCACAAACTGATAAAGACCATTGTGGTAACAAACCTTATACAACATCAGGTAGAAAATTTTGTGATCACAATAGTTTCAGACATTTCATCAGAAGTCATCATCATAAGCCTGCTCATTTGAGCAAAGACTCGCATATGAATTCCAATTGCTGGTTTTCGAGTCATTCCCAAACAAATAGCTATGGTGGCAGCCAAGCTTCTTACATTCCAAGAAGACAGTTCCAAGCAAACAGGGGGCACAAAAACAGTGTCAATGCTAGTATTCAGACACAGGTGGCAGAGGGTGACATTTATACCAGCAACAAAATCTATGGTAGAAATGTTGTTCATACAAACCTTCCTCCATACCAGTTGGGAGGTAATATTAATAATGGACAAGATCAACGGCACATGTGGGGTGGTTTTCAGTATGCACTCCCTGGCCAAAGTTATAACCCAAGCCACATAGGTAATACAGTATTTCAAAACTATAATCCAAACCAAGGAGCCATAGAATTCCACGGCCTGGTTATACAAAGTCCATTTCCACATTCTCTGTCACATGAGTAGATGCGTGCAGCACATTACAGTAGTCAGTATCAAGGCCATGGCAGGAAGATTCAACATTGGAAGAACAGTTCCAGTAGCAAACGTTTTGGACGTAGGTAACAGTAGAGAGGAATCTCATTTTGAATGTTGTAATAATGGCAAAACTAAGTCCACAGGATCTCTTGGACCCTTGTAGGCTAACAGGATCTGGTTAGAGGGTCAATGGCCATTTTGGTGAGTTTGTCATTCTCACCCCTTCAGCTTCAGTATGGGATTCAGTACGAACATTTGGTGTTCAGTGTTCGCCAACTTTTGACGGCACGGAAAGATACTGAGTTTGGGGGAAGTTACGATATATTTTGTGGTTAAGTTAAATATTTAACTTAAATGGACTATTATTATAAAGTCAAATTGACTTTATAAAATTAAAAGCCACTTAAATTTATCATAAAGTAATGAAGTATTACTTTATAAAAATTCATAAAGTGATTAATTAAAATCACTTAAGTGGGTGCCCAAGTATTTAAGTGAAAGACTATTGAAAAAGTAACTTAAATATATTTCAATATATTTAAATGACAAAAAAGGGGTGTATCTTCTTGAGAAGTCGTGCATTTTGGCTTATTAAGCAAAAGCAAGCAAATCAAACTCATTCATTCATGATTATTTGACTTTGCTATTTTACTTCTCTGTGCTATTCTCTGAGACAAGGGTTTGAGCATTTTCTGCCATTGGAGAACAAGATCTTTTTCAGTGTTGAGCATATTTGAGGCTGTGAGAGAACAGTTGAATCTGTGCATTTGTGAGGGCTTTCATTCGGGAGTCCATTGAGCTTCATCTGGTTTAATCTGAGCAAGTATTCATCATTATTCAGAGTGCAGGAGAGGGTTTCATCTGGATTCATCTACCTTCTGCCATTTTCCAGCTTCAGAGTGTCTATTTGCCAGAGACAGTACATTTGTCCTTGTTTGGTGTTTCTGGAGAGGCGTGTTTCTCCTTGAGGCAAAAACGCCTTCTTTCTGGTATGTGATAGTGACTCATTCTTGGCGTCCACCCTTAACAGCTATTTGTATCCAATTTCTGTTGGGGAGAAGTCAGATTTGTAGCTCAGGTGTCCCATTTTGTCAGTTTTCATCATTTCCAGCTGGCAAGCTTGGATGATTTCTTATTTAAATAATCTGGAGGCTTTCAGGTGTGTCTATCATTAGCAATCTCATTGTTATGGATGTTTAAGACTTTCTGCATTTACATTTAATCAATATTAGCTCATATTTGTGTTTTATGAGCATTTATATGCTATCGCCCTTTCTCTTCTATTTAGAAACTTTCTCTAAAAAACTTAAAAACACCAAAAGATAAGCTAAAACTATAGGGGTTTGAGTTGGAGCCAACTAGGCTCTTCACAGTGGTATCAGAGCACAATAATCCTGCTAGCCTGAGGGGTTATCATCATATGCGTCCTTATCAAGGCAGGTATAACAGATACTATTCACGCAAGAGGCCTGGTAATCACATAAATCAATTTGAGGAGTATCCCTTTGACAATCCATTCGAAGAAATGGGTGACACATAGGAGATAGGGGAACCTCACACTCGAGTTCAGAATGAGGACAGAGAGGCCCAAGATATTATGAGAGGCCTGTTAGCAGGACAGGGACAAGTGGCTACCGCACTAGCAACAGGTCAAGCATAGGTAGCTAATGCATTGCAGCAGTTAAGCATAGCAATGCAACATATGACTGGCCAGAGGATACCACAAGAGGAAGATGGCAGTGTGCATGGAAAACCACGCCAGAGAATTACTCCTACGCGCACCTATGAGAGACCCACACGTCCTACCTTTGCCAGGCGTGATCCAGTTGATGGCAACGTGGAGGAGGGAGAAGGTGACGTAGTCTTCACATATAATATCATGACCTTACATGATGAATGGGAGGCTTTACCCCAACGAGTTCATGATCACCTGAACTTCGACAGATTTATGAGTCAAAGAAGAGAACATGGCAGGAATAGAGTTGACAAGAGGCCTTGGGAGAACAAAAATAATGATCTTAGACAGGCGACTAACAAACTCACTCTTCCCACTTTTGATGGCAGTGGTAGAGTCACAACAAGAGCTTGGATTAGCAAGCTTGACACATTTTTGACTCTATGACCAATGGCGGAAGATGAAGCCATTAAATTCTCAGCATTGCACTTAGACAATGTAGCCCATGATTGGTGGCACCATAGAATGATCACCTTGCAACATGACTAGATAACAACATATTAGGAATTCACAGATAGACTTGTGGAGAGATTTGACAAAAAAAGATCCTGAATTGTACTTCAAAGACTTAGCACAGCTCAAACAATTGGGTAGCGTGGAGTCTTATATTGGAGAGTTCCAAAGAATTTCGGTTATGGTCATAGGAGTATCAGAGAGAAGGCTGGTCATTCTCTTTGTGGAAGGGATTTTTGAGCCAATGAAGGGCTGGATTAAAGCCTTTGATCCTCCCACGTTATAGGAAGCCATGAGAAAGGCTCGTAGTATGGAACTTACTAAACCTCGAAGTAAGTTCAACTTGAATGCTTCCTCATCAAATAGGAAGGCAAATCTGATTTTTCATCAAATAGGGACAATAGACCTGATTTTAAGAAATCAAAACAATTTGATTAAAAGAAGTTTTCAGCCCCTCTAGATTGTGAAACAATGAACGATTTAAGAAGGAGAAAGCTTTGCTTCTATTGCAAAGGGCCCTATGACTTCAACCATGACTGTCCCCTCAAGCCTAAGGGACAAAATAGATAGTTAGAATGGTTTTATGATGAAGAAAATAATTCTGATTTTTCAGACCAGCAAGCATATGAAGATGGTTTGAAGAAGAAAACTCAGAAATTGTGGTAGGAAAAGAGGTGGAAAAAGAGCTACAGGGAGCTCACATGTCAAGTATGCAAAGGGAAGGTTCATTTCGTTTGCGAGGACTCTTAGCAGGTCAAAGAGTCATATCATTACTTGACACAGGTGCAACCCACAATTTCATTGATGCTCATTTAGTGGAAAGAAGAGGGATTCAGATTCAGCAGTTTGAAGGCATCAACGTTGAGGTTGCAAATGGTTATACTCTTAAATGTGAGAGGATGATTCTGGATCTGCCAATGAAGCTCAACAATTTTGAGTTCAAGGCAGATTTTATGTGGTTACAATGGGTGACACTAATGTTGTTCTTGGCATGAAGTGGCTTCATGCAATCGGTGAGTTCACTCTCAACCTTCGAGAGATGGAAATGAAATTTCAGGTTGATGGAATAAATCACATTTTAAAAGCCATCAAAGACAGCAATTTGAAGGTTATCACATTGAGAAGAATGGAAAGACTAATTCATAATGAAATGGTAGAGTGGGCAGCGGAATGCAAGATGATGCCTTTTTATGAAGAGCAGCATAAAACTCCATACCATTCTGATGTGCAGGCTCTCAGGTACAAACACGCAAAGGTATTCAGTGATATACCTCATGGTGCACCTCCTGACAGGGGAATTCAACACATTATCGAGTTAGAGGAGGGCACTAAGCCCATCATGATAACTCCTTACCGGCACCCGAAGCGATTGAAGGATGAGATAGAAAAGACCATCAATGAATTACTTGCTATGGGACACATCAGGCTGAGTAAGTCTCCCTTTGCTTCTTCAGTAATTTTGGTGAAGAAGGACGGTACACTTAGGATGTGTATCGATTACAGGATGCTTAATAGGAAGAGCATCAAGAATAGGTATCTTATTCCGCACATTGATGAGTTGTTAGATGAGCTTCATGGAGCTTGCTACTTCTCAAAGATAGATTTGAGGACAGGGTATCATCATATTAGAGTTCGAGCAAAGGACATTGAGAAGACTGCTTTCAGATGTCATTATGAACATTTTTACTTCTTGGTTATGCCTTTTGGGTTAACCAATGTTCCAACTACCTTTCAATCCACGATGAACAGGGTTTTCCAGTGGCAGTTGAGGAAGTCAGTGTTGGTGTTCTTCGATGATATTCTTGTTTACAGCAGGACTTAGGCGGAGCATTTGGCTCACTTAGATGTCGTGTTGAGCATACTGGATAGGGAGTCCTTGTATGCCAAGGAATCCAAACGTACATTGGGCATGGGCGAGTTGCTTTATCTAGGTCACATCATCAGCAGAGAGGGTGTTAGCATGGATCCTGACAAGGTTCGTGCCATTGTTGATTGGCCTATTCCAAAGACCTTGACGCAGCTTAGGGGATTTGTTGGTTTGTGTGCTTTCTACCGTCGATTTTTTAGTGGGTTTTCACGACATGCAACACCCCTTATAGATTTGACGAAGAAGGGAGCCTTCGTTTCGACGCCTCAAGCACAGGAGTGTTTTGAGCGATTCAAGCATTTGATGACAACATGCCCAGTGTTAGCGTTGCCAGACTTCACCAAACCATTTGAACTTCACTGTGATGCTAGTGGAGAAGGTATTGGTGCAGTAATCATGCAAGACCATCATCCGATTGCTTTCGAGAGTAGGAAGCTAAGGGGTCCTAAGAGGAGTTTCAACATCTATGATAAGGAGATGTTGGCTATCATGCACGCTATGGCCAAATTCAGGCAATATCTAGTTGGCAGCAAATTTTGTGTCAAAACGGATCATAATAGCCTGAAACATTTCCTTGGGTAGAGAGACTTGAATGAGAGACAACAAAAGTGGGTTAGTAAACTACAGCCATATGATTTTGACATTGCATATGTCAAAGGGACACAGAACATAGTTGCTGATGCATTATCTCGCCGGCCTCACTTGAACTCCATTGCAGTGATTTCAGAGGATTGGAGTCACTTGATACTTATTGAGTATGCCAAGAGTCCTTGGGCTTCTGGCATAGTTGACGGGACTATACAGGATGGCAGGTACTCTCTTGTGAGTGATCTTATCATTTACAAAGGGAGGATATTTCTAGTCCCAAGTTCTGAGGTGAAGAACAAGGTTTTGCAAACTCTTCATAATTCACCAATGGCTGGTTATCCCGAGTACTTTAAGACCTACAGGAAAGTACGAGAGAGATTCACATGGAAGGGTCTCAAATCGGATGTTCTTCGGTTTGTCAGGGAGTGCTTTGTTTGTCAGCAGAACAAACAAGAGCATACTTACCCTGCAGGGTTATTACAGCCACTTCCTATTCCTGAGGGGAAGTGGGAATGCTTGTCGATGGATTTCATTACAGGCTTGTTGAAAGCTTAGGGTAGAGACAACATTTTTGTGGTAGTTGATCGTCTGACGAAGTATGCTCATTTCTTTCCAATCACTACTACTTACTCAGCTATTCAGGTGGCAGACTTGTTCTTCAAAGAGGTATTCAAGTTACATGGGTTACCTCGGAGTATAGTCAGTGATAGAGACAGCAGGTTCATGGGTAATTTCTAGCAGGAGTTATTCAGACTTTGTGGGACCGAGCTTACTCCGAGTACTAGCTACCACCCTCAGACAGATGGACAGTCTGAGATTGTCAATAAATGGGTGGAAGGATATCTGCAGAATTATATCTCTAGACAACAGAAGGGTTGGGTGAAGTGGTTATACCTTTGTGAGTACTGTTACAATTCTACCCACCACATGTCCATCCAGATGTCACCTTTCTGAGCATTATATGCCTATGATGCTCTTAGTTTCATTGATTTGTTGTTGAGCGACTGCAGAGTACCGAGTGCTGGTGATCTGTTATAGGAAAACCAGGATATTATGAGAGCTCTTAGAGAGAATATTCAGAGGGCTCAGAATCAGTAGAAGCAGTATGCGGATTAGAGGAGGGTTGAGCGGTCTTTTGAGGTTGGTGATTTGGTATACCTCATGCTACAACCCTACAGGTAGTCCACTCTTAGGAAGAGGGGCTCTAAGAAACTCATTCCACACTACTACGGGCCATTTGCCATTATCAGGCGAGTAGGCGAGGTGGCTTATGAGTTACAGTTACCAGCAGATAGCAGGGTACATAATGTGTTTCGTGTATCACACCTCAAAAAGGCGTTGGGACGACACATAGTTCCTTCTATAGATTTACCACCCTTGGATGATGAGGGGAGACTGATTTTAGTACCTGAGACCATTCTGGAGTTTAGAGAGTGTCCTTTATGGGGGCAGGTTCTTGGGGAGTATTTGGTTAAGTGGAAAGATCTACCGGCAGAGGATGCAACTTGGGAGGGTGATAGTATTTTACAGCATCCAACTTTGAGTTTGCTTGAGGACAAGCAAATTCGGGGAGGGCAGACTGTAATGTCCCCTATTTTAGCTCAGTTAAGGAGCATGTTGAGTTAGCCTATCTCTTAAACCCTTGTAAGCTAACAGGATCTGGTTAGAGGGTCAGTGGCCATTTTGGTGAGTTTTTCATTCTCACCCCTTCAGCTTCAATATGGGATTTAGTACGAGCATTTGGTGTTTAGTGTTCGCCAGCTTCTGACGGCACGGAAAGATACTGAGTTTGGGGGAAGAAACGATATATTTTGTGGTTAAGTTAAATAGTAATATTTAACTTAAATGGACTATTATTATAAAGTCAAATTGACTTTATAAAATTAAAAGCCACTTAAATTTATCATAAAGTAATGAAGTATTACTTTATAAAAATTCATAAAGTGATTAATTAAAATCACTTAAGTGGGCGCCCAATTATTTAAGTGAAAGACTATTGAAAAAGTAACTTAAATATATTTCAATATATTTAAATGACAAAAAAGGGGCATATCTTCTTGAGAAGTCATGCATTTTGGCTTATTAAGCAAATGCAAGCAAATCAAACTCATTCATTCATGATTATTTGACTTTCCTATTTTACTTTTCTGTGCTATTCGTTGAGACAAGGGTTTGAGCATTTTTTGCCATTGGAGAACGAGATCTTTTTCAATGTTGAGCATATTTGAGGCTGAGAGACCAGTTGAATCTGTGCATTTGTGAGGGCTTCCATTCAGGAGTCCATTGAGCTTCATCTGGTTTAATCTGAGCAGGTATTCATCATTATTCAGAGTGCAGGAGAGGGTTTCATTTGGATTCATCTACCTTCTGCCATTTTCTAGCTTTAGAGTGTCTATTTTCCAGAGGCCATACATTTGTCTTTGTTTGGCGTGATCTTTTGGAGAGGCATGTTTCTCCTTGAGGCAAAAATGCCTTCTTTCTAGCATGTGATAGTGATTCATTCTTGGCGTCCACCCTTCACAATTGTTTCTATCCACTTTTTGTTGGGGAGAAGTCAGATTTGTAGCCCAAGCGTCCTATTTTGTCAGTTTTCACCATTTTCAGTTGGCAAGCTTGGATGATTTCTTATTTAAATAATCTGGAGGCTTTCGGGTATGTCTATCATTTGCAATCTCATTGTTATGGATGTTTAAGACTTTCTGCATTTACATTTAATCACTTAGATTTGTGTTTTATGAGCATTTATATGCTATCGCCCCTTCTCTTTTGTCTAGAAACTTTCTCTAAAAAACTTTAAAACACCAAAAGATAAGCTAAAACTACAGGGGTTTGAGTTGGAGCCAGCTGGGCTCTTCACATCTTCGATTGGATTTTACTTTACCCAGCCTCGAAAATTGAACTCTACCAATGGTATCTACCAAAGTGTTCAACTCTTCTTCTTAGCCTTGGATTTTATAGTCCTCTGTTTCTCCAGAACCTGTGTCCTTCCATATAAGTTGTTACACCCCGATTGTATAGCTACTATTGCATAGGGCAATTGATTGTAATGATTGAATCTTTGAGATGAATAAAACATGTTGTTTCTTGTTATCAATATGAATGTGCTTCCATTTAATGATTGTCTCATTTAAATGTTACTTCTATTGATGTTATCATTGATGAATGTTGCATGCAAAGTTATTGAGTAATGTTTATTCTAAATTTTGAGATATTTCATGTATATTTTTTATGTTGTGAACATATGATTCTCGTTAGCGTGTCATTGGATGTAGGTATGTGGACTATTCCTCCAGGCAGAGGGGAAGTATCACTCAAGAGAGGATCTTGGTCGGGTAATCGATAAAGTAAACCATCTGAGCATACACACATGTCACTTAGATTGAGTAAGTTGAGTCAGTTTGTGTGAGTTATAGGTAAGTCATCTGTAAACTTGTATGGTTGCATTAGGAGTCTTGTTTACTTCTTTACGCTTTTGTGAGTGATGTATATCCATATATCTGTCTTGTGATATTACGATCATAATGATTGTAATGTAAAGGGATGTAAATAAACGAAAGTGGACATATATACATATGTATAGTATATACACGTATCCATAAGTATATACATATTGATACAAGTGTACGTTGGCAGATGGATATGCTCATACGGTTGCATCGATATGGTATATTTACACATACGTGTACTTAGAGGAATATATTGGTATATATATGTATATACGCACATGTCCTTTATTATGTGGATATTAATAATATTATTATTATTATTGCCTTCTGAATTTGCATATGTATATATATTTATATATCGGGTTTATGCTGACTGGCTCACAATATATATATATATATATATGTTAAATATGTGTGTGTGTGTGTGTGTGTGTGTGTGTGTGAGAGAGAGAGAGAGAGAGAGAGAGAGAGAGAGAGAGAGAGATTATATATTAAAGATTATATATAATATTATTATAGTTATATTAATATATATATATATATATTTAAAAGACTATAATAATATTTATATAATAAAATATATAATTATTTTCTAATGGAATTATATTTTATATTAAATCTTTCAACTTTGGAAATAGAATTATTTCCAAATTAATTTAATATCAATTTCTCAATTTAAGAAAATCGAATTATTCTTTAAATTGATCTCAACATAGGAAATAGATTTATTTCCTAACTTTTGAAATATTTACTTTTGACTATGGAAATTGGGTTTATTAAACCCAGCTGATTATTAATCACCAACCATGTAAATCGAATGATTTAAAATGTTGCCTTTGGCAAAAGGAAAATTAAATGCATCATTCTTCATATGGTTGAAATTGAAATATTTCATATCTAAACTATTGAAACTTTAGAAAATAAAGTTGAAATATGCAACTGAGGAAATACATGCCTGAAACACATGGGCATGTTGACCAAGTCGCAGGGATGGGAAATGCAGCCTATATGTTGTCAATAGGGCCATGAATGTAGGCAAGGTGGATGGCAAACAACATTGAACCTTTTCACTATGAATATTTAACTGCTAGGTTGTCGTATTGGCGTCATGTTTGGGAGACGCCTATAGGTGTCGATTCTTCATTTTTAAACATGTGCAAGTTTGAAATATTCTTCGTTCTTCTGTCAAGTTACAAAGGTCAACTGACCTCTTAGCAAGTTGAGTATGTGAGTGGAAACCCGCCACATTTTATGTTGAATTATTCAAAACATAGTTCTGTCAAGTTACATGCCAGTAAAAGTGGAAATTTGTTGGGCTAGGGGCTCTATAAATAGCTGCCCAGATCATTCATCAAAACTTACTTGCTTATTACGAATTTCATCTGACTTATAGAGATATATTTTTTGAGCTTATTCTTCTGACAATCATATTCATATTTGAGAGTTGAGAACAAAGGAATTACCGGTCCATTGTTATTAAAATATCTGAGCTTTATCTCTATTCAGCTATGACCAATAACAGACTAAATATTCACCATTTGAGGAGTATAATTTTGAGTGAAAGATATAGCAACTTGAGAGGAAATTGCCAGTTGTTTAACTGAGTTGAGGTGTTGTGAAGAAAGACTGAAATTTCATCATTTGAAGAAAAGCTTAAACCAAGCATGGGATATTCTTCTACTATTGTTCCAATAGTAATTCTTTATATATTTCTAGAAATGCATTTACTGTTGTGCATAGTTAGGTATTTGCATTGTGATCTTGTATTTCTATTGTGAATTGAAAGTGATTTAATTCTATGAACTACATATAGTTGCACCGAGGAAGTAAATTGTTTAAAAGGTAGTACAAAATGGCATTTGTATATTTGCTTTGACTCCTAAGAGGAAACATGATTATCATGGTCAACCCTGGAACAAGCGACGGCATGCAAGTCAAATATGGGATGGACGTTGGATGGATGTCTTCTCCTTAGTTATTTCGGCAGGCTTTATTAGAAGTAGTGCAAGGTACATCATCCACTTAGACTGTGTGATGCATGAGACTACATTGTCAGTTCATCGTGGTCCTTTATACTACTTCGAGATTGTGAAATAGCAAGGTTCTAGTTGTGTAGGAGACAACACTATGCTTAGTTGGGTTGTCATTACCAGATACTCTACCAATATCTTCGTTCGAAGGGAGGGCCATCTATTGAATGATAGATGTGTGAGGGACCGCATTAAGAGTCTGTGGTTGGCGAAAAAGCGGCCAAGTGATGCTTTTCCTCCATAGCAGGCGACAAATTACACCAAGATTTGAAAGGAAATGAACCTGGACCATCTTACTACTATTTGTTCAAAAGCTTATGAGATATGTATGTATCTTTTGCTTTATTACTCTGATGTTTTCTTGAAAGGAAAATGAATAAAATGTTGAAATATGTTGAATCATGTTTATAAATGAAAAGAATTTTTTTATAACAATGGCATTTACTCATTATCTTTACTTGTTGATGTAAAATTAGCATCTTTTTACTTTACGAATAGACTAGGTCGTTACATAAGTATTATTAGAATTTTTCTTATTGTTTGATTGCTCAAATTTATGTGGTTAGCTTCTCCTCCTTTGTAGTCAATTTTCATATAATACTTTCAACTTTCTTATCTAGGACTTCTAATTTCTATTTCTTCATTTGCTTTACTTTTTATTTGAAGTTTCTTTTTCCTTAGATGCCATTTCCATTCCTTCCATCTTATTTACTTTGTTTTAAACTACTTATGTTTTTGTAAACCCTCATTATCATCATGGATTTCAACTTTCTTGCTTTTTTATGTTTTTTTGTCCTTGTAGGACAATCTTGGTAATTTGGGATAGATGGGAAATCATGAAACAGATGGCCATAGTCATGGAAAGCTTCACAATGGAAAGGAATGCATTCATAATCAATTGGTTGTAGTGTAATGCTTGTTTTTAATTAAGGTAAACAAGGATTTTTAAAGGTCCCTAACCTTTGTACAGAAAGGAGGACTAAGTATTAAAGCTCATCAAAACTACAAAGGACAACCATGTGAACCCCACAACAAAACAACAACACAACTAAAAACAGTTTAACGAAGGGGCAATACAATTCCCAATAGATGACCAACCCAAAGTCAGGGTGGTTTGAAGCCAAATTGTTCCAATGATTTTTGCTTAGCGGCAACCATCTTATTCTTAGTGCTAAGATACTTTTGCAATAATCTCCTTTTTTGGGAACTGGGAAGATCCATATGGCCACAAGCAGTCCCATCATCTGACTTTGAATCCTCACTTAGAAAAGGGGTATCTATTAGAGTACAGTATATAGTCCAGCTTTCCCCCTACTTCCGTTTGTGCATCCTCAATGGTGGTGTTGCAATCCTCAACTGATGCTTGTTTGTTTTTCCTCCAAATGGAATGGCATTTCTTGTTGCTCAAACAAACAATAACAACATGGCCCACTTTGAGGCAACAATGACAAATAACTGAAGAATCTTCAATTCAATCTGTTGCACCCAATCACCTAGTTTGGATTATAAGGTAATTCGTGAGGGAACACCTAGAACACAAAATCTAGCAAACAACAAGCATTTGTTGAATTTTGTGTGGTTGCAATGTATTGCCCAAAAGTATTGGCAATGTCCTTAAAAATCTCTTCATCCTATTATTCCAATGGTAGCCTTGAGAATCTAACCCAAACCGGAAACTTGTTGATTCTATCTTTCATTGGATTAAAGCTTAAAGACCAATTTTTAGAAAGAGGCCATTTTACCCTAGAAACCAAGGACCTTCCAGAAGAATCTTTAAGTAATCATTCAGATTGGAAAATGAAAATAAGAAAAAAAATATTCAATAGAGCAACCAACTCAATCTAACCTCTTAGGTTCCATTTCTGAAGCACCCATGTCGGGATAATTAGCACATAATCTCCCAACAAGCGAGTTCTTGAGTCAATTAGTTGACCTATCAATGAGAGAGTTAGGATGGAAATTTTGTGTATTTTCCCCTCCACCACAAAATGGGTAAGAATATCTACACTAGACAACACTATGGGGTGGTGGAGGGCTTCAAGGAGAAACTCCTTAGTCAAAGAGGAAGGGTGGGATACCTTCACCACAACTCGAGTAATAGGTCCACACACATCAGTTGAAGGACAAACCCTAGGGCATTGACCTTTGATGACACTCCCTACAACCATTTCGTAGGCCTTAGTATCTTGCAAACTTGGACCATTTGTGTCCTTGGATGCCCTGGCTACTAGAATGGAGAGACATTTCTCCATTTCACAAAGATCGATTGCATCTTGTTGCAAAGCTGCCACACTTGGAACAAAGGAGTTTCTAGGAGAGGGCATCAAAAAACCCCTCAAAAGAGCACTCCTGAGGTCACCCATCGTTGAACCAAAAGAATCTGGCAACTTGGAAGATGACCATGCCTATGACATGGACCTTTGTGCTTCCAACTAGACTGTCATGAGGGTCTCGTCATTATTATCTTTGTAAGGGATATCCCACTCGTCCATGCCTGGCTCATCATCTGCATCTTCATCAACACCTTTTTCCACTCCAAACCCGCTCTTGCATTGCATTTGGTTTGAAGTGTTTTTCCCACTCACACTCTTGCTCCCACATGATGTCTACTTCATTCTCCCACTTAACATTTTATTTAGTGTAATGCTTGTTGAAGGGGATGCTTTAGATCCATATCTATAGAGATCCTTGCATAGGGGAGAGGGGCCCATAGTGGAGCACCCTAACTTCGCGTTTCTCAAAATCTTACGTCAAAATTTTAAATCATTCCCAATTTTGTACAACAGTTTATTTGGCAACTCATGTGCTTCTATATTTCATTTTAGGTTCATGTCATCAAATATGATGCCACATCGACATGCTTTTTGTTGAGGTATCCAAAAAGGCCCAAAAAAAAAGTGAGACTGATAGTGGTGCACTAAGTCATGTTTTATTGGTGTGTGATGTGGCATCACATAATTTGTCACTTTGCGTACTTTATGCATAAAAAGTGTTTTGCAATTGGATATTAAAGTGTTCCACTATGGGGCCCACTAAGGACTACTTTTATCCCCACTATTGGACCCTGCTCCATTATGGTCCCCTCTCCCCTAATTGGCAGAGCCCATCTTCTTCTCGTAGGAATTGATGCTATAATAAATCTACCCAAGAAAGTCCCAATACTTTAAAATATATACTTTGTCTAGAACTCAAGCACTGATGCATATAATCAGATCTTAACTAGTGTTCTTGATGGCATCTCTTGTAGTGATGTAAAAACCTAAGTGCCAATTTATCATGGTCTCCTCTGTTCAATGGATTTCCTGTGCCCATTCATAAAGATCTTCAAGAGATAATTGAACTCCTAAAATTTACAAGTCAGTGCCCTATTCAAAAGTATCATAATGTTCTTTCCTAATTTTGTGTAATGCAATTAAGTGTACGGGTGCTTGTATTCCATCCATGCATGTGCTTTTGTTGCATTTGTTTTTCAACTTCTTGTTGGAACTTGGGTGATATTCACTTGTAAAGAGTCCTTGTATGAAGAATTTGTCTGCAGAGTACAATGTGGTGAGTTTTAGGTATTCCAATACAATATATATGTTGGACTTACATGTGGTGATGTTGTCGCAGTGAGTTGCAGTGCAACATTCATGGTTTGTTCACATGTGGTGGTGTTGTGATGGCAACTATAAATCATTTGGAAGAACTTACAACTGCATATGAAAATAGTGTTTGCTAGAAGCATGAACAATGATGCAGGGGCACGAGTTCATGTGAATGCTAGAAACATGTTTATATAGATAGTGTTAAGGTTGTACAAGGTGACTATCCACGTGGAGAATCATAATTGGTGATATGTATGGTATGTTGACATTATGCTATGGTTGGATTATAGTTGCATGACTCTTGGCATTTTTTGGGTTGGTTGGTTAGTCAAACGGTTGGTATTGCCATGTGAACAGTCATCTCTTGTGAAGGTTAGACTATTGTACAGGTTGAAAAGATAGCATTGGATTGAACATTGTTTGGTGTGAAACATTAGAGCGATTGCAAAAGAGTATAATGTAGATTAAGACCGTTAAAAGATCTTGTTTTGAATCTTTGTTGATTTTGAAGAATATAACTATGAATGTCTTTTGGTGGTGGGTTTTTTTCCATAAGGGTTTCCCATGTAATTCTTTCAGTCTTGTGTAATCTTATGAATGCATACTATTCCATTTACTTCTGTACATACTGTTAGATAGATTTTGTGTAATGTCCCTGCTTCTGCAACATCGAATGTAGCTTTGGCTTTCTCGATGACCGTCAGTTGTGCCAGAAGGGATAATTGATGCTTTTGAGGAGCTCCAAAGTATTCTAGCACCTTCAGATGTCACTTCTGATCGATTTTTTGTATTTTCCATAGTTTCGGATTGGTGATGCAGGAAATAATTAAAAATAAGTTGTCAAAAAGACATAAAGTAAAAGGCAACTTAAATTAATTATTTGAATTATTAAGTAAAAGTGACTAATGTGTCAGAAAAGTTAAATATTTTGATAAAGTCACTTTAGGAGCAATGTGGAGTATAAAGTGGATTGGGAAGCTAATTTTTCGATTATGCTTGGTTTATTTTCAATGTTTCATTTAAGTGGATTTGGAGAGCTTCTTGAGGAGCTGAAACCCTAGGATGAAAACCGCAAGGGTAAACCAGTTTCGGTGGTGAAATTATCTACCCTAGCTGATTATTGGCAGAATCACTCAAATTTCGCATTCAAATTTTAACGGTTGAAGTTTTTGAAATTCAGAAAGTCTTGTCCCAAGACGAATTTTTGAGTTTGTGTAAGTGCAAAGTTACAGAGTTGGATTTTAAAACATGGTTTGCTTCAGGTTTGTGAGGAGCATGAAGGGCATATTGTATAATATTTTTTGACTTTGAACATGGAGAGGTTAATTTAAATCCCAGCACTGACATATGTATTAAGTTTATGTATTAGAGACCTTTAAGGCGAATTGTAGAAGAATTGTGGCTTAAAACTTACACTAAGAAATTGAGGGTTAAGAAGTTAAGGGCTACCGTTGTAAGCAAGGTTGTGGCAGACTTTAATATGGGCATCGATATCATATTTAACCGTGGGACCAAGGAAGCCTTGTAATGCGGGTCACCACATTGTGTAAGTATTGATAGAAGGCTGACAGGTTAGAACGAAGGCATATTTTGGAGTTAAATAGTCGCTGCAGCCCAAGGAGATTTGTGTCGTACCTCCTTAATCAATTAAAGGAGACGTCGTACCATATTTGACTTCTTCAAGGAAGATGTGGCATCAAAAAGACCAACTCAGCACTCTCTTGGACATTCATTAGAAGTAGCTGCTTACCTTGAGAGATACTGCAGGCTAAGGGAGAAGACATTTTCATGAGGCTGCAGTACAAATTACTAAGAGGCCATAGCTGGGAAGGGTACACAATGAGTATAAGGTCATAAAGCAGTTTGTAGCTGTATTGGGAAGAGTATCTAACTATTTGGACTATTGCATAATTTCTCAGGTCAACATATTATAGTCATGTAAATTCTGAAGTTTGTAATTTTTGAGAAAGACATAGTTATCAGCTGCAGTATTTAATAATAAAAAGGACTGAGATTTCAGATTATGTAACCTTTGATTTTGGCATTAAATGTTATCATCATTTTCATTTTGTATGAGAATTTGTGAAAAAACCCTTGTGATGAATGTATAAAAACAAACAATTATCCCTCTATTTGAAAATACTCAGAAATCAAGCCCAGAATAGCAGAACGCCAAATTGTTTGACAAAATGCTTGTTCACATGAAGTCATGAAAAAAAAAAAAAATTGCTTTGTAGTTTAGCTCAGGATATTGCATTTTGCAAGTGTTGTTGACTGTTTCTGAATACATAATCCTAAGTTTGGTCGTCTGCAACAGGGGTGCAAATCCCAAACTCTTCTTCAATATATTCTTTCAAACCCTTGTTTTGCATGGTTAGCTTCCTTTCTGTGACAATTTGATGATGAGAAAGGCTTGGGGAAATATGATGACCCTGCTTGCCTCTCTCATCCTAAGTCTCTCCCTTAATCTGTTTGGAGATCCTTTTGTCACATCCCCTGCAATCTATAAAAATCCTGAGACTTTAATACTCACATTAAACCTCAGAAGAGCTCTAATCATTTATGTGGATTTTACTTATGAACTGTTCTTCTATAATGACTGATATTGTAGTCTTCATTGTAGAATAAAATCTGCTAATTTTTCATGAATGAGTTTCTCTTTGGTAACTTGACTACATGTTTCTTTGCACGATTGAAGTATTTAATTTCTTTAAGATCTATTTATTGGATGCTTTTGAAATACCCATGCATAGCCTGGTAATTGAATCCTTTCTGGGTACATAATCTTTGTCTATGCAATGTGTTAATAAATAACAAGCTGCTAGATTATTGTCAGTTTTGGTTTGGACATTACATTTGTAGCATCTTACAGGTAGATGAAGGTGTTAGAAATGCATTTAACATAAAAATGATTTCATCTTACCTCCGCCTCTGGCCTATTTAAGTTTGAGATTTCTCACCATGATCCACTATGTTTGGTCATACTCAAATATGTATTATAAATTGTCATTTCATTATTATGTTGACTTACAAATTTTATTCCATTATTTAAACCCACATTCACCAAAGAAAATACAGAGTACTGCAATTGGGAGCAAGTTGTTTCCAATTCATACTTGTAAGAAATGTCAGGCCATGCACTATGCATTCCATATTTATCATCAGTAATGTTGTCCAAGGAACATCTTTGGATTTTGGTGTATTACAAGATACTTGATTGCTTGCCTAAAAATATAAGTTGATACCCATGTTGAATTCGTACACAATCACCTACTTGTTTAACTCAACTTAGCCTTCCCTTAATGTATTACCTACCTCCAACAAAGCAACACTCACATAACAAGAGAAGGTTGTTGAAAAGTTGTACATTTATGAATGACTATATTGGAGTGTGGTCCCCATGCACCAAAGAGGGAGGCACATGATTGACAAAGATTTTAAATTTTGCAAATCTGTGTTCTGGGTGCCCTTGCATCTAGATACTTTTGCTCTTAGTGCTACACCTGATGTTCCACTGGTCATATGCATGAAAAGACTTTGGTTTAGTTAATGGAGTAGAAAAACCTTGCCTTCACATTTATGTAACAGACAATATGGTTTTTGAGGCAGAGGCATTGGAAACATTCACTTCAACCTGATCCACAAAAGGTGTTGCCACAACTAATATTTGAGATTATTTAGTAGGACTAGGCTGTAGGAATGCAAATTTTATTGTTACTGCTGGTTGTTGTGTTGGAAATTTTGGTAGTGTTGTTTCTAACTTGGTGTGGTTCCAACATTTTTGAGTGGCATTAGGATCACATCAACATCAAAAAAAAATTCAGAGAATATAGGAAAAATCATAGCTTCAAGCAGATAACGTTTGAGAGGCGTCTGAGGGGAAGCAATTTTTTCAATGATTTTTTTTTCTTGAATTGGATTTATGAATATTAGCCAGTTCTCGTTCTATTAGCCCATAGCCGTAGTTTTTCAAATTAGTCATTTGGATAATCAAATCATATTTATTTTCATCCAGATAATTTGCATTTGTATATCATATAAGTTACTTTGTCCTTATTTATTTCAAAAAGGCTAGGTGGGTGCAAATGCAACAAGTATGATCAATGTGAACAATCATGTAGATTGCTAGGACATGAATACATTATGACACCTGGATAATTTACAATGTCATAAAACTTTTCCAATCCAGCATTATGCATTCATATTTCCAATAGTAAGAGATCATTTATCATGAAAGGTTGATTTGCTTATGTTGAAGATGACACCATCAATAACAAAAGCTATTTAACATGAACAATAGTCATACAAGTTTTCCATTTATCCATCTATGTTGTGGTTAGTTACAATTGAAAGCTCATTGAAGTTGTAATTTCAAGTTGATTTATCTTACATCAAAAACGATTAATTTTCTCAATTTCCATGTAAAATAATGCTATTTTTTCATTTTCCCAAAGATAGATGACTAAAATCGAGCAATAATAATGGGTGATACATGGATTTCCTTTATCCAAAAGGATAACACTGAAAAATGTGAGACACATTTGGGAGTATCACTAAGCAATACTTGAGGCACATAAATAAGCAAGATCACAAAAACACTCCAAATGTACCAATCTAAACTATGAAGGATCAACAATTGAGAGGAAGTGTATATTGAAGTGAATATCATATCTAACCCCAAACATATTTGGACAAGCACCTTTGATATGTCCCATTTGATTGAAACTTGAAACTTAATTTGTAGCGAATGCCACATTTGGCATAATCCAATTCAAAGGGCTTGGTGGAGGAACTACAATTTTCATTTTGTAGCATGTACATAAGAGATACAATGAGGCCAAAGCCAAGTGTGATAAGGGATAAGGCTTTGTATCGCTATTTAAAATGCATGCAAGATTGTAGATATTGGAAAGAAAATCAAGTATGATAAGAGATTTGATGAGGCCAGAGGGTTGATGAACATGCCAATTTCACATGATTTAAACTTTAGTTGCATTAGATACTTGTGCCCTAGAAAACATGGAGAACATTGGAATAATCCTTTAGAAAATAGAATAAGATCAGTGCATAAAATGAGTTGAACTTTCTAGATTGAGGACTTCACTACATGAGTCAATCATATACACTTGCAACTAAAGGAGTGTGTTGTTTAAAAAATCACGACTAGTTGATGATGGATATATTTCCCAAGGTGAAGAGATGTTTGGAGTATTATTAAGCAATACTCAAGGCACATAAATAAGCATGATCACAAAAATGCTTAAAATGTACCAATTTGAACTCTGAAGGGTTAGCTATTGAGAGGAAGTTATAATGGAGGCACTTTTCTTACAACCACAAAGCCATCAGTCTTCCTGCAACCATATAGTCACTTTTTGCAAAGGACTTCAAGTATGAAAGTCAACAAGAGAGATAATTTCCATAGCCCATAGCCATAGTTTGTCAAATTATTCACCTCTTCACATGAGAGTACAAAGGCATTAGGAGAAAATACCACGATTTAACACCAACTCTATAATAAATACCAAATAGGTCTTCTCCTTTAGCAAGATTAGGCATAATAATTTTGAATACAAGTTTTTGTTATAACTCAAAAGTGTTGCCAAGTTACATACTCAAATTTTAATGAGACTGGGGTTTTATTTTAACAATCCAGCTCAAAGGAAAAGTTTACCAGAGGCCTGAGCGATACTCATCTATTATTAATTATTTATAGTATGCATAACCTCTTGCCTACTGCAAGGATAAATAACAAGAAGTCTTGTTCTTTGATGTTAGCTATAATAGTAATGATATGCAGATGAATAATTGTTATCATAAGGTTTTAACATTATTGTCGTAGGCGGCTACAATAGTCAACCAACCCATCTAAGAAGATAATGAAATTTAACATTCAACCATGTGTTATTTAAGGCAGAGCATCTATAGATGTAAGGTGCCTAAAATAAGAACTAACTTTTATTAGTTGATATATTGAGAAACATTAAATATTTGTAGAATAATATACTTAACATGAATATAAGGGTGTTACAATTGTGTGAAGGTTGAGAAATTCTTCAAAAATCCTTGACCTTGAATTCCTTCAATTTCCAGTTCTAGCTTTTAGAACATTTCAAAACAACAAAAGATTGTGTTTTCTTCACAGGAATGAAACTTCTTTTGTCATCTGGGAGGTGTTGCTAAACCCCTCTATGTTTGGTTAGTATTCCTCTTTGCACTCTTTGGCAACCCCTTAAAAAATATTTCCTAGAAAAGCATCTTGTAAATCCATAATCATGCCCAAGGATCAGGTTGGTTTCCAGGTTTCCAACAAATTTGGGAAGTTAAGAACTAGGCGTTTCAATAGAATGCAAAATTATCTCTTCAAATAGTCTAAGAAATCGGGTGCAATACTCCTCTTGAATATCTTTGTGAAAGTGAGGTTCATGATAGTGATGCAAGCAATAATTTTGCTTCTATTGGTGCACTCCTTTTTGGCTCTAATTCAGTTGGTGTTGCTAGGGAAAAAAGTGATTAGCAATGTTGAGGGATTTGGCTTCCAAGATCTTGGCATAATGGTCTGGTATGTATTTGTCCTTTTATATTGGTTCTTTCCCTATGGGATTTTTGCTACTTGGCTAATTATGTTCAGATGATAGTGCTTCGTGAAAGTTGACAATTTATATTTTTACAAGTGTTATATGATCTTACAATGGTTGATGTTTCTTTTTGATCTAAACTAATGACCTCGTGATGGTTGTAGCTCTTTCTATAGGTCTTTTGTTAGTGTTCCTTCATAGTGCTCCCCTTTGTTATTGATGAGTTTTGGAAACACCATTTGTTTTTCTGAATTGCTCTCTTGTGTGGTGGATTCTTCTTTGGTGCTCTCTAATTGCTCTCATGGTGTCGACGACTTGGTTCTTCCTATTGGTTTTCATCTGTTTCTCACTGTATCTATTTGATGCTTGCATTAGTTATATTTGTAAACTATTCTCCAATATAAAAAAAATATTCCATTAATAAAATGATATTTTACAATACACTTTCAATGCAACGGAGGAGAGAATATCAAATAATTCCTATGACCAAAATTAAATAATTTTGCATTTACTTTCTATAACATTGTATCATAACATAGGAACCACAATGATCTTTAAATTTTATTCCTTTCTCTCATCAATTTAAAATCTCGTACTTATAAAGGTGGATTTGTTAGGCTTAATACATCCTCATGATATTATATACATAACAAAATCAAATATAAATATTATCATCACAACTTTCTTGCTCTAAGAAATAAAAAAGAAAGAGGAAAATTACAAGCATCCACTTCTCATGCAATGACCTTGATTTTAACCCATTTTAAGTAAAGCAAAACATACAATCAATACTGTTGTCTATAAGTCACACACTGATGTAGGAGCATCCATGGTCTTCGAAAATCTTGCATCAATCAAAAATATTTCCTTGCTTCGTTTTTTATTTTCAATAAAGACTAATGTGTGGGGAATTAATTATTTTACTTTCCAAATATTGTAATTTTCCCCTACATGGTAATTTGTGATTGTAATTTTGAAGGTGAATTTACTTTGGTAAATGTTTCAAGGGCATCCCAAAGGAATATTCTAGCCTAGGCGTCTATTTCAAGGTGGGGACCACTCATCAATGAACATCCTTACATGTTGATTTGTATGATTTGCATGCTCTTGCATGTTGGGGCACCCAAGTTTGCATGTTGGTGCACCCAAGTTTGCATGTTGGTGCATGTTTTTTCATGGAGCCGTCGAAGAATAATGAAGCTCACTAGATTGACCAAATTTGATTGGCCATGGTTTAGGTTCCCATGTGAAGGCCATGTGAGCATTGAGTAATTTTTATTATTTTAAAATTTATTCTCCAAATGGGGTGTGGGTTTTCCAAGGAGGTGATTTGCTTGTGGTTTTGGAAAACCATAACGGTGTTTTCATTACCAAGTCTATATATTCAAACCTTGTCATTTGGGAAGATGGTTTTGGGAGTTTTAGCAAGTTGAGATGGGGATGTGCTATCAAATTGAAGAGAGGATTTGAAGACTCCATTGTTGTAGATTTCTATTTGCATAGAAGCCCATATTTTAGGGAGCTAGTGAGCTCCACATTTTGGGAGATAGTGAGCTAGTGAAGTCCATGTGAAGGGAGCTTGAGAGATTCAACAAGAGAAGGGTTGAAAGAGACCAAGAAGACATTTTTGTTGCAGGTTTGAAGGTGTTTGGACAACAACAAATAAACTTGAAGGTTGTAGGTTTATTGCAGCAGTGATTTCCATTGAAGATTACAGGTTGAAGGAACTACAACCTTGTGAAAGAAGTTGGATTGAAAGAGACCATTTATTTATTGATATTTACTATTGAAAATAAAATTTGTATCTATTTTGTAATGGTTTCATCAACCCACATGGCTGCAAAACAATGTATTTTCAAAAATGATTTGTTGTTATGTAATTGAAGGAGAATTTGAATGAGAAGCCAAGACATTTCTTGCAAATTTTTGTGTTATTTCGAGTTGCATAGTTTATTGTTGTGAGTGTGATTGAGAGTTGGTTTCCCCTTGTATCAGTGGTATTAGAGTGGGAGTTCCTGAGTGTGTGGGCATAATCACCAATGTGAAACAGTTTGCACCGAGACCTGGGGGTGGAGAGTGTTAAGGATTTTTAAACAAATCGCCAAGTGAGGTAGTTTACATGTGCAGAACCTAAGGGCTTTGAAAAAATTTGTTACGAATTTATGAGGCCTTAAGGATGGAAAAAAGGAAGAAGAAAATGACTTGTCACTTGATGGATTTTAAGGATTCTCAGACTTGAGAAAATCAGAGAGAGAAGAAATTAGAGAAGAATATGTGAGGGTTGAAATGATAAAGATGTAGCAACAAATGAAAAATGGAAGCAAAGATCATAATGATAAAACAAGAAGAGAGAAGAGTTGAAGTTAATTTTGATTATCTTTCTAATGATATTTTGATTGCAAGAAAGAAATACAATGCAATAGGGTGTCATGCATGTGGAACAAAAGAAGAAGAGGATGAATAGGAAGAAATTGACGAATCTGAAGTTGAGACGTGTCTTGTTGAAGGCATAGTGGTGGAGAATGAGGAGGTTGTATGTGCAAAATAAGAGGTTGCAACAGAAATTGATGTGATGGACTTTGAGTGTCCTAAGTATGATGAGGTGATTGGTGAGGAAGGAGATCTTCTACTAAGAGAGGAGATAAGGAAGATAGAAGAATTATTTGCTGCCAAAGAAAGTGTAACAATTGTTCTAGATGAAGATGTTATAGTGATAGAGCTTGAGAAGGTTGTGGTAAATAAAGAGGGTAAAGAAGATTTATTGTCAATAAAAGAAGAATGGTTTGCAAAACTTGTCGATGGAAGTGAGAAGATAAATATTGCAATGAAGGACGAAGAAGATGATGTTGGAGCAACAAAGAAGGATGAGGTAAATTCCAATTTTGAGTTTTAAAATGATGATTATTTACCTTCTATAAAAGAGAATGTAGTTGTAGAAGATGATTTGACTATCAATAAATGTTAAATGACAAATACAAACATTCAACAATCAAATAGCTATGCCACATATGTTGGAATTGTGTGCCTCAATCCCATAGGCTGAAAACCTCTTGTGAGCGATTCCGTTGAGACTGCTGGGATGTCTGGCCGATCTGCTAGTTGATCCTGAACTATCGCTGTGACCTCCTGATTGTCTTGGTGATCAGCATGACCTGATCCTTCGGCTTAACTTGGACAGTCAGAATAATGTTTCAGCGACGGTGGAAAGTCTGGCCGATATCGGCGTGAATCTTGGTCTGTTTGACTGATGTAGCAATCGGTGTGACTTGCCTCTATCAGAATGAGGTCTTAGTGCTAGGAGATGTCTTGTCGATGGTGTTCGATCAGAGAGACTTTTGGCAAGGGATGTTATCGGCGTGACTTCTTGTGTTCGGTGTAACCCTCTTCAGAGTAGGTTGGTCTAGCCGACAGGTTATTCTTATCGGATGTTAGGGGGACTCTGGCCAACTGATGTCATCAGAGAGAGGCAAGAACACTCAGTAAGAACTCTTAGCGACAACCTAAGTCTTGCCGACGGATGTTCATATCGGTATGACTTGAGGGCTCGTTATGACTCATAGCGACTAGCGATTGTCTGGACGATGGGTCTGCTAAGGATATTGGTGAAAGGTCTTGCCGATCTTGCCGATAGTGTAAGTCTCGCCAATGGGAGTGTTGACATTGATATGACTTGTGAACTCATTATGATCTCTTGCCGATAACAGTGACTCTTGCTGATAGCGATGGATGTGTAATCGGTCTTGTGGCATCAAGGAGACATGGTTAGTGTCTCACCGACATGCGAATACTGTTTGAACACTTTTGACTGATTGGAAGACTGTCCTACGTGGTGTGTCTTGGACCAATCAAAGAAGGTGGGATATGAACTGTTTTGCTGTGAGACTGTTGCAACCATTTTTGTGTGGAAGACGAATTGTTTGTGAGGAAACTTCTATACGAGGAAATGGAAAAAAATCTACGTTGTGTGGAATGGATGTTCTATAAAAAGAGAGCGATAGAGAGAGGGTCGTGAGGCTGGCTGAAAGGCCGAGGCCATGAGGCCAAAGCTGACAGAGAAAGGATAGAGAGAGGCAGAGCTATGCTGCTAGAATCTCTCTTGATCATGGATCACGGTTGATCTCTCTCATGTTGATCTGCACTGTATATTATGTGAGGATATTGCAACAGTGCGAAGGTTGTATGGTCTGATGGATTGATCAGGAAATGTAAAGGGGAGAGTTTGCTACCAAGTTGTATCCAGAATGAACAAGATGTAATCTCTAAAAAGGCTATGAGCCTGAAATTTTATTGTAACCTTTTGTTGTTGAATAATACAATGGCTCAAACTTTGGAGGGTGGGGTTTTTTACCCGAAAGGGTTTTCCCCACGTAAATCTGTGTGTTCCGATTTTCTGTCTTATCTTTCATCTGTGTTGGTTCTGTTTCTAGAATCTGTTATTGCTTGCTGTTAATTTTACATGTGCTTCTCTCAGAAAGATTAATGTGGGAAATGAATTGTATCTGTTTCCGCTTTAGGACATAGTTGTACGTGTCTTTGAGGCAATCTAATTGGAATTAAAGTTACCAAAGGCACTACTGTTCTTGGAGGTTTCTCTAAGATGCCCTAAATTTCCCTTACAAGTGGTATCAGAGCCTTCTTTTGGTTGCTAGTTCTGGGTATTTCTCCTGTGAAGATTTCTCAGTTTGTTAGGTTGGAGGAAATATGGAGGAATCGTCTAATTTATTGATCCTTTGGTTAGTGGAAGTCTTGTGATATTCAGAGACAGCACGCAGCTTGAAGGATGGTGAAGATGGAGAAAAGGGAGTTGATCATGTTTTTTTGTTGTGATTTGTGTCTCCTGGTTGGTAGCGGTATAACCTTGGGGTATAAGGTGGATTTTCTTGCTTCGTGGCTATGTAGCAGTAAAGCTTTCATATTGGGTGTTTGTGTGAGAGGCTCCTTGATATGGAAAAGCCTAGGTTGTTTCTCAGCCATGGAAGAGTGTGCTTATGCCAGGTGGTGTTTCCTGGTGTTGGAAGGCACTGTTTCCTGTTAACCTCGAATACATAAAGGCTATGGAGTTAATCATTAGTTGATTTGCAAGCTTCTGAAATAGCCTATCTCTTTCTTAGATGCATACACATGTTTTACACGGTTAAGCAAAACTTGTGGTTATGTGGAGTTGCTATTAAGCTATTTTCTAGACCCTGGCTTTTGGGGTGTTGCTGGATGAGATAGTTGCAGTTCTTCATGCATGCTTTGTGCATGGTTTGAGGAGGTGTGATTTCTTCTCTACATGGGAGTGTTGGTACGTGATTTTTCACTCAAAATTCTTGTGGTGGTGCTTGTGGGTTCCTTGATTATGGTGCTCGTTGTGGACGTGTTTGGAAAATTAGGTTTGGTGATAATGGGTTTGCATGTTCGATGTTTGTGATCTACGAGTTATGCAATTGGTGGATTAGCTACCCATTGGCTGCAGTGAGATAACTTGGATGTGGACTGTCTTTATCCACGAGGTTGATTCATTGTTGGTGCAGACTTGTTAGCTGGCCTTGTTTGTGGTCACTTGTGCATTGGTGTGATTATTTTGAGATGAGAGGATGGATATTGTTGAGTACCTGAATAGTCGGTTATGGGAACCTGAAGTAGGTGGACATGATGCTTGGAGAGCTCGGATGTCACGTTTCAGTGGGAGCTTTAGTAGTAATTGTGGGTTCATCACATGATGGTGAATGGTCTTCTTTAGTGTTGCAGACGTTTCAAGGGGGAGCTTTTAGATCCTGTTTCTGCAGAAGGGTTCTTTTGCATTTGCATGGACATTATTTGAAGATGTGCAACATCTTGGATCCATGGAGGATGCTTGGAGTCTTTGGCTGAGGTGATGGTGGTGCTTTACAGGTGATGTTGGTTTTGAGTCTGTTTGCTTTATGTCATGGTATACTCTTGTTTGTGCACTGGAGTTTTGGAATTGTGCATTGTACTTGAGACCATGGTGAAGTCACTTGAAGTATGGTATCTCCTAAGGGGATATGTAGATCATGGTGTCATGATAAGTTCCTGATTCAAAAGATTGGAGCTTTGATAGTGATCTGGTAATTCTTTGTGTATTGGGTGCTTTGATTATTTGCTTGATACTTCGTGATAGTGCAGTAATGCAGTTGAAATTTAGCATGAGATGATTGGTTGCTAGTACTCATGGATACATGAAGAATAAGGTGAGGTTGTTTTTCTCTTATGAGAGAAGTGTTGTTAATTGTTACTCTTGATGAAGTTTTTAGCAAAAAGTCTGAGAATCCTACACCTTGGTTGAACGTGAGTTCAATAAGAGACCTATGAGGAGATTGCTCTTGGATTAGTCTTGATAAATTGTATATCTTGAAGGAGTATTCTCGTTCCCACTCTTGGTCTACTCAACAGTTTATCTAAGAGGTATTTGGCCCATTATATTTTTCAAATGTGTTTTATGTTCACTTTCATGATATGGATCTTGAATTTTTGTTTAATGGTTATGGAGGATTCATGGTGGAAGATGTACAGCTTGTTTTATCTCCTTGACCTTTTGTGTTATGTTATTTACTGATGAGAAATGGTAGGAGATGATGTATGGGCTGATTTCCTTAAATGGGGAATGAAGTAGCTTGATCTTCTTTGAGAGGCTTACATCCATGTTGATTACATGATTTTAAAGTTGGTTTGATCTTGGTGATTGAATGGTTGGATGTTGTTAAGGATTTTCTTTTGGGATGAGAAGGAGATCATTCTTGACATAGCTGGCTGTTAGAAGTGTATATAGGAAGATGTTCTACAGGAATATGATGTGTGGAGAACTTGGGAGAACTGTGATGACTTGTGGTGAGAGAAATGTTTCTTGTAACAGTTTGTTACAGGTTGTGTGTATCATTGTGGATATTTTTGGTACTACATGGTTACACTTTCTATATGTTGTTATTGGTAGACTTGGTATGTCTTTGATCTTTCAAATTTGGAATTACTCGGGTAGTGGGAGTTCCTATTGTGTTTTGTCTTCTTTGACTGGTTGGCACTTGGAGCTTGTATTTGTTGTTATTGAGTTGGTTATGGTTTGGCATGAGTTTACTAATGCTGATACCTTTTAGGTATGTGGGATTGGATGGAATAGCATGAGCTGTGGGTGATATTTTCAGTCGCATGGGTTTATCAGTTGGATGGAAGCAGTTAGTCTAATTGTTGTTCTAGCTAGTGTCTTCTATCTTTTTTCTGGAGAATGACTTCACTGTTGTGTTTTGTTTGAGGCTTTGAATTTGATATTACTTTTGTATAGTGTTTGAGCATAGTGAAGTGGTAGCAGTATCTTGTTGATGATATCACTGGGATCTTTTTCTTGTGTTCATTGGACTGGTGCTTATTCACCGTGACTTGTATCTTTCTTCCACATGTGGCATGTTGGAAGATGATAGGGTTTGTTGCCTAAATGGTGGACATCTTGGATGTTGGTGCAGAATTCTTGATGGAGCATGACAGCATGTTTGAGGTCTATATGGTTTCCTGGAAGGCTGTGATCGGTTGCATTTCGATTTCTTTGTTGGACAGTGAGTTGCAGTTGGATGCCTGCTCTTTATTGCAGATTGTCTGGTGGACTGTTATCTAGATGGAATCTTGTTGATTGGGTGTCTTGAGTATTGCGGGGTCTGAATTGGTGGAGCTAGTGTGATCTTAGTTTTTGAGTGCTTTGGAGGTTCTTGTGTGATCTTCGTCAAGTGGGAGATTGTTGGAATTGTGTGCCTCAATCCCACAGGCTGAAAACCTCTTGTGAGCGATTTTGTTGAGACTGCTGGGATGTCTGGCCGATTTATTAGTTGATCCCGAACTATCGCTGTGACCTCCTGATTGTCTTGGAAATCGGCATGACCTGAGCCTTCGGCGTAACTTGGACAGTCGGATTAATGTTTCAACGACGGTGGAAATTTTGGCCGATATCGGCGTGACTCTTGGTCTGTCTAACCGATGTAGCAATCAGTGTGACTTGCCTCTGTCAGAATGAGGTCTTAGCGCTGGGAGATGTCTTGTTGATGGTGTTCGGTCAGAGAGACTTTTGGTGAGGGATGTTATCGGCGTGACTTCTTGTGTTCGGTGTAACCCTCTTCCGAGTAGGTTGGTCTGGCCGACAGGTTATTCTTATCAGATGTCGGGGGGACTCTGGCCGACTGATGTCATCGGAGAGAGGCATGAACACTCGGTAAGAAATCTTAGCGACAACCTAAGTCTTGCCGACGGATGTTCGTATCGGTATGACTTGAGGGATCGTTATGACTCATAGCGACTAGCGATTGTCTAGGCAATGGGTCTGCTAAGGATATCGGTGAAAGGTCTTGCTGATCTTGCCAATAGTGTAAGTCTCGCCGATGGGAGTGTTGACATCGATATGACTTGTGAACTCGTTATGATCTCTTGTCGATAGCAGTGACTCTTACCGATAGCGATGGATGTGTAATCGGTCTTGTGGCATCGGAGAGACACAGTTAGTGTCTCAATGACATGCGAATACTGTTTGAACACTTTTGACTGATTGGAAGACTGTCCTACGTGGTGTGTCTTGGACCAATCAGAGAAGGTGGGATATGAACCATTTTGCTGTGAGACTGTTGCAACCATTTATCTATGGAAGACAAACTGTTTGTGAGGAAACTTCTATATGAGGAAATGGAAAAAAATCTACGTTGCGTGGAATGGACGTTCTGTAAAAAGAGAGCGATAGAGAGAGGGTTGTGAGGCTGGTTGAAAGGCCGAGGCCATGAGGCCAAAGATGACAGAGAAAGGATAGAGAGAGGCAGAGCTATGCTACTGGAATCTCTCCTGATCATGGATCATGGTTGATATCTCTCATGTTGATATGCACTGTATATTGTGTGAGGATATTGCAACAGTGCGAAGGTTGTATGGTCTGATGGATTGATCAGGAAATGTAAAGGGGAGAGTTTGCTACCAAGTTGTATCCAGAATGAACAAGATGTAATCTCTGAAAAGGCTATGAGCCTGAAATTGTATTGTAACCTTTTGTTGCTGAATAATACAATGGCTTAAACTTTGGAGGGTGGGGTTTTTTACCCGAAAGGGTTTTCCCCACATAAATCTGTGTGTTCTAATTTTTTGTCTTATCTTTCATCTGTGTTGGTTCTGTTTCTAGAATCTGTTATTGCTTGTTGTTGATTTTACATGTGCTTCTCTCAGAAGGATTAATGTGGGAAATGAACTGTGTATGTTTCCACTTTAGGACATAGTTGTACGTGTCTTTGAGGCAATCTAATTGGAATTAAAGTTACCAAAGGCACTATTGTTCTTAGAGGTTTCTCTGAGATGCCCTAAATTTCTCTTACAACATATGATTATGGTAGTAAATGTTTTGCATGCATTTTCCTCTCTCTGCCATTGTCTAACTTTGAACATTCTCTTCTCTATGATACCTTTGGCTGTACTATTAGGGTTTCTATAGATGAGGTTACAAAAGTATTAATCATCTTTATAATAAAGTATCAATAAATGTTAATAATTAAATAACATGATTTGACTCATTGTTTGTATTATCATTATTACATTTAGGAAAGTATATAATAACATGATGTATACAATTTAGATATATGGTATAAAAAAAGCTTAGAGTTGCACGAGTATATCAACAAATTTATGTCCACTTCTCACATTTGCTTTATTGTTAACCATAACTTAAAAATTGAGTTAACAATATTATATCTAATCCCAAACATATTTGGATAAGAACATTTGGCATGCCCCATTTGATTAAGCTTACAATATAATTTGTACCGATCCCATATTTGACATAATCCAATTCAAAGGGCTTGGTGGAGGAACTACAATTTTCATTTTGTAGCATGTATGATAAGAGATTTTGTATCGAAATTCAAAAGAAAGCCACATATGATAAAAAAATGTGATGAGGCCAGAGCTAAGTATGATAAGAGATAAGGTTTTGTATCATTATTTAAAATACATGCAAGATTATGGATATTAGAAATAAATACAAGTATGATAAGAGATTTGATGAGGCTAGAGTATTTATTGACATGTCAATTTCACACGACATAAAACTTCAATTGCATTAGATACTTTAGCCCTTGAAAAAATGAAAAACATTAAAAGAATCATTTGAAAAATAGACTAAGATAAACGCATATAAACTCAAAATGAGTTAATCTCTCATAGATTGAGGATTTTATCATTTGAGTCAAGCATCTACACTTGCAACTTGTTGATGGGTGTTTTTTCACTTTTCAACATAGACAAAACACAAGTGTAATGTCTCTCTTGAAAGGTAAAAATCTCCAACTAAGTTTTAGATAATCACCCCAAGGTCTCTCGGATGTTAGGACATGACTGTGCATAAAAACTCAGTTTTGATGTGTGATTTGCTAGTAATCACAAGGGGCCTTTATGGTTCACAAAGCATGGAAGTTATGGGTCTGCAATGAAGTTTCAAAGTTCTAGAAATGGATATACTATGACTATAAATTTAGAACAACAAGTTGAAACTCATTTCAATCATCAGATTTGATAGCATGGTGATGCTTGGACTCCTAAACTAATTCAGATTTTAAAGAAAATTCAAAGGAGTTAAGGGTTTAGAAAGTTATTCTAACTCTAAAACTATGAATAGTAGCAATAATGGTAGGTATCATAATAGACAGACTCCCAAAAAACTAAATTTTGCTTAACCAAGAATAATCTATAGTATCACAAAACCAGTGCAATCTTCTAAGGTTCTTTGCAGATTTTCAAACTGTGACATTGATACATTAAGCATGAACACACAGTTGAACTTGAGTGTAGCAAGTAAATAAGCCCAAACTAGCTTTACATAGTGATCTATCATCAATAAACCACAAAAAGCATGAGCTGGAAGTGCATCAAATACTGTAACATACAATCACCATTAAAGCTACCCACTAACTACAAGCTGAAAATGAAACTTAAACAATAAATAAACTATACTGAAATAAACATGGAGGCTGAATCATGCACACATAATGAGAAAACTCAAAGAAAACACCTAACTTCAATGCTTCCTTCTATTTATTCAAAATTCATTTTACAACAATTCATCTCTCTTTGAAAATGAAAGGGAAGCCCCTATTTATAGTTTTCCAAAACCAAAATGAATGGCCAAGATTGATTTACACTAAATGGCCCAAATTTAATTCAATTTAGGGTTTTCACATCACCCAAGATAAGTACACTATTTCCTAATATAAAATTGGCAACTATTTTGTCTTTACTCTATTTTGTCCTCTATCCAATTTTGTCTTGTAGTTTATTTTTTCTTTTAGCTACTTTTGTCTTGTAGCTGGGAACTATACATATTCATTCTTTATTATAAAATTCTTAGCATCCTTTTCATCCAATCAAGTGAATCTTGTTACAGATTTGCATCAATGAGAAGCAAAAATATCCTCCTAAGGCTCGGTGGATAGCTCTTCATTGGTGGAAAATAAAACAACCCCTCTTGTGGTCCTATTTGGAAGTGCCTCTCCAATTGTTGTATTGCTTGACACAGATTCTTAGGAAAATTCTAACAATTAAATATTCAGGTAGCATCCTCCTAGCATGCATCCACAGATAAGCAGATTCCCCTCCTTGGCAAATTTTTTATCATCCCTGATTATTTTTGGCACACTTTCATAAATAGGATCTTTTGGCGATTTGACATATATTCACCGAACATACTTGAATCAAAATCCCCTCCTCGGCACGGTTTCATATGCACTCCATGTGAAAGCATCTCCTCATTATAGCTTCATCCTTTTGAAAAGCCCCTTCATCTTTGAATTGAAATCCCCATTTTTTATACAATTCCATATGTAGGTCTTTTGTGGGCACGCTCTCTTAGGTGGGTGATAGCATCTCCTCAATCAAGATTTGAATGAAATTCTCCCTCAACACGAGTCCATTTGATAAGCCTTTGATTCATTGACCTACACAATAAATTAAATCAATTAGACCCACTCAAAATGCAAACCACTACAATTATAAATAGGGGGCTTTAATAAAAATCTTTAAATTCTCCATAATTGCAACTTTAAACAATAGCCCCATTAAAACCATATTTAAAATGATAATGCCAATAAAATCCACATTCTGAATGCCCTTAGCTAATCCTAATCTATGGAGGGTTTGAATTTGTATACACTTAAAATCGGTTAGGATAATTAATTAATTAAATATAAGGTATTTAATTAATGAACTTCTTATTCCGTCTACTTATAAATAAATTCTAAATTTATTTATATAGTTCACATTTTATAATTCTTCTTATCTAAAATCATATTCCTCCAATCTTAATTAAATAAAAAAATTCAAATAGTTTTTTTTAATTTAATTAATATCTTCTTACTAAATTTGAATAATTCCAAATTTAAATTTAGTCACATGTCTACAACTTTTCCTCTTGCCACCTCATCAAGTGTCTCATGAATTTAAATATCCTTAATATTCAAATGGAATTATCCTCAACAAATTTTGAAACAAACTAAAGACACTTGGCTCTCTTCCTCTATTTATTCTCTCTCACACTTGGCAAAGTGTTCTATTAAAGGGAACACTCTCCATGATTCCCTCTAACTTATTCATTCTCCACTATCCATCTTTCTAGCTAAAATCCTGACCGTTGGTTGTTGCCACATCATTTTATGCCTTGGATATCATATAAATGCAACATCATTCTCTAGCATTTCATATCCCATCTTTGAGCAATCTTACTCTGCATAAATTACATTAGAGCACTTTGAGCATTTAGAGCATTTAAGCATTTAGTAATTAGAATTTTAGAAGCATATTAGTTCACAATCATGGCTTAGTTATTAGCTGCATTTCCATTATCATAGTAATTTGTATACAACATTTGCATCATAGAATTTAGTATCATATCTTCATCATAGCATCATCAATCACATAGTTTATCATCATGTAGGAATAGATTTCTTGCATCTTCCAGCATTTCGTTCCTCAGGTTGTCATTCTAATAGTCATAGTGCATACACAAATCTAAGAGCCATTATGATTTAACGAATCCCTAAAGATAGAAAACAATGGGACGACTTTAGGGAATTGATTTTGTTTCAATTCGATTCAATTTTCTATTCAATTTCTCTAATATAATGTCTCATTGCTTGTGTGACTTTGTTATTCATTTACACATTTTACCTCACACAAAATCATTTCAATTCTCCAGGGCATGGAATAATATGCTAAAATATTAAGGAATCCCATCATTTAAGTTCACTATTTCAAGCATATATCCTCATGAGCATTTAGTTTGTCTTAGAAAGAATAATAACAAATCGTGGTCAAATTCCCCTCTCATATCTTACCACTACACATTTCCAAAAGAATCAATCCTTAAATGCATATTTAATGACCACCCCGAACCTTTTGATTTCTCATTTAAGTTCATTAAATTCATGATACCTGATGGGTATTCAAATACCATCTAGTCATAAGCAAATTAGTAATGGGAAATACTTATGATAAACCTTTAAATTGCCCTAGATCGAATCTTAAATCATCATAATACACAATGATGTAATTATAGATGGTAAATTTTAAGACTCCCCATGATCCCACTAAAACATAAAATCGAAAAAGATGAGGCTTTAGTGGCTTCCAGGAATCGCATTAAATGACTAAAAAGGGGAGGTTAAATTAATCCTCGTCTCCTTGCTTCGCTGAATTAACACCATTGCAATCTCGAGTCCTTCGAAATATCGCCCACATGCCTCATTTAATCAATCACGTCCACACACCTCATTGAAAGGTGTGGAGATTCGATACGCGGATGTCGTTTGAGGTGGCACTAGGGATAGTGGCTTATGCAATGCAATAGTTTGCAGTATGTAGAAAGGTGATGCGGGAAGTCAAGGTGGTAATGCCATTAAAACAGCATCAAAGTTGCTAATGACCTCCACAACGGGACGGCTTAACCAGCACACTCTAAGCGTTGACCGCTTAGGTTGTCGGGCCCACATTTAACCCCCGCCTTCCTTTCGCGCATTCTTAACCCAACTCCTCCCATTTGTAGAGTTTCCGTTATGGATTTGCAAATTGAAAACTTTGACGGATTCCATTCCTGTGTCATTAACTCAGCCAACTGTTTCTGGCTTCAAACTCCCGCGCAGCCAACCTAACTCTATTTGCACATTAAATCATTTGAATCGCGTGCACCCAACCAAACTGTGTTTGCACATGAAATCGTTTTAATCTTGCGCATTAAGCAAGAAATTTTATTGACAAATTGAACAGTTTTGATAGCTGTTGGCGGTGGTGATTGTAGTGTATTGGATTCATGTCGAGTACATCCTCTAGAGATTATTATTTCTTTGTTGGAGCTCAAAAGCTCTAGATTTTCATATTTACATTGTTGTAGCATTCATTCATCTTCGGCGGTGGTGGTATTGTGGCCTGGCCTCCTTTTCTACAATTAGAAATCTCACTCTCGTTGCGCCTCTCTGTTGCATGGTGAGTGTTATTCATCTTTCCTCTCATCTTGTTTCTTGATGTGTGTATCTTTTAAGGCAGTCCCCTGTTTCTTGGTTGACAAATTAATCCATGTTACTCAGCCAAGAATGACTTACCTACATGGTCGTCTGGATTTCCATGAATACAGTTATTTAGTGTTTGTGGGCAAGTCATTCGTGTTTGTGCCTCCACTCTGCTATTTATGCCACAACCTACATCATGCTAACCTTTAATATTTTCAATCTCTACGTTACAGCGCTTTACCTTCTTTATTATCATAGATTGGAGTAATAGAAATTTGACGAAAAACTGCAAATCTCTCTTTTATTATTCTAATCTAGTTATTTGCAAGAATTCTAGAGTTTAGCATTCCTGTCTCACATGTTAATCGCCGTTACAGTAAAGTTCACTGTTTTGGAATTACTTTCCTCTTTGAATGCCTATTTGAAAATTGAGGTGACATTCCTAATGATATATAGTCATCCAGGCATAGGTTTTGATGTCGAATAACGTTTTGTGATTTGTTGTATGTCCTTGTTAAAAAAACCCACAAAAAATAGAGCAGCAATTCACACTAAACTTACTACTACAATGACATCATATTTTCCAAAAAACCTAGTGAGTAAATGTTCCAGGACAGAAAAGCCGTTTAAATTCCCTAGTCATCATTTTCCTTCTCATAAGTAAAATACCATTATCTCTGATTTTCTAATGAAGGCAAACGGCCATTGTCCAGTAGGTAAGTATTGTTCTGAACATGGAAAACATAAAGCCATGAGAATAATGGTGGGAGTGAGATTTTCTGCAATCAGAAATCTCACTCTCGTTGTGCCTCTCCATTTCATAGTGAGTGTTATGCCTTTCATTTTGTTTCCTGTTGTGTTTATCTTTTTAGGTAGTTCCCCTGTTTCTTGCTTAGACAAAGTTTGCTGTGATTGGTTGTATGTGGAGTCCCCCTATTATGTTGACTTATGTTGGGTGTGGATGTGGCATTCGGTATGTCTCACCTTTTAGGGCTCTATTCACAATTTGGCTGAAGTAGTTTCAAGTAAAAAAAAGACAGAAAAATCCAAATACAGAGTGGAGCCCCTACAGCCTTTTCCTTACATAGTCTCAGATTCAGATTTCTACTTTTTGTTTCTCAGGGACCAGCAATAAACCAATTTTTTTCTGGTAAAATTTTCTTGAAACCACTCCTATTTTTAAGGAATAATGTAGAAGTGCACATTCTTAAGGGACAAGAACGCAGTTAAAAGTTATTCAATGTTTTATCTGAAGTAGTTTCAAGTAAAAACCAAAAAAGCCAAACAAAGATAACAGATAAAGCCTTTTGGTAACACTGCAAGTAATGAACAGAAAGAATTGGTGAGTAGGACAATTAAATGGAATGGCTGCAAAATAAATTTTAAAATTCTATAATATTATTACAATTTATGTTGATTGTTCATTTAAATGGTTAAGTGCAATCTCTAATATATAAGTGTGTATCATTTTTGTGATTCAAAATGTAGATAATATTATTTAAAATAATACATGACAAGTTTTTTGTCATTTTAGTTTTCCTCCATCTCTCATCCAAATAATATAAATGCTTTTCATCATCTCTAGCATCATTTTTGTCTTGATGGATCAAGATTGATCATAATTGTATCAATTGTTGCCCTTACAATCCACATAATTAGATTCACCAAGTTCTTATTCTAGAGAGAAAAATGGAACTATCAATTTCTTAGCTAACTATGCTCTTGACAAGAGTGAGAAAAACATATTTGATAATTATTTGAATTGTTGGAAGGGGTCGATATAAATTTGACATCATAAATGAATATATTCAAAATACAAATTTAGAATATTTTGTGTTGTGGCGTATGCTAGGTCTTGCTTCATGAGACAAAGCTTAAGCTAGATTTTATTAAAGGTAATTGTTTAGTATTTTTACACACAATTGTCCTTTTTCTTTTTCTTTATCTTTGTGATAAATAAGGATATTGATACAATGGTACTTGGATATTTGAATTGCGGTATACTTTATATTTGGAGACTAGACCAATTATATGTCTTGCAAACAAACTAATAGGTTACTTTACTCTTTCTAAATTCTAGAGGAAGCATATTTATGAGATGTGAATGTAATTTAAAAAGGTTTCTTTCGATTCATTATCTTTTAAAAGAGATTGACATATTCCTTAATCTATGACTATTACTCTTCTATGTGATAATTAATGAGCTATATATGTAGTTTCTAATTTAGTGGCTAATGCTAGGACTGAACTTATTATTATTCATTATAATATAATTAGGACGTGCATATATAAGGGGATGATTAACTTCTAGTATTTCCAAACATAAGATCATGTTGTACACATCTTCACCAAGCCTCTTATTGGGGTTAAATATGTTCAATTGCAAAATATGATTGGATTTGAGGGAGTTATTAAGGGGAGTTGCATTATGATATTTTCTATATTCTATGTGTGTTCTCCAAGTCAAGGAGATGTTAGAATAGTAAATCCAAGTTGTTTGGTTGAATTTAAGTGATGAGTCATAGTTAACTCAATTGGATAAACTTAGTATGATTTCACTGTGAAATTCATGTGATCATGTTTGGTCCTAAGAGGTGTTTTTCCATTCTAAGAGGCCTATTTTGAAAGGAATCAATTCCTTATTACTCATTTATTCATTGAAGTGAGGTTCTTTAGTTTTAGTGTTCTTTTGTGGTCTTTGGACACCCAATATTTCTATTTGTTGAACTTTGTATAGTATTTTTTTTGGTGTAGATGTTCATATATCTAATAATGAATGTTTGGACATTCTAATGATACTCACCTCTGGATGACATAAGAATTTTGGGTTTACAAATTTAACAAAGAGAAATTAAATGGTACACTAGTTATTCTTATCTCATGGTGAACACTTAGAGACTTTTCTAATGTATGAATGATAGCAACATAGCATAAAATTGTCATGATTACATTCTCAACACTCAAATTCTCTAATTTCAATAATCTTTACCATGATTTGTAAGATCAAGTAGCATATTACATTTCCGATGAAAATTTACTGATAGTTATATTCATTCAATTTGTTATAGATCATAAAAGCTTAACTTGATTAATTTTAGAAGCATCCTCAAATTGAGGATGAAGAGTACACACTATAAATGCTATATTTTTAAAAATTAGTAAAGAGATTAATAGTTTCATACAAGTCACTTTAAATTTAAACAATTGGAGAATTCAACTTGAGGTTTTCGTATTAAACATACAAATGCACACAACCAAATATGAATAAATTCAAAGCCATTCATGGGAACTTTCCTTGAAAAATTCAAACCCATTGATACATTATAAAGCTTTCTTTCTAAGCATAAAGAAAGGAAACTAGTTAAGAATTTTTTTAACACACTCATGAACATATTCATGGAAAGAATCATTTCATATCTCTAACCCACAACAATGAAATGCAAATTCAAGTAGTGGAGACAAACTTTAACAACACATTGAAGGCTCTTGCAAAATCTATGCATGTGCCATGTGAAGTGCACGTGGTCTTCAAAGACCTTCCAAAATTATAAACACACCTTTAACTAATACATGAAAATATCTAATATGAATGGCCAACTAGGGCTTTCTAGAAGCCTTAGATTATTTTGAACATATCTACTATTATTGAGAGGGATAGAGAGAGGGAGATAAGACTCTCTGTAGTAGTACTATGATATTTTCTAACAACCCAACTTCCTTTCATGTAATATTTGTTAGGGTGGGTTTATAGCAATCAATAGAAAATGAGCTACAAGACTATGCTCTAAGGTACATAAAAATCATGAATAATACCATGTCCTGACATCCTTCATTACTAAGATGAGGACCTTATCATTGAAACAAAAAAAATTAGTTAGTTTATAACTGCACACTCAATAAAATCAAATAAGGACAATCATATATGTTATTCATGACAATATTTTGATTTAATGACAAGGTTATCTTAGCCATATTAGATGTATTTTGGGATTGTATCCTCTATATGCATGGTATGGAATTTTTAAGTAATGTTGAATTGTCATGGAAAGCCTCTTAGGTGATATGGGACTAGCCAATTGGTGATTACTATCCTATAAGAGAAAAATGGTAGAGTTTTACATGAAATGATCTTAATCTTGATAATAGCATTTATGACAAGTAGGTGCTCCTACCCTTGATGAGATAGTCCTCTTAGTTTTTGTGCTCGACTTTAATTGATGCCTAACAACAAGTTGGAAACCTTCATAATTTAGTACCTAAAGAAATAAAGTATGCATCTACAACCTATTAGAAACCGTAGTAAATCTATCTCTATCCATGGTTGAAGATGTATGCATCTATAACCTATTTTATCTTAATTTCCTAAAATGTTAAGACACATTTACCAAGATTTTCATGTAGAAATAAAGGGTTTTCACAAGTATGATGCTTCCTTAGCATTGAGATTCAAAATTAGGTTGTAAATCATTACAATTAGTTAACTATAAGGTTTAAATCTAAAAAAATAAGATGCACTAGAATTTCCATATTCCAACACCAATTATATAGTAAAAATATAGTTTTCTCTTTGCAACAATAATAGGTGGACTTTGCTATCATACATGACATGTGTCGAACCTTGTAATAGGTGTTAGACATCAAAAAAATTCCTCATATATCTTTAATAAGGTTAATGGATCCTACTTGACGTCTATAGCTCTATCATGATAGCTAGGTGAGGGTTTCCAGCACATACCAAACTATCAGTTTTAGCCTTGAAAGTGTTGAGAAAATATAAGGTAATTAATTTAAATTTAAATTCTTGACACTAGATGTTATTTTGAGATATAATAAAGGGTTTCAATACTTCAAGGAGGATTTGTAAAGGTTGTAGATACTCCAAAATAACTTCCAAGCTATTTCCAAGTCTATTTAATGGTTTTATTGAAAACACATAATATAGTGTCATTGCACTTATTTAACTGTGCATTAGAAGTATTTTTAGTACTTTGGAATAGTATAATGTTATTTTGAATGTTACAAATATAATTGTTATGTTGGTTAATATCCAATTAATAGAATTGGACGATATGAAAAACTATTATGGTGAGTCGGGACCTATCTATTAAACTATTTTCTTTTTGGTGTATTAGAGTTAAATCATATCAAATGCATAAAGCAAGCAACTATGTATCAATTTATGAAATATTTTAATGTGCATCAATTTATGCATAGAACTATTTTATGTCTTTCGATATGCTTGGGATCTTTACCTCTAATTTCTTAGTTGTTCTTCTTTATGTCTAATCTCCTTTCATTATTTCCAAAAATCTACCATATTGTGTTCTCTATAATGCAAATTCTTAAATTTTCCTTCCTCTCTATTTCTTTAATCTAGGTAGTAGCTGGTGAGTTAATTATTAAATGTTCCATATGGTTGAAGCACAAGAGTTAGTGGTCTTATGACCAACTACATGTCCATCTTATTTGATGATTTTGTCTTTATTAGGGATCCTCTTGTTTTCCATCTATAGATGAAGCTAATGGAAAAATTTCTTGGATTTTTGCAATTTATTTTTGTCATCCAACTAAAGAAAATAATATCTAGGTCATAGTTTCATGCCATTATTAATATATGGGAGTTTATAAAAGGGTGTCTTTCCCTTTCTTTTGCTAAATTGTGAACATATAATATTTGGTATAATATATGTAATTTTATAAAATGTGTGACAATATATATCTTTTGGTATAATAAAAATGTGAAAGCTAATAATTATTTTGATGCAGGTGAGCAAGATGTCACACAATGTGCATACATGGGTGTCTAGTTGGCTATCCAACTACACTAACATCTTCCATGGAATGTTCTCCTTCGTATAGAGGAGTTGAGTGTCCCCTATTGGTTGAGGGACAAGATGAAATGTTATTAAACAATGTTAAACATATATGTTTAATCTTACAAGATAAATGGTTCACTATATCAAGCCCCTTGTTATGTATGAGTGAGCATAGATGATTTCAAAAATAAGAGTGTTGAATGTAAAGTTGGCTGCATGTATATACATGTTTTGAAAGTATATATGAAAATCTAATTCTGATTTTGAATATTTAATGTGAAAAATAAAAAATGATGATTAGAATTTACATTACAATTTCTTTGTGAAATTTCATTTTAATAGCATTTTTCTATGTTTCACAATAACCAAAGTACTGGGTTAAAAAAATGTATATGTATATTTCCTATTATTACATTTAAAAAAGTTTTTTATCTGTCATCTTCTCATGGATATCCATGCCCCATTTTCATTTTGTCACAAGAAAGGAGGATGTTTATCTAAGTAGATTACAACCACAGCAATAAATAAAACTCTTCTATACTTATCTATAATATACAATAAAAATTCCTCTTCCACTATGCTTTGATTGATCTCCATGGCTTGTTCCAAAGCTCCCATTTTGACACAGGTAGAAAAAATACTTTCAAAGTTTGTAAAATGTGACTTTATAGTTGTCAATTGCCTTTTTGTCTACCATAACATTTCCAACTATAATATCTGACAAAATTCCTCTTTCCATTATGCTTAGAAGGATGTTCATGATCTATTCTAACTTCTAAAGCTCCCATTTTGGCATAGGTAGGGAGGATGTTGGCAAAGGTTGTGGAAATTGGCTTTACACCTGCCAATTGCATTTGTCATAATGGTATTCCATGAGATGATGACATCTCTGAAGCATTTTGTCAAACAGTTCATGTGCCTTGTCTATGCTTCCATGTCTATCTGGGTAGTTACACTTGCCTTGTCTATCCTTTCACATTTTGCATGCATGGACAGTTACACATGCCTTGTCTATGCTTCCACATTTTGCATACATATTTATCTGGGCAATTACAGCCACAACATTTGACAGATTTTTCTATCCTTTATCTATAATATATGGCAAATCCCCTTTCCACCATGCTTTGATCAAAGCCCTGTTCCAAAGCTCCCGTTTTGGCACAGGTAAGGAGGATACTGGCAAAGGCTGTGAAATGTGGCTTTACATCTGCGAATTGCATTTGCTTGAATGTTTCAATAGCCTTTTTAATAAATCCATGTTGTGCATATCCTGCAATCATGGAGTTCTATAAGATGATTCATTGATTTCCTTTTGAGGTATTCTGTCAAAACAGTTCATGTGTATTGTCTATTCTTCCACATTTTGGATACATGTCTATCAGAGCATTTCATACTATAATATCTGACAACAATCCTCTTTCCATTATGCTTTGATTGATGTCCATGTCCTATTCCAAAGCTCCCATTTTGTCATAGGCAGGGAGGATGTTGGCAAAGGTTGTGGAATTTGGCTTTACATTAGCAATTGCATTTGCTTGAAAGTTTCTGAAGCCTTTTAAGCAAATCCATCTTGTGCATATCCTGCAACCATTGCAGTCCATGTTAGCACACTTCTTAGAGGCATGTTGTCTAATAGTCCTAGTGCCTTTCTGTTCTTCCTCATTTTGCATACATGTCTTCCAGGGCAGTTGCAACTACATCTAACAAAATCTTTTTATGGGTTTCCCTACAGAGCAAAAATGTAACTGAATAAAATCTATAAATTTACTTGAATACTTTTACTTTGAAAAGCACGCGATGTCATATATCACAAATAAATATAAATGAGCTGCACAGATGAGTCGCTCTTCCTTAGAATGATTATCAAAAAGTTGAAGAAATTTCTTGACACAGACAACAGACAAACCCTCCTGGTAACACTGCAAGTAATGAACAGGAAGAGTTGGTGAGTAGGATAATTAAATGGAATGGCTGCAAAATAAATTTTAAAATTCTATTAATATTATTACAATTTATATTGATTGCTCATTTAAGTGGTTAAGTGCAATTTTTTGTTTGTTTTTCCTCACGACAGCTCATGTTTCTGGCTTCAACGCGCAGCAACACTGTTCAAATTCCACACGCAGGTCACATAGCAGTCACATGTCTACCATGGCAGTTGCAACTACAATATCTAATAAAAATTATTTATCCTTTATGCTTTAATCGATGTCCATACCCTGTTCGAAAGCTCCCATTTTGACAGAGGCAAGGGGGATGCTGTCACAGGTTGTGGAATATGGTTTTACACCCGCCAATTGCATTTGCTTGAAAGTTTCTAAAGCCGTTTCAACAAATCCATTTTCTGCGTATCCTGCAATCAGACAGTTTATTTGCCTTTGTGTATTCCTGTTCGAACACACAGCAACCGCTCAACAGGAATCCGTTTCGTCGCTTTATACATGGTGTCCATATTATAACTGCGCGTGGGGTTATTGAGGAGCTTCTCCATTTCGTAGGGATGCCCAGAAGCTGATCAAACAGTGCTCAAAAAGGGATCCATCTCTTCTCCAACTGTGCACTCCTTCGAAACGGTGTAAACAAGAACGGTAACGGGAACTGCATATTCGAGAACGGAATCCCTAAACGGTGGAAACGATAACGGTAACGGGGACGACATACGCGAAAACGGAAAATGCAATGATAAAGGTCAAGGTCGAGTTAAGAGGGAAGGGTGCGGTTAAGAGTGGGCCCGGCCACCTAAGCAAGTCAATGCTTAGAGTGTGCCGGTTAAGCCCGGCCCTCCACAACAACCTACCCGCACAAACGTAACACTCGTAATGAATGATTTATACCTTTACAAAATAATTAAACACACCCCTCCTTTTGACTCTGTATACATTTATTGATTGAAATCAGTTTCTCACGGCAAAGGTCTGCAACCATAATTAAAAGATAAAACCGCTCCCCAACATAAAAATCCACTTGGCCTATTCTGGCATATCATGCGAAAAACCAAAGCAGGGGTACCATCGATCAAAGATTCTGCATCTTATGGTGGAAAGATCGATGGCTATTTTGGTTTAAGTGGTGATGTCCCTGTCCCTTGCTCATATTAATTCTTGCGATGCTTACTTCCAATGGTTGCATCCATGGCCTTGAGCCATGATGTTGTCGTTGGGAAACTCAAAACATCACACTAATTACCATGATACAACCACTGCAACCTTTTGGTTTTCCGAGGGGGCCATCAAGATATCTGTGTATAAGAATATAAGCTTTGATGCAAGATCTTCAACCCTTGCGTGAGTTTGCAAGGACCTCTATCACAGATCGGGATTTCAAGTTAGTCATGAATATTTTACACTATCCACCCATAAATATCAGGCTACTGACAACGTTCGCTCCGTGAATCTCAGAAATTTTCGTAGAAGATAGAATGTGGAACCATTGCAGGAATAGAGAGAGCCCACACCATTTGTGGAAAATAGGAGGCGGGGTTCTAATGCGGGGATGCCACTTGAAAATATTGTTTGGATGGCTTAGTAGATGACAGCTTCTGCAAGGTATGAGTTCGCAAGTGTGCGGAAGAAGGTGTGTGGAGAGCCATATGGAGAATGCCAGAGAAACGACATAGGGAGCGATGTCTTCCATGACACATACTTCCACACTGCCTCAAAACTTCAGAAACTTCGGTGCCATGAATCGTAGAATGCGCACACCTCCTGTTGTAAGCCTTTGCATTGTTACTTATTTTAAATGAGGCTAGTATACATCTTCGATTTATAGGATGAAAGTATCGCCACACTCCAAAGGAAACTATCACTGAAACTCTGTCACGACTTCTTTTTAATCCTTTGCCTCCCTTATGCAGAGATGTGTGGGATATGGACCTACAACAAGAGTTAAATCCAGTCATATCGACGGTCGAAGCCAATACCCAAGCTGCCTTACAATATTAATCTCCAATGCTGCCCCAGCGTGATGCCCTCTAAATATAATAATTGTCAACCACAATGTCATGATACTAATACATATAAAGATGGGGGGGCGTGCATATGATCGAATAAGGCAATGATGCGGGAATTGAAATCATTAAATCGTTGCTACTGAAATCGTTCATCAGCTGCGAATGAAGAGAATCGATATTTCACCAATACAAGAGTTCCTTCATATCATAAACGACCCGAGAACTCTGGCACCCACAAGTGAAATGCCCGCAAAAGGAGTGCGAAAAAAAGACATGCAGGACGCCAATGTTGAAATGTCATTATAACGGCGCCGGGAACAATGACCCCCACGTCACCAAACTTCGCAAGCTTTGCCTTAGCTGGCTACTAACGCCAACACCCAAACCTATTGAGTCTTCATTATGAGCCATTTCATGGCATCGTTCCTCAACAAGCAACATAAGCACATCTTTGCATCGAACTTCATTGGTGAGAAGACCGAGAGTTTTCCTATATAGTATTGCTTCAATCTGTAACTTTGGAAAATCCGGCTCATTATTTATGTGATCGTCATACCTTACATCGAGCCAATTTAAAAAAGAACTCACACATCATAGAGGTTGTCATGGGAATAATCGGATCTTGCCAACTCCCCGAGAAACATGGTAATCCATTTGAACTCAACGCCTTTAACTGTTAGTAGTCTACACTCTTATTTCACCCTAATGTTGCACTTCAATTCCACCCCGCCGATAGATTAGGTCACTTATGGATTAGGGAGTCTACGTAGGATGGTGATATGAATCAATGACGATCTTGTAGGAATATTCATCGAGGATGTGTCTTTATGGAGATGCGGAAATAACAAAGGCGCAGGCCTATGCCCATTATAGTGGATATTCAATCATCGGCTAGATGGAGCTATGATTTATGGCTTATTATCAAGAGAACCCTGCATCTTAAACCTTGCAATGGTCAATTACAACCTGTATGGTAGTGCTTCGATCGGATGATTTTGATAACATCAACTCCCCCTCTTTTCATCGACCGCTCGTCATTGTCAAAACCCGCTCCTCAACATTTAATCATGAGAATGAAGATGGGTCAATCGTGGTATGGTTTCACATCCTGTAGCAATATAATACAACACCACTCTTGTAGCCCCACATGCGGAATGAAGATGCAGAGATGTCGTGTGAAAAATCCGTTGCGGGAAATCATCATTGAAATGTCGTTTTAACGGTGTCTAGAGCAGCAACTTCCGCCTTATGAAATCCCACAAAATGTAATGTGAAAACAATTGTGCAGGAGGCCAACAAAGAAGTGAAAAAAAGAACGGCACCGAGATGAGCGACATCCATAAACGACTTGCCTGCACAATATACCCGCAAGTCAAACACTACTTAGCAATAAATGAAGCTTCACTTATCAAATGTTATCTGCGACTCCCGAAATTGAGGATGCCTTTGTCACCCTTAGGAAGATGTCCACCTTATAAGACTCACACGCTCACTTGAAGTATATTATCGATGAGATTTAACACAAACCTCAGCATTCCGCCCTAAGCATAGTGAGTCCCCACCTCGGTCCCAATGGCACCATCACCCATGGACCTAATAGCTCAGCAGTTACAAACATTGCAAAATCATATGAATAATATGCATGTAACTAGGAGTCGAAAAGAATACTCGGTGGAGGACCTATATCCTTTCCCCTTTGATAGGAGCATTCACATGCCTCCCTTTCCCACGAACTTTATTGTTCAAAATTTGATAAATACAAGGGAAAGGGTGACCCCCTTGAACACATACGGGAGTTCCACACTACATCCTTAGACATGGCACATGAGCATACATATCTCATGATACTTTTTCCACATAGTCTGGGAGGACAAGCCCTCGAATGGTTTTCACACTTACCTTCAGGTATACAAACTTTGAGTGAACTTATGGAAAAATTCATCGCACACTTTTCATACGACATATCAACTGATGTCAACATCACCCATTTGTGCAAGGAAAAATAGAAAGATGTTGAGACCTTATTGTCATTCTTACAAAGATGGTGAAGCTTAGCCAGTAAGTGTTCCTACCATATACCAAAGAAGCAAGTGGTTCGTATCTTTGTGGAGAACCTCAACAAGGAGGTTCTATTCCACTTACGAATCCACTACTCTAACACATTTGATGATGTGATACAAAAAGAGGATTATCCATTGAGAAATCCCTCATCGCAAAAAGGCTTGTGAAACCAAATGAGAACATTATTTTGGTCACACAAAAAATACGTGACAAATGACAACATTGTAGATGCAAAACTCATAGATAAACCTCATCCTGTACTAAATCTGAAAGGACCCACAATGATGAATACCAATAAAAATCTACAGAAGCAGGAACAAGCTACTAATGTGGCTCAAAACAACACACCCAGTGGTCCTCCTAAGGCCCCCCAACTGAGAAGAAAGTACACTCCCCTAGGGGAACCAATTGAGGCACTTTTAAAGAAACTACTACAACAACATATAATCCAACTCTTGAAGATCCGACACTACGAGCCAAGACCATTCAAACCAGCCTGGTGGAATGATGTTGACTTTTGCAAGTACCATCAAAATAAAGGGCATAAAAATTCAAATTGTTTCCAACTTAAGAATGCCATACATGATCTTATTGAACAAGGAACAATAGAAATTGATAACCAATTGAAAACCTCTAACAAAGATCACACAATCTTCAAAGACCCTTTACAAAACCATGGGAAGGGAAAAGCCTCGAGTTCTAGAATAGATGAAAAGCCAAAACAAATTACTCTAGTGTTGCCTACGAGTACACAGTGAACAATATGCATCCACCTAACAAAAGATCCTCATCCACACCCATCAAGCCCAATAATTTTAAGTGTCTTATTACATTTTCTAAGAAGGATATGCCTATGTAAAACCCTTACCATATCAATGCACTCCATATTGAAGCCTTTATCCAAAGATATTGAATCAGACGAGTCTTAATAGATGGGGCAACAGGGCTGAATATCTGTATTTCAAGTCTTGTAAAAAAATTGGGATATTCAATGATGATGTGGATCATAATGCGGGAATAAAAATTAAAGTTGTAGAGAAGGGGGATTTTCTACCCCCGAGACTCTCTGGTCACAAAAGAGCCTAAGGGAGAAAATTGCCCTCAACTACCTCAGACTACCTAATAAGTTTAGAAGGAAGGGACAAGCTGAAAAGGAAGGGAAAATAGGACTCTATTTCCCTTCTACTTATGATAGATGTTTTCTGGAATCGAGTGATCTGACCACAAAGGTCTCAGACTGCAGACCAGACAACTCTCTACCAAAGGACGACCATGAGAGTCAAACTTCAACATGCCACATTAGAGTCTCAAAGATACATTGGCGTCCTATACAGATAGAGGGTTGAGTAGCAGACAGAAACACACAAGGTCTACTGACAACCCAAATTCTTTGGTTTCACAATTTGATAAAAACATATGAAAAGCAAAGTACAATAAGAAGAATACTACAAAAACTACTCTAATAGCGAAATGAAAAAGAAAGAAGAAGAATGCCAACTTACTCAAGGTCCATTTCTCCACTTAGCTCTAATTAATCAAATATCACCTCCACACACAATAACAAGAAAAATGTTGGGGCTATGTTTTGAGGTTTGCCTCGGTTAAACCCTCGTTTCAGTGTTCCCACCTCCACAAATAGCCAATAGAAAATTAGATATAAAAAAGCAATAAAGAAGTAGATGAAAAAGAGATAGTTTAGTAGAGAGAAATGACAACCTAGATGTTAATTTACAAGAACGATAATGCAAACATTCAAATAGACACAATATCACCTTCCCTTCTACAAGTGCTTAAGGACAATAAAGGAAGAAGAAGAGCAATATCACCAATGTGCCAAGGAGGTAGAGCTTTATGAACCTGTGATAGCAATGGCGTTGGAGTAAATAATGGCTATAGAAGTAAAGTATGGAGCTGATAGTAGTAAGAGAGATAAATAATGAAGCAAGAAGTGTTGGAGAGGGAGAGTGAGTGATCAAATTGAGAGAGATCTTGAGAGAATGAAATAATTTAGTTCAAAAGGAAAAATTAGAGGCAAATAGTCATTCATGGCGGTCAAGATTTGGCAGGGGGATGTTACATTTGTAGGTGAGTAGGAAACGTAACGTTTTTGTAGCTTCCTAATGCAGGAATCTTGTCAAGATGCTAGCGTGGTGCATAGACGTCCACATGGTGCACGTGCATCCCCAACAAAAATTCTCTTCACTGATGCTAGACGATAGGGACACGCGGGAAAAGTGGGATAAAAGTAGTGATTTTTTACATTATCAAACTTGTAAGGCTAAAATGAAGGTGAATGAGCAGGGTCAAACCTTGACTTCCACCTACAAAGAGATAAGTTGTGCTTGTTATACAACCAAGGATCGAAAGAGAGGGTCAATAGAAGATCATTCTTGGATGTAAACTTGACTACGAATAAACCTCCTACCATGGCACTCACATCAACACTACCATTCAAATGCCATTTGACAATAGTCCAACAACGGACCATATCAATAAAAGGATGAAAGGAATTTTTTTTCCTATTAGTGTATTCTCCATAGAGGAAACTATTATTTCAACAATGGAGTTTGATAGAGTTATCTCTCTTCCAAAGTTAATCTTGGGAAAACAGGCAAAGCATTTTCCCTTCCAAAAGAATCTTGGTTTTCTCGAATGAGAATATTTTTCCAGACCTTGGGTTCCAGGATATCAGGCTTCATGAGCGTTGCACCATTCAAGGTATGATCATGTTAGGATGGGGTTAGACCTAATAGTTAGGTAGGATGGATGAGATGAGATTTGAAAGCCAAGATGATGTTATGATAGGGATGTAAATGATAGTGTTGGACCTAATATTTGGGTAGGATGACTTTGATGTTGTACTTGAAAGACAACATAATGTTAGTGTTGTGTGGTCTCACAACATGCCCCAAGAATGTAAGACTTGGGGACCCAAGTGAAAACTAACACCTATGGCAGATGCTAGCTAGTTGAAGAGATCACCGGAAATGAAGAGCAAAAATAAATCTTTAGTAAAAGAATACTTCGTAATGTAGTGTTACAGGTATCGGATACCAAGAATTGAGAATGTTGAGAAGGAAAAAGGTAATGAAAACACTGAGAAAAGTGTTCCGGTCCGATAGTTGAGGTCCGATAAGATGGAAATTCTGGTAAAACCGAAGTTTGGGGAAAATTCATGGGTAAAGTTGAATACTAGGTATCGGGTTCCAAGTAATGATGTGAAATGAAGTTTTAAAATCTTAAGGTTATCTAATGAATCTAATAGTCCAATAACATGATATATAAAAGATAACTATGCAAGGATCTGTGATATGCTGGAAAGAGTGTTATTTATGGGAAATTTAAAAGATAATCAATTTAATGATGGTTTTATTTACACAAGATTTTGTTTTAAAATGTTTTTTTTAAAAGGGATTTAATGAGTGGGAATTTGTAATTGCAGGAGATGCAGATTGTGATGCAAAGTTTGGGTATGGACGGTCAGAAAAATTTGAATCACGGATAGTATTTTATCCAGATCGGGTTGCATACTCTGGGATGCTATAATGCAGAGGGCTTTGATTCCACTAGAATGCTGGAGACCTCGGTATTGCACATGTGATGGAGATAGATTCCAACCTTCAGGGAAGCCCATTCCCTAGAGTAGAAAGCCTGAAGGAGAACAAAGTGTAGGAACATTGTGATAAAGTAATCATTCTAAATATATGGGAAAGTTCCTACACACTATCCTGATTCAAGATATTTTCTTGGTGAAAATATAAGAAGATAAAACCTGAAGTGCTTCAACATGCAGATTGATGTTGACCTTCGTTGACTTCGATTGCAATTCTCTTACTAGTAACTATATTCCATGTGCCTTGATGTGATTCGTCCCTTGGATTTCCTCTCATGTATTTTTCTTATCCTATTTGTGTCTTATTTCTATAAAAGGCCAAAGGATACCCTTTTTTAAGTTAAGTTCAGAATTTGTGGATGTCGGAAGAACCAAAACTTCTCTAAGTTTTGTTCTTTTTTCCTGTTTTTTGAATCATTCTGGTCTAAAAACTTGCATGCACATAGAAATTAATCAATATCGAAGCCAATTTGATAGCTACCTATCTCATGAATCTTTGTAGCTGGTTTTGTTAGTTCAGCCGAACAAGACTGTGTGTTGTGCCATTTAAGGGTGCATGCAGAACCTACTCGGTGTCCAAACCAAAACCCCTCTCTTTAAAAGCTCGCAATGTTTTATATGTAGCTGTGAAGCAATCTAGTGAAGTATAAAGCGGTTTGCTTTTATTTGATTAACTCTTTGGGGCATGCATGGAGAATAACCAGGAGAAATTTTAATTTTCAGTATTTTTATGCTTTATTTTAGAATAGATGTTTAAATTCTTGAAAATGTTCCAAAAATAGACAAATGGATGGAAATTTATTGAAAATCTTTTGTTTTCTATGAAATTGTTGAATGCTTAAAGCTAAATCTACTTTAAGTGATAGCAAAATTTGTGGATGTTCATGAAATATTATTTCAAATATTTTGATTTCATGATATTATCTTATGATTGAACTGATGAGCCTAGTTTTAGGTAGAATCTATGGTCTATTTACTCATATATTTCATGAATTTTAATGCTTAAGTGTTGGTATTGGCATAATGTTTCCCTCAAACCATTGGCATTTTACATTATCCTATCTCTGCAAGCTTTAATGATATTTGGCATAATATGTGGGTCATCTATATTGATTTTGCATGTGATTAATGAATGTTTCTTAGAGTGGTTATTGATGTGCAATTATTATGCGTACTAACCTTGGCCTACAGACTTAATACGCCAAGTTATGGAAGACACTACCAGTTGGGCATGCACCATAACATCCAGCTGAGAAGTCGCTCCAAGTCAAAGGCAGTCGGCAACAAAGATTCTTCATGCAACTAAACGTAATTGCCTTGGAGTGGACCTTAATGATCGAGCATGCATGGGCATTACTGTTGTGTTGGATCTACGCTTGACTTGCATGTCTAACCAGATTCCATGCATGCGTAACCGTCATCGCTCCACTTTCCCCTATTTTCCCTAAATGGCATCCTCCCAATCGTGGAGTTGACTGCCTTGTTTTTCTATAGTATAAATAATAATTTGATGCTCCTTCTTCATGAGGTTGCACAATTTTACATTGTACTCTCATTCTCATTTTCAGTGATACAGATGCATTACTCTTTGTATGCACGATTTACAATGAATAAAATAAAGTTTTGAGTTTGAGCATCTAAGTTCTTGTTAGTTTAGAGGATACTTATCCAAGGGGGGCCACTTGGTGAGTAATATGTCTTCTTAGTTTCAAATTAGTTTAGTATTACTTTCTATTTGGTACTTAGTTAGAAATCTGGCATCGACTGTTCCTGCAGCCAAAGCAAACAAAGTAGTTTCTTGTTTCTCACCTAGATCTTTATTTCTGCACACATTTCAGCATAAGTATATTTGTTGGTTGATATTCAACATTTTCTTTATTTCCTTTCGAGCAATTTACTTTCAATATTGTGTTTCTTAGCTATAGCGTGCAATGACTACTTGAGCCCCTAGTGTACATATAGTGCTAACCCATTTCAAGTTCACATCCCTAGGTTGACAAGTTAAATGCACCTTCATGATGATTGAATGGCTATTCAAGTTAGATGCCCAGTCTCTGAATCAAGGTTGTAAAGGCTTAGTTATGAGATCATTGTAGGAGGCCAACAGGAACTAAAGCTCGATATTTAGTACATATGATTCCAAACAATTTTATTCCCTTTGAGCTTAACAACAATATCACATCATACCCTGAAGTGAACCTGGTACGGTCAAGACCCGACTATCGAAGACTTGGGATTGAACTGAGCCAACCTTTTTCCTATTAAACGGACACCCCTGGGTTGCCTTTTTTTAAGATATTTCAAGAAGGATAGGATCTTTGCAGTTTGCCTGGGAGGAATTTATCTGCACTGTTGTTGTGAGTGACATCATCGTCAACAGTTAGGATAGAGATGTAAATGATGGTGTTAGACCTAATATTTGGGTAAGATGACTTGGATGTTGGAATTGAAATATATTATGATGTCAGGATAGGGATGTAAATGATGGTGTTAGACCTAAGCTTTTTATAGGATGACTTAGATATTGGAATTGAAGGCAATATGATGATAGGATAGGGATTTAAATGAGGGTGTTTTGATCGATGGATGAAATAATAAAAGGGTATTTTGGATGTGACCTAGAGAATATGTGATTTGAAATGTTAGGAAAGGGGGGATAGGTGATATGTTGATAGATGAACCATAAAGTGTGATAATTGAATGCTATCCAGGGTTGGGATTTGTGGTGTTAAGATTTGGGATACAAAAGAAGACTGGTATATGTATGATCCTAAAAAGGATACTATTGGATATGGATGTTAAGGTTTGATTAGAGATGTAGGATTAGGTTATGATCTTAGGATGTAAAGGGTTCTTATCCATATTAGATATGGAATTGTGTTTATGGGTGTAGATGGTTTTTGAATGTGAAATTTGATTTGAAGATGGTTGACACCTAAACCTTGGCAAGAGGATAATCCTAATCTAAGCAAACAAAGACAAAAATTTATGTTTTTTTAGAATTCTCATTTTTCAAATTTTTGGCATAAGGTTGTAAACATGAACTTGGTATTCACAACACACAACAAGATACATTAACAATCCTAAAATTATTCAATCAATTGTACTTGGCTATAATCTCGCCAATATGACCTATCCAAGCATGATGTGTTAGTCCTATGTTGGGGAAAATAACTACTTTTGATCACCCAAGATTGCTCATAATGTTAGAAGTGGAGAGAATACACAATATACACATCCAATTTTGGGGGCATGGGGTAAGAAACTTCCTAGGGTTAACTGCTTATCGATGCATTACAACCAAGCATGACCAAAAGATCTTAATCTAGGATATAAAATATTTCAAAGAAATTATTAATATACTTAAAAGTACACGAGGCTTTAACTTGTGAACCAAATCCCATCTATAAGCACAAAACCTAATCATAAGATAAGGTCCCTTCACCTTATGTCCTGAATAACAAGGACCCCATGGTTGTGCCAAACATGACAATGACTCTTTTGAGGTACACATTTTTGTTCTTACCATTTATATACCCCACCAAAAACATGGTTGAGGTCATCCTTTAGGGTGATGAAATCTCTAGATGGACCTCCTAAAAAGAAATTTGAGAAGTGTGTTTTTATTCTTAAGATCACACAGGTGTGCAAGAGAAGAGCATAAACACCCCACTTCTTTGGGATTAAAAATGCTTGTTAATTTTAAAGCCCAAATCAAAGTGCAAGTAAATTTAAGCCCAATTTTCAATGGTGAGAACAAAAGAAAGGAAAACACAACAAAAAAAAAATGGTTTAAAAATAGTCTTCAATGATGTATCTTGCAAAACCATAGATTAACAGTTTCAAATTTTGTTCTTTGACCAATGAGATATGTTGCATAAAAGTGATTAGTTAAAAAACATAAAATGGGCTATACAACAATAAAAAAGAAAACTACACCATTAGATTTTTTGTGATTTTTTTATAAGTTTTTTTAAAATTCACTAAAAAATGACTTCCTATGAAAAATTATGAGCATTTGAAGATTTAAAATGAAGTCCAACTTTCAAGTAATTTTACTTGATGATGGGTGCAAGATCTAAAAAATGGATTAATCCATTGCATATAGATCCAAACCAATTTTCCAATGTTTAAAAAAAATTGAAAATCTAAATAGTGATGCAAAAGTTATTAGCATTTTAGTAAAATTACCTTGTTAGGGAATTCAAAGAGAAGGGGGAGCTCTCTAGCCCCCAATGTGCTAGCTTCTATTCATGCACACAACTAGGGGTTGGGAGAAAATGTGTTAGGTGCCTAAAGGCCCTTTGTGTCCAAGGGTTAAAAACTATGACCAAATGCTAATCACAACTGATCTCTTGGTTGCCCATATGACCAAGGACTATGAAGCTATAAAAATGCAAAAAACAAGAAATTAAAAAAAAAAAAACTCCAAACCCTTTCAAGTTGTGTATGTACATAATTGTGTATGTGTAGACATTTGAATTTGACAACTTCCATATGGTCAAATTTTTCTCCTTATTCATCCCTTTAACTCATACACCTCATCCTCTTGGTCAGTATTAATTAAATCACTTAATATTTCATGGTCTGCCTAAGGTCCCTAAAGTATTTAATTTAACAATTAAATGCTTTACCTTACACCTTTTCCTCTCTAAATTAAATAAATATATCGATTTATTTAATTTAGTCATTTGACCTTTTTGAATAAAATCAATTTTAAATTCTTCATTTTTCTCTCTCCTTGTCACATCCTCCATAATCCCTTTCTAATCTGGATTAATTTAATTACTTCATGATTAGGATGTGCATCCTCTTAATCAAGGATTAATGTCGCATCCTCCTACATTTTCCACTTGCTTCTAATCTCTCATTAATTATCCTAATCATGTATTTGTACAACCTTAATCAAAGTCATTAGCCACATTTAGCATCCCTTTTTAGTCAACCTTCCCATTTGCCTTTCTTAGCATTGACCCTCTTTCCCATGTGAATTTTTAATTCACATTTATTTATCCTAAGCTCCTCTCTTCCCCATGTGAATTTTTAATTCACTTTTATTCCTCCTAGAATTCCCTTTTCCCATGCATCTTCTAGAATATTTGACTTGTCACATCAAGTCACATGTGGACAAGTGCTTCCCTTTTTGGAACCTTGTCTTGTCCATGGGATTCTTCCAAGCATGTGAATTTTTAATTCACATTTATTCACCCAAGATTCTTCTCATCTCCTAATGTACTTCCAAGGTACATGTCCTTCTTACACATCATGTACCTCCCTTCCACCTCATCATCATCTTATCCTTGGCCATCTCATATTCCACATGTCAAGATGTGAGGGCTTGTGAGTCCTCAACTCCACATTTTCTAAGGCATTTGGGGAGACTTAGTCATTTTTCACCGTTGTCATTTTGAACACTCAACTCACAAGCATTTCCTCTTATTTAGCCAAGCCATTTTAACCATTTGCATTTGCATCCCATCATATAGTCAATCTTGCATTTAGTCATATCAATAGCCATCCAAAGAGCACACAAGCATTCAAAATCAAGGGCCAACCAAGGGATTCATCAACATGAATAAGGTATAAGCAATTGCATTATTTCATCTATTTTATTTGTGTTAACAATTCCTTAGGCTAATCTTTGAGGTGTCTTTTGTGTTTTTTCTTATTGCATTATAGTTGTTTTGCATCTTTAGAATAGGTAAAACTCAAATGTTTACATTTCTGGCACACCCGATGGGACCCACAAATGGGTTCCTTTACTTTACATTTGTTGTTGTTGAGATTGTTGCAAGTACAGGTCATAGAGGGGCCACTACACCCTCTAGTTCACTGCAGAGGGGTGACTACGCCCTCTGGTTCACTGCAGAGGGGCAACTATGCCCTATGTTTCATTGCAGAAAGGCGATTACGCCCTCTGGTTCACTGTAGAGGGGCGACTACGCCCTCTGTTTCACTGCAGAAGGGTGACTATGCCCTGGTTTGAAATCTGATCCTAACATTTTACTGCAGAAGGGCGACTACACCCTGGTTTGAAATCTGATTCTAACATTTTACTGCAGAAGGGCGACTATGCCCCGGTTTGAAATATGATCCTAACATTTTACTGCAAAAGGGTGACTACGCCCTAGTTTGAATTTTGTTTGCTAACATTTCACTGCAGAAATTTAACTACACCCTCCTGTTTGTTGCAAAATTTCAACTGCGCCCTCTTGTGTGTTGCAGAAGTTCAACTGCGCCCTCTTGTGTGTTGCAGAAGTTCAACTGCGCCCTCTTGTGTGTTGCAGAAGTTCAACTGCGCCCCTCTGTTTGTTGCAGAAATTCAACTGCACCCTTATGTTTGCTACAGAATTTCAACTGTGCCCTCTTGTGTGCTGCAAAATTTCAACTGTGCCCCTCTATTTGCTGCAGAAATTCAACTACGCCCTCCTGTTTGCGGCAAAAGTTCAACTACGCCCTCTTGTTTGTTGCAGAAGTTCAACTGCGCCCTCCTGTTTGCTGCAGAAGTTCAACTGCACCTTTCTATTTGTCACAAAATTTCAACTGTGCCTCTTGTTTGCTGCAGAAGTTGAACTGCCCCCTCCTATTTATTGCAGTGGGGCGGATACGCCCCAAAACAACATAGTTTGGAAGGTAAAACAACCATTTTAGCTTCATTTTTTCTCTTGTTTTTCGTTGTTTTCAAATCCTAACCCCCTAACATTGTTTTTTGCAAGGACATTTGTGTTTTTGCTAACAATTGGCAACATATTCTTGTGTAATTGACAAAGAACGAAGGATAAAACAACTAACATTTGCTTGTAGGGCTATCCGTTTGCTCATATTTTAAAAGCTATCCTTGCTATTTTCGTTAATCTAAGAACATAGTTTAATTAGGGGAGGTAATATCCATTGTTTTTTGTGTCTGTATTTTTGTGTTACCCAAAGGGGGAATTATTTTGTTTTCACTTTCCCCTTGCACTTCGTGTGAGCCTGGGGAGTAGTTGGAAACGAATAGTGTCTTCTTTCTAGTGGGACCTGTTTGGGGATTTCATCACCCCAAGGGACGATTCCAACCACGCTTACCAGCGGGGTATATAAAGGGGGGGGAGCAAAAGTTGTACCCCAATCCAGTCACATCGTAATTGGCAGAGCGTCGAAGCTAGGGTGATACCTATATAGACGTGAAGAGTTGGTCTGAGCCTTTCAGTATCTCACTGGGGTTCTCGATTCACGCTTGTGATGGGTTGGTGTTCACGTTTGTGCCTCACGTACCGAGAGAATATCGCGGACTCCCTAGACACCTTGTGCATCCTAGATTAAGACCTTTATTGACCATACCCTTAACACTAATCATAGGATTGTGCTTGTTTGAAAGTGTTTTTTTGTGAGAAACCAGTAAATTTTTTGACAAGTTGGCCTTATTGTTGTCATTTTAAGTCCTTGCCATAGTCATTTTCATATAAACCAAGTCCCTGTTCATTGCAGTGGGGAAAATTTTCCCTTCTGTTTGCTACAATGGGGTGAATTTTCCCTCTTGTTTACTATAGTGGGGCGAATTTTCCCTCCTGAACAGTCAAAATCACCTCGTTTAGCTCCGTTTAGCCTCTAAACCATCGTTTAATCATTCCAAACCTCTGTTTTGTCATTCTAAACCTTTGAAACCTCCGTTTGATCATTCTAACCTCTGTTTAACCATTTGAAGCCTCCGTTTGATCATTCTAGACATCCTTTTAATCATTCTAAGCCTCCGTTTGATCATTCCAAACCTCCGTTTGACCATTCCAAACATTTGTTTAATCATTTTGAGCCTTCGTTTGACCATTCCAAACATCCATTTGACCAAGTAGTCTTTCATCCCTTTCGATCCTCCGTTCACTCATTTTGAGTAATCTTTCATCCATTCCAAGTATCCATCTCCTCATTCTGAGAGTTGTTCATCCTTTCTAATCAATTGTTTACTCGTTTCGAGCTTCCGTTTCTATGACCTAAGAGATGTTCATCCATTCTAAGCAATCATTTACCAATTCTTAGTGCTTGTTCATCCACTCCTATCATTCATTTTCCTAATCCAATCATCTATTTCCTCAATTCGATTATCTAACACCCCATTCCAATCACCCGTCTCTTCGTTCTAATAGCCCGTTTACCCACTCAGAGAGTCCACAAAGCAGTGGGGTGAATTTTCCCCACAATGGGGCAAATCTTCCCTATAGTGGGGTGAATTTTCCCTACATAAGGGAAAATTTGCCCCTCTGTGAGGGAAAATCTGCCCCAGAAGGTCAAATTCGCCCCTCTACAGCAAAAGTTGGCAAACAGACAATAAACATATTCAACTTCCAAATCTGACCGGTGGAACCTATCCCATCATATCCTTCAATCCAATCTTAATCTAAGCTTTAATCTAATCCCAATCTGAGCTTTGGTCCATCCGCATTATGCTGAACTCATTCATTCATCATCTGAATCGTATTGATACATCATCCTCAAGCATCTCTAGGTTACACATCCCTTATCGTTTCCCCATCCAAATCCCTTGAACTTTGTTTCAGGTTATTATCTGAATTGACCTAAGTGTCTGAATTGATCATCATCATCAACATATGCTTGGGATTGTCATCCGTCTTGAGTCAATCAATCATCATCGTCGGCCCAATCAATCCGCTTTCAATCTCAAGGTGGATTCAGTGCCACAATCATCCATTTATCCTTAATCCGGTTGATCAGTATCCCAAGTCACCTAGGGTAATCTCTAAACTTGGTTTAGAATCCCTTCCATCATCCTATCAACCACTCATTGATCGATTTTATCCAATCTAATCCAATCACATCCCTATCCAATCACCTCCAACCCAATCAATCTACTTCCATCTTGAGGTAGATTTAGTGTCATAATCATCCTTTGATAATCGATCCTATTGTCAGAATCAATCCCATTGCATCATCCAATCATCCTAATCTGAGCTTTAATCCAATCCCGATTTGAGCTTTAGTTTGCTTCCATCCAAAATATTTGATCCATCCTATTTATCCTTTCATCATCATGAACACTTATCCTCCATCAATAGTAGTCAATGGAAACCCTAATTACGTTGATGACAATAATGAAAGTCTTGTTGATCAAGAGGTATATGACATAGATCCCCTTGACGCTATCATTGCTAGTAAAATTTCTCCACCCGCTTCCCAAAATCCAATCACCCCTTCAAACTATCTCGTTATGTCTTCACCCATGCCTAATCATGCTCCTTATGCTACCTTTGACAAGGGATGTCCAGTATCTTCCTCGTCCGCATATCCATCATATCCTTCATCTACACCTTCCTCTTATCCGACACCCGCATCCTCTTATCCTAATCTACCATCCCAATACTCTTATCATAATCCTACACCCATGTCACACTATCCTAATCCTCCATCCCAATCAACCCCATCAACTTACCCTAATCCAACATTCACATCTCTCTACCTTGATCCAATAACCATGTCTTCCCATCCTAATCCACCATCCCAATATCCTTACTACAATCTACCAGTCGCATCCTCTTGTCTTAATCCACCATCCACATATCTTAATTCACCATACCAATATCCCTACTTTAACCCTCCATCTAATCCTAATTCTCCATCTACTCCTAGTCTTACATCCAATCCCATTCCTCCATCTCACCCTAGGCCACGAATCCATAATCCTAGTCCTCCACCAATCCCTAATCCTCCATCTATTCCTATAACGCCATCTCAACCTAGAGTATGCAAGTTTATCACTCTGGAAATTCTCCAAGGACTTATAACAAAGAAGACATCCCCCACTCCACACATTGTAGTCATAGAACCATGCCATCCCAATCCATCATCCACGGTCACTAGTGATGAGACCCTTCTCCATACCACACCTATCATCATTGTTACCACCCCTAGCACTACTCAAACCATTGAAACCATCAAACCCACTGAATCCATTGAACCCCCATCTCCTACTCTGAGAGCCACTGAATCCATTGAAGACACCCAAGTCCAATCCACTCCCTCTACTCCTATATCCACTCACTCCATCGAAGATACCCAAATCCAATCCACTCCTCCCACTCCTAGTAACACTGAAACCCATTTCCATGAACCTCATGAATCCTCCATACTTTTGTCTCCCCCACTTGAAGAGTCCCTCCAACACTCCGTTATCATGCCACCCACACAAGATGAGTCATGCCAAGAGTTTGATCCAAAGCATACCACCATATCCCCTCCTCCACATCAAGATCCTGCAATCCCATCTAGTCCATCTCAAGCTCATAGTCCTTCATCCATTCTAACCCATGATCCCCTTGACACTCTAGATCCAATCACTCCATCACACGAGCCCTTATCACATGTTGCCTTGACTCTCGATCCTATCATATCACCTAATTCCCCTATTGATCCCTTACCGCTTACTCCACCTGATCAAGATGCTACTACCCCATCATCCCCATCTCACGATCCTCCATCATTGCCTAGCTCTCCCATCCCAACACCGTGTTTATATCCCCTCAGACCTCTCACATTTATCCATGGTGGTCTCCTTGTAGAAGAAATATAGAGCATATATACCACCCATCCTCCTCCACCTAATAATGGATGCGCATCATTATTCCAGAATAACAAAAATCCTATCCTAGATTGAATGCTCAAGTGAATGAACTATCAAGGAAAAGGTTTAGGCCTTCATGAGAAAGGTATTATAGAGCCCATCCAAGATAAAGAACATTTGTATACACAAGGTCTTGGATGTACTACTCGCAACTCGCAATCCAAGAATGTTGGTACAACCTCCACACATCTTCCCTGGTCCTCTTCTAAAAAGATAAGAGGCTCCTCCCATAACTCCACCAGATCGTTTGTTGCCATCCCTCCTCCTCCATCATATCACTTCAAAACAACCATCCATATTCCTCCTTCATCCGATCCGTCCTTTTTGGTCCTTATGTTCCCCTATCCCCCATCACATATACTCTGGGTCCTAAGTCCATTTTGGGCCTTTACATCTCGAAATCACCTCCTCCATATCATCCTATTATCCATCCATCACCTATCCATGTCACCCATCATAACTATCCCACTCTCATGTTCCCTAATCAGGATCAATAAAGGCATGTACTTGTACATCATCCATCTACATATCATCCTCAAAATCCTACCTCCATCCCTCCATTCATATTCCCTCCACATCATCCATCCGCTCACACCCATCCCATTGCTACTAAAAGCACTTTGGATGCCAAAGTACAAATTCATAAATCTAAACATCCACATGAATCAAAATCTCCTCATGTCCCCTCTAAAAAACATGTTGAAGAAAAGAAAAATCAAATCCAAAATCCAAATCAAACCCATTGGCCACAAAGGCCCACCAAAACAAAAATCAAAACCATGTGGATCCCAAAGAAAAAAGATGCAATACCTTCAAATGAAAAATATGTAACAACATCCAAAGTTGCTAATACAAAAGCTAATCATACGCCCCTTTCATCTCCTAAATCTGTTTTGGGTCCTTATGCCCCAAAATTCACTATCCCATCTCCTCCATTATCCCCACATTCCCCATCCATTAATCCTCTTATCCTTTCACATACACCACCACATGTGCCAATGTTGGTCCTGAGCTCACTACCCCATCACACACCTACCCCTTCATTCTATCCATACCCTTTCTAGCATCCCATCCATTATCCCACATATCTTCCCCATCAAATCCCTCTAATTCATCCTCTTGCATAATCCATTTATCCTAATAAGGTTGAACCAACATCCAATAGTCGCTTCACACATGGACTCTTAATACCTCGTCTGGAACTTGATGCTTGAGTCTGTCATCCTTATCCCTATTGCATGTCTTCTAAATCTACTTATTCACATCTCTATCCTTGTCCATCTCCATCCACCTTCTATCCAAAAAGTCAAAAAAGTAAAAAAAAAAAAAAGCGAAAAATCCAAAAATAAAATAAAATCAGAAACAGTAAAAAAAAATATAAAAATTAAAGAGAAATAATTCGTCCAATGGTGAAAACATGGCAAACAAGCACCTTGGATAAGTACCATGATGAAAACCTGGCAAACAGGCGTAGTGTGTAAATCCCCTCTGTCCTTTTTCACACTTAGGGGCAGCTTCTTGATATACATCCCCTCCATCCGCTATGCTTCTTGCTACGCACACATCTTCCTGCTATACATCCCCTACATCCTTTTCCTCCATCCCACCTATCTTACGCAGCCTACCATCATATCCCGTTTATCTCCCATCCCTCCATCCTTCTTGTGATCTTGATCAAAATAGGGGCACCTATCTATGCATGCTTTGGACACCTCTTGGTATACATTTCCTTCGTCCATGCTCTATCGTATTCCCTAGTCACCCATCCTATCCTCCTCTATTTATCTCCTTTATCTTCCCATCCACTCATCTTCCATCCCTCATGCCTCATCATACATGACATATCTAGAGTGGGGGCATCTACTTCCTTTGTGACAGTCCTTGGAGACATCATCTATCATAACATCCCTTCATCTTCCTATCCATCTATCACAACATCCCTTCCATCTCCCCATCCTTATCTTCCTATTCATCTATCCTAGCATCCATTTCATCTCCCAATCCTTATCTTCCTATCCATCCAAACAATCCCTTCCATCTCCCATCCTTATCTCTCTATCCATTATTTCATCTTTATCCTCATCCCATCTCACAATCCCTTGTCATTGGTATCTGGCTATAGGCTCCTCTATCATGCAACCCAATGCTTTGATCGAATCATCATCATCGTCATCATCATCAGGATGTATCATTCCCTATCCTTTGGTGTTGTTTCAGGGTGTATCTTTCCCTCATCAACAACCATTTAATCGAGATGTATCCTTCCCTATCCTTTATCATCTTTCCAATCCTTTATCACTTCTCATCATTCATTTCTCCATCATATCATCCTCCCAATTCATCTTTTGCTAATTTGGATAACTATCCCATCCCAGAGCTTCATATGATCACCATCATCCTATCTTATCCAACAGGTCTATCTTGTCTCATCGTATCAGTCCCCTCATTTTACCCACTTGTCTTGGTCATCTCACCATCCTTTATCAATTCTTGGTCTTTGGTCTTTTGTCAAATTACGTTGCCCCTACGCTTTCACATAGGCAAGGTCGATCCTTTGATCCGCCCCCGGGGCTCCTTTATCATCTATCATCAGTCATTTTGCTTCTTTCCGTCTTGTCTTGGTCCTCTATCAAGGTCTCCATCGTCCTCTTCCCACTTTTATCCATGGTCAGTCATCAACCTTTTATTGAACTACGAGGGCTTTGCGCTTTCACGTAGGCAAGGCTAATCTTTGATCGGCCCCCGAGCCCCTAGGTCGCTAGGCTGTGTCAGTCTTCTATCTCGTGTCTTGTCTCCCTTGTGTCGTATCATCAAGCTTTGCCCTTATCTAGTTGGTTCTTAACAAACGAGATCCACTAGTATTAGCAGATCCAATCAGTTCCAAGTATCCTATGTCATATCGATCTTTCAATTTAGTATCCATCATAGATCTCAACAGGATGCATCCTTCCTAAGAGACCTCATCAATCCCATCCATCCCCTTGATCCTATGGAAAAGTACATTTGAAATTGATTTTTCTCTTTTGATGCTTTTGGATTTTGTTTATCCTTTGAGCTCCCTATCATCACTTGTCATGGTCACCTAGATCCATCATATCACGGTGTGCTTTGACTAGTCAACATAGGGGTGTATCTTGATCTTTTACTATTTTTGCCTTCTTGGTTGTCCCACGTAGTATCCACCAAGACCCATGTGATCTTGTGTTATGCTGGGACATCCCTTTGTGCTTGCAGTTATCCCAATGCCTAGCTCAACCAAAGTCTTTGTCACTTTGGGGTGTTGGGATAGCCTTCTTGTCTACTGTGCATTAGACACCAATCTGCCTTGGTCCATCATACCTTGGTGTATCGTGTCTTATGCTATATCAAAACTCAGTGCTCCGAAGAAGGCAAATCATATTAGGATTGTGTTTCATGGTCATTACCATTGCATTGCATTCACCCTATGATTTTGATTGTGCAAATACTTCACATCTCTTTTTCTTCTCTCTTAGTTTCTTTTCCCCCCCTCTCGCTTCTCCCTAGTTAGGGTGAACCTATCTTCTAGTAGGGGTGGGTGCGCCCCCAAGCTAGGGCAGAAGTGCCCCCACGGCGGGGCGGAAGCGCCCCAAACTGAGGCGAAAGTGCCCCCGCGGCAGGGCAAATGCGCCCCAAGCCAGGGCTGAAGCGCCCCTGTGTCCCAGGCCCCTAACTTCCCGAAGCTTCCATTTGAAAATCGTGCATCTGATTGACTTCATTCAAATGCCAATCTTTTTCAATTTTTCGTGCTCTTTCCAATGACATATACCATGTTATACTTTTGAAAAGTCACCCGAGACCCCTTTTCCTTCCCCATCCGCCTCCTCGAGGGGGCATACCCTATCATTCCTCTCCATTCCTCCATCATGAGCCTTCTCCCACTAGACCGGGGCATCCCCTTTCACTTCCCTCCGTTTGGGCAGCTCACATGGCCTCCCATATGCTGGGGCATCTCTTTTTTTGGTCGTTTCTTCTATAGAGTCATCTGCATTTTATTTTCTTCGAAACCCTATTATCCTAACAGTGTTTCGGAGAGGGGAAAAATGTAGACATCCGAATTTGACCACTTCCATATTGTCAAATTCGTCTCCTTATTCATCCCTTTAACTCATACACTTCATCCTCTTGGTCAGTATTAATTAAATCACTTAATATTTCATGGTCTGCCTAAGGTCCTTAAAGTATTTAATTTAACAATTAAATGTTTTACCTTACACCTTTTCCTCTCAATTAAATAAATATATTGATTTATTTAATTTAGTCATTTGACCTTTTTGAATAAAATCAATTTTAAATTCTTCTTTTTTCTCTCTCCTTATCACATCCTCCATAATCCCTTTCTAATCTGGATTAATTTAATTACTTCATGATTAGGATGTGCATTCTCTTAATCAAGGATTAATGTCACATCCTCCTACATTTTCCACTTGCTTCTAATCTCTCATTAATTATTCTAATCATGTATTTGTACAACCTTAATCAAAGTCATTAGCCACATTTAGCATCCCTTTTTAGTCAACCTTCCCATTTGCCTTTCTTAGCATTGACCCTCTTTCCCATGTGAATTTTTAATTCACATTTATTTATCCTAAGCTCCTGTTTTCTCCATGTGAATTTTTAATTCACTTTTATTCCTCCTAGAATCCCCTTTTCCCATGCATCTTCTAGAATATTTGACTTGTCACATCAAGTCACATGTGGACAAGTGCTTCCCTTTTTGGAATCTTGTTTTGTCCATGGGATTTTTTCAAGCATGTGAATTTTTAATTCACATTTATTCACCCAAGATTCTTCTCATCTCCCAATGTACTTCCAAGGTACATGTCCTTCTTACACATCATGTACCTCCCTTCCACCTCACTTCCACATCATCTTATCCTTGGCCATCTCACATTCCACATGTCAAGATGTGAGGGCTTGTGAGTCCTCAACTCACCATAACCCTACATCTTGATCTTGGTGACTCAATCTCAACCATTGAATTCTCTAGAGAATTCAAATTTCTCTATAAATACCCCATTTTCTAAGGCATTTGGGGAGACTTAGCCATTTTGCACCTACACGCTGTCATTTTGAATACTCAATTTACAAGCATTTTCTCTTACTTAGTCAAGCCATTTTAGCCATTTGCATTTGCATCCCATCATATAATCAATCTTGCATTTAGTCATATCAATAGCCATCCAAAGAGCACACAAGCATTCAAAATCAAGGGCCAACCAAGGGATTCATCAACATGAAGAAGGTATAAGCAATTACATTATTTCATCTATTTTCTGTGTTAACAATTCATTAGGCTAATCTTTGAGGTGTCTTTTGTGTTTTTAATTATTGCATTATAGTTGTTTTGCATCTTTAGAATAGGTAAAACTCAAAGGTTCACGGTATGTATATGGTCATGTATATACATGACTATATGTATAAAAGTGATTGTGTATACACATGTGGTTTTATGTGCATATGTTGCCTACCCTACATAAATATATATATATATACATAGTTAAAATGGCATTCCACGTGATATACATAACAATCCAACGTAATATACATGGTAAAAAATGCCGATAAGATGAAATATACACAATAAAAATCATTTTCCATAAAATATACATAGTTAAAATGCAACATTAGAAAATATATGCGACAAAATTTTGTGAGTATATACCTATTGTTGATGTGTGTTTTATGCACTTCTCAATACAGGTAATGTTGTATCACCTCTCTTGAAAGAAAATCTTCCACAATTATATTGTAGAACACTATCCCAAGGTCTCTAATGTCAGGTCTTGATAGTGCTTGGAATATCTCAGTTGTTTCATGTGATTTGTTGGAATCGCAAGGTGGACTTACGGATGAGTTACAAAGCGGGGAAGTTGGATCTGCAAATGGAGTTATTAAGATGGGAGAGTTGTGTGTTTGTTGCAGGTTCAAACAACAGTCTTGAACTCCATTTTATCATTGGATTTGGATTTACAATGTGCAATGAACCTTGTCTAAGGTTACTTATTAAAAAAAGGAAAAAGGGCAGGGAAGAGAGGAAATTCCTGGATCTAAAACTGTGAATGAACAGTGATCATGGGGGCTACTACAGTAGAAAAACTCCCTAAACTAGGTTTTGTTTGGCCAAGAGAAACCTACAATTACACAAAACCAATGCAATTTTCTAAGGACTGCAAATTTTTAGATTGCATACACACATCATGAACATGCAATTGAACTAAATTGCAGCAATAAAGTAAGGAAGCTCATACTAGCTTTACAAAGTGATTCATCATCAACAAACCACAAAAAACATGAGCTGGAAATTCATTAAATACAATAACAACAAACACCATCATCACTTTCATTCAAAAAACTAACAACTAAACTAAAAGGGAAGTAGAACCATGCATGCAAGATGAACAAACTCAAAGAGAACACCCATAAAATCATGCAATGTTATCTTTTATTGTTGCAAATTCTTTTACACCAGCCCTCCAACCATTTACAAATGAGGGGGGGACCCCTATTTATAGTTTTCCAAAGCCCAAATGAATGGATAGGATTGAATTACATTGTGTGGCTTATATTTGATTGCATTAGAGCTTCACCTACCCCACAATAGTCAACAATTTAAAATACATATTTTGTCTTTTCCCTATTTTGTCTTGTAGTGGCCAATCACTGTATCAGTTTTTTCCTTTTGTTGATTGCCCTTTTTCACTATAGCTGAAACTTCCCAAAGGTTTCCCTTTGCTTGATGGACTTACACCATTCTTCATTGGATCAAACGGGCCCGTTGACGACTGACATCAATGGATTGGTTGCCCCTGATTCGGGTAGATAGCTACTTAAAGATCATCATCTGGTGAAAAGTAGGACAGCTCCCCTAATGGGCCTCCCTGATGAACCTGCAGCAAGCTCCATAAATTCTGCATACACAAAACATTAAAAGGTCATAATATTCATATTTGGATCTCATTTGGACCATGAACATAAATGTGGGTTTGAGGGTGTTGGCTTCCCGTAGGGCGGAAGGACGGCAAATGACGGAAAACATTCTAGAGGGGCGGACCCGGAAGTGCGGAAGGACGACAAACGGAAGGCAAAAGGACAGTGGACAACCGGCAGGTAGTGGACGACAGACAACATTTTGGAGGGGCGGACCCGGAAGCGCGAAAGGACGACGAATGAAAGGCAAAAGGAAAGCGGACAGCCGGCAGATGACGCACGACAAACAACATTTCGTAGGGGTGGATCTGGAAGCATAGAAGGATGGCGGACGGAAGGTGGAAGGACAATGAATGGCGGATGACAGACAACATTCCAGAGGGGCGGACCCGGAAGCACGGAAGGACGACAGACAACATTCTGGAGGGGCGGACCCGGAAGCATGAAAGGACAGTTGGTGGATGGCAGACGATAGACAACATTTTGAAGGTGTGAACCCGAAAGCACGGAAGGACAACGAATGGAAGGCAAAATGATGGTGGATGACAGACAACATTCAAGAGGGTTGGACCCAGAAGCGCGAAAGGACGGCAGATGGAAGGCAGAAGAACAACGGACAGCCAGTGGACGACAGACGATAGACAACATTCGGGAGGGGCCGACCCGGAAGAGTGGAAGGATAGCGGACGAAAGGCAGAAGGAAAACGGACACCTGGTGGACGACAAACAACATTCTAGAAGGGCAGACCCAGAAGTGCGGAAGGACAACAGATGAAAGGTAGAAGGACAGTGGACAGCCGACGGATAGTGGACGACAGACAACATTTTGGAGGGGCGGACCCAGAAGTGCGAAAGGACAACGAATGGAAGGAAAAAAGACAACAGACAGCCGGTGGACAGTGAATGATGGACAACATTCTAGAGGGGAAGCTCCCGGACCCCACAAAACTTAGCAAAACTAATATTTTTCAATTTTAGGGCATGAGAAAAGGGGGAGAAAGAGTGCCAAGACATACTACCTTAAGATTGGACTCATTTTGAAAAATGTAGAAGTTTGGAAGGGGAAAGCCAGAGGGTTGCCGCCTTTATGAAACGAAAAATGAGTGATGGAAACCCGGAAAGGGAGATCTAGCGAGTTGGGCTCGGCAGGCCTCACGGACGACAATTTTGAGATATTAAGGCAAACAACAGCTAGGGACCCGCCAAGACTAAAGATTTTGGAATTTGAGGGGGAAAAGAACATGGTCAAATTTTAGATGACTCTTTTGAGGTTCGTTGACCATTTTGAAACACCAACACAGGGGGGGCACACAAAATGATGCAAAGCCAAAATTGACCCGGCAAGGAGAAGAAAAGAGAGGGTCCTCGTTCCAAATAGGGCATGTGTGCAAAACATGCACAACAAATGGCGACTCACTAGGGAAATGCTTCAGAGCATTTCGACGACAAACTAGAATCACGAACCTAGAATCCCTGGTTCTAACCTTCACGCTAAGGCAAACAAACCATACGCTCAACCAAAGGATCAAAACCACTAGCCAAACCAACCTTCAGTATGCTAAAAATCCAAGTGTGTGTAGTGTTAATTCCCATCCTTTAGTTGCTACAGGAACCCAAGCTTCGTCAAGTTAACCTACGTAGTTTATTCTAACTCCAAAAGCATTTGGGACATTGCCTCATTGCTAGTCAGGCGTCCATAGCCCCGATAAGGTTGTCGCTGTGATTCTCCCAAAAATTGCTCTACTGTCAACCCGCCACCTTTTTAAAATGGAAAATGAACAATGGAAACCCGGAAGGGGAGATCCGGTGAGTCGGGCCCGGCAAGCCTCACGGATGACAGTTTTGAGATATTAAGGAAAACAACAGCTAGGGACTCGCCAAGACTATAGATCTTCGAATTTGAGGGGACAAAGAACATGGCTGAAGGTAGAAGGAAAGCGGATAGCCGACGAATGACAGACAACAGACAATATTCTGGAGGGGCAAACCCAGAAGCATAGAAGGACAACAAACAAAAGGTAGAAGGACAACAGACAGTCGGTGGATGGTGGATGATAGATAGCATTTTGAAGGGGTGGACCCAAAAGTGTGGAAGGACGGCGGATGGAAGGTAGAAGGATAGTGGACAGCCGGCGGACGACGAACGATAGACAACATTCCAGAGGGGTGGACCCAAAAGCGCAAAAGGATGACAAACGAAAGGCAAAAGGACAGCCGGCAGATGATAGACAACATTTTGAAGGGGCGGACTCGGAAGCACAGACAAAAGGTAGAAGGACAACGAATAGCTGGCAGACGACGGATAATAGACAACATTCCGGAGGGGCGGACTTAGAAGCGCGGAAGGATGGCAGACGGAAGGAGGAAGGACAACGGACAACTGGCGGACGACAAACTACAGACAACATTCCAGAGGGGAAGAACCAGAAGCGCGGAAGGATGGTGGACGGAAGGCAGAAGGACAATGGATGGTGGACAACAAACAACATTCTGGAGGGGTAGACCTAGAAGCACAGAAGGATGGCAGATAGAAGGCAAAAGGACAACAAACAGCCAGCGAATGACAGACAACATTCCAGAGGGGTGGACCTAGAAGCACGGAAGGATGGCGAACAGAGGGCAAAAGGACAATAGACAACTGATGAACGACGAATGATGGATAAAATTCTGGAGGGGAAGCTCCCAGACCCCGCAAAACTTAGCAAAACCAAGATTTTTCAATTTTAGCGCATGGGAAAAGGGGGAGAAAGAGTGCCAAGACATACTTCCTTAAGATTGGACTCATTTTGAAAAATGTGAAAGTTTGGAAGGGGAAATTTGGAGGGTCGCCACCTTTTTGAAATAGAAAATGAGCAATGGAAACCTGGAAGGGGAGATCCGGCAGGCCTCACGGATAACAGTTTTGAGATATTAAGGCAAACAATAGCTAGGGACCTGCCAAGACTAAAGATCTTGGAATTTGAGGGGACAAAGAACATGGCCGAAGGCAGAAGGAAAGCGGACAACCGACAGATGGCGGACAACAGACAACATTTTGGAGGGGCGGACCTGAAAGCGTAGAAGGACAGCGAATGAAAGGTAGAAGGACAGCAGAAAACCGGCAGACGGTGGATGACAAACAACTTTTTGGAGGGGCGGACCCAGAAGTGTGGAAGGACGGCGGACAGAAGGTAGAAGGACAACAGACAGCCGACGAATGACGAACGACAGACAACATTCTAGAGGGATGGACCCAAAAGCGTGGAAGGACGACAGACGGAAGGCGAAAGGATAGCCGACAGCCGACAGACGGCGGACGACAGACATCATTCCAAGGGGGCGGACCCAAAAGCACAAAAGGACAGCGAACGGAAGGCAGAAGGACATCGGACAACCGGCAGACGATGGATGACAAACAACATTTCAGAGGGGCGGACTCAGAATTGTAAAAGGATGGCGGACGGAAGGAAGAAGGACAATGGACAGTCGACAAACAACAGACGACAGACAACATTCCAGAGGAGCGGACCCAGAAGCACGGAAGGATGGTGGACGAAAGGAAAAAGGACAGTGGATGGTGGACGACAGACAACATTCTAGAGGGGTGGACCCGGAAGCGCAGAAGGACAACGGACAGCCGGCGGATGGCGAATGACAGACAACATTCTGGAGGGGCGGACCTAGAAGCGCAAGAGGATGACAGACGGAAGGCAGAAGGACAACAGCCAGCCGACGAACAATGAATGATGGATAGCATTCCTAAGGGGAAGCTCCTAGACCCCACAAAACTTAGCAAAACTAATAATTTTCAATTTTAGCACATGGGAAAAGGGGGAGAAAGAGTACCAAGACATACTTCCTTAGATTGGACTCATTTTGAAAAATGTAGAAGTTTGGAAGGGGAAATTTGGAGGGTCACCGCCTTTTTGAAATGACAAATGAGCAATGGAAACCCGGAAGGGGAGATCTGGCGAGTTGGGCCCGGCGGGCCTCACAAACAACAGTTTTGAGATATTAAGGCAAACAGCAGCTAGGGACTCGCTAAGACTAAAGATCTTGGAATTTGAGGGGGAAAAGAACATGGCCAAATTTTAGATGACTCTGTTGAGGTTCGTTGACCATTTTGAAACACCAACACGGGGGCATGTAAAACGAGGCAAATCCAAAATTGACCTGGCAAGGAGAAGAAAAGAGAGGGAACTCATTTCAAATGGGGCATGTGTGCAAAACATGCACAACAAATGGTGACTCACTGGGGAAATACTCCAGAGCATTTCGATGACAAACTGGAATCATGAACCTAGAATCCCTAGTTTTGACCTTCACACTAAGGAAAACAAACCAAACGCTCAACCAAAGGATCAAAACCACTAGCCAAACCAACCTTCAGTATGCTAAAAATCCAAGTGTGTGCAGTTGCATTAATTCCCATCCTTCAGTTGCTACAGGAACCCAAGCTTTGTCAAGTTAAGCTACGTAGTTTATTCTAACTCCAAAAGCATCTAGGACATTGCCTCGTTGCTAGTCAAGCGTCCACAGCTCTGACCAGGTTGTCATTGTGATTCTCCCAAACATTGCTCTACTACCAATCGGGTGTCCATAGCCTTGGTAGAGTTGCTCAGATACCCCCGAAAAGTTGAATTTTCTCTTTCTTTTAATTTTCAATGCTTTCTTTCTTTTCTTTCTTTTGATTTTTTCAAGTTTCAATTCTTTTCATTTCAACCTACAAGCATTGAAGCTCGCACTCATGGCTAAGAATCATAGTGGCGCTAAAGCATAATTTTAGATTTTCACTTAACTAGACTTCACAAAGGACCTATAGTGACCTCAAGATTCTTAAAGTGTGTAAGAGATATAAGATTTCAAAATACATCAGAGTCAGACTAAACCAACAACTTATCCTCTTTGAATCAAACACCCGGATCACTTGACACTAACAGAAGAACTTCACCATCCACTCTGAAAACTTGATTAGAGTTTAACAAAGAAATATGTAGAACAACCCCAGGCGATAAATATGGTTATTGTGCACACAGATGTGCCCAACCAAAAGCAGAGGAACCCTAAGCAAAGCAACAGCAAAATAGAAGCAAAGCGAATGGAAAGCGAACACCAAAACTAACTAAAGCGGACAACGAAAGAAAACAACAAAGAAACTACTCTAAAGCAAACAACCTACAACAAACCAACTAACCTAAGGAAAGCAGTAAAGTGGAGCATTTACACGAAACCTACACTACTCAAAATGGGCTATGTACAAAGATATTTACAAAGCACTATGTTCAAGTAGGGTGAGCTAACATTAACGTTCATTGGATTTTGCAGTGCATGCACAAGAAAATGTGCGATCGTTATAGTTCTTAACCATGCAGATTTATCTTTATATTGAGAAAAAACAAGATGAATAATGCAACATTCAAATTTAATCACACGTTCGGGAAAAATTAGCAATTGAGGTGATTCATTAAACCCATGGTTATCTCGAGCAGGGAGAGGGCAGGGAGAACAGGGCAACAAACACCTCTTCCTCGTCACATGTCAGATCCACAACCTCCACTGGTTGTTCTTCGAGGAAGTACACCTCATCTTCTTGAGTTTTCGTTGCCCAGACCTCTTCTTGATTTTTGTCTTTAAGGGGAAGTATGTTGTCCCATCTCCTTCCCTAGGTGTTAACCTTAATCTTATAATGTCCAAAGTCATAAGACAATGACATGGACAAATTTGTCATATTGCAACCTTATGGATGTGAAGGGGGGTCATCAATGACCATGGCGAAAGGACTCCTAGTTGCATCTTGTAGCCAGTCGGGTGCTTCATCTCTGTCAGCATCTATCTCAGCACCTCCGCCTTTATCTTCTTCCTTTTGTATTACATGTGTCTCATAAGGATGTTCAATCACTTCACCTTGGTTGTTGTCACTATAAATGGAGAAGGAACCCCTCTCCCACTTTGGAGGCTCTAATGCTTCACTTTTTGGAGGTTTGGGTAGTAGGCCTTCATCGTTGCTAACATCTAGGATGTACTCCTCTGTTGTGTTGATATACCCTTGTGGCATGGTTCCAAGTGGGAGGAAAATAGGAAGAGACACTAGTTCATCAAGGGGATCAACGTACGCTAAACGATCCACCCCTGAAAGTCTTCTACAAATCCTATCATCCATTACGTACAAGTGTTCTACAAGGGGAAAGGACCTTGGATGATTGTTGGACAACATTCCCATCTGCTCCACTTCATCGTTCGGAAGCTCAAGACTACTTTGTTGTCCTTCTTCTATTGTTGTCCCAATATCCTTTTGAGGCCCACTTTCAACTAAGTTTTCATTCAGTTCTAGCTCTTGATCTTCTACTTCGATCTGGGCAGAAAGTAGAGGAGGTCAGGCGCTCGGTTGCTCCACTTGTCCTCTAACTTGTTCAATAGCCTCTTTACATAGCTCACACACAAACTTAGAGTGTGATGAATCATGGAGTCTGCACCAATTTGGTAGCAACAACACCTCCAAATCCACTTGACATTTTAGCTCAGACCAATCCCTTGCTAGTCTTGACACTAGCTAGTCATATTTTTCCGCTATCGGGTCCTCATCATCATTTGGGGAGGAAGGTGAATAGCAGATAGCCGCAGTGAGTGGTTGTTCCCATTCCTCCAAATCTACATTTTTGGATGCTTGATCATTGTCATTCATGAAGGAGAGGTCCTCTAATCTAATCTCACTTATTTCTTCGTCATCATTCTCTGTTGTCCTAAGACTATCAACCTTTTCTTCTTCCTGATTTTCAACATCTTCATTGGATGCCCCAACATACACTGTTGTAGACTTCGTTGGTTCATTTTCAACTTCCAATGGCTCCTCTTCTAGATTGGAGGACTACTCTTTGTTGATAGAGGAAGGGCCTTCTAATTCCTTTCTAGCTAAGTTTTCATCAAGACAGTTTGTGTCTCAAGGGAATCAACTCCTTCCTGTTGATTTTTTAGCTTCTTTGTTTGCTACCCCAGCACTAGCTCGTGTCAAATTTCTTGGTTCACCTTTAATGTGTTGTCCTCTAGACATTGACAGCTCTTTGGCCTCATGGGATGACTCGTCCTCCTTGACAGTTGGTTGCTCCAATTTGTCTAAACAACCCTTGACTTGAGTGATGATGTTGTCACATGATGGACACGTAAATTCCGAGTGTGGTGCATTGTGAAATCTGCACCAACTTTCCATTAGTACTTCCTCCAATCTTGGTCCATCTTTGCTGCCCAAACATTCTTGGATCAGCTCTTTAAATGCCTTGGTTGCCATGGTTGTCAATTCTTCCTCCAGGTCTGCAACAGCCAAGGGCTGATATATTTCCCAAAAGGGAATTTCTCCTTGCAAGACTCTTTCAATTTTGCTCAAGAATGTTAGACATCCCAATTCGTTATGCCTACGAGTGCAATGAATCCTACACTTGTCCGCCAATGTGAATTGCTGCAATGGATTCTTCAGTCTCTTGTTCAAATCTGCATGTAGCTGAGTGATGTCAATTTGTACATGCTACTCCATTTTGACTTAGCTTCTTTTTCCTTCAGAATTTTTTGATTTTATGTTTCAGCATTAAAAGAGATCTCTCTATCTTAGATTTTTTCTTTGAAAGTGCTCTTTTCAACTTCCAACTTTCAACTTTGTAGCCTCAACATGTCATGCCCTCCTTCTAGCGCCAGTTCTGTTGATGTGTGTTTTATGCACTTCTCAACACAAGTAATGTTGCATCACCTCTCTTGAAATAAAATATTCCACAATCAGATTGCATAACACTATCCCAAGGTCTCTAATGTCAGGTCTTGACAGTGCTTGGAATATCTCAGTTGTTTGATGTGATTTGCTAGAATCACAAGGCGGACTTATGGATGAGTTACAAAGTGGGGAAGTTGGATCTACAAATGGAGTTCTTAAGATGGGAGAGTTGTTGTGTGTTTGCTGCAAGTTCAAACAACAGTCTTGAACTCTATTTTATCATTAGATTTGGCTTTACAATGTGCAATGAACCTTTCCTAAGGTTACTTATTAAAAAAAAGGAAAAAGGGCAGGGAAGAGAGGAAGTTCCTGGATCTGAATTTGTGAATGAACAGTGATCATGGGGGCTGATACAGTAGACAAACTCCCTAAACTAGGTTTTGCTTGGCCAAGAGGAACCTATAGTTACACAAAACCAGTGCAATCTTCTAAGGACTGCAGATTTTTAGATTGCATACACACATCATGAACATACAATTGAACTAAGTTGCAGCAATAAAGTAAGGAAGCTCATACTAGCTTTACAAAGTGATTCATCATCAACAAACCACAAAAATCATGAACTGAAAATTCATCAAATACAGTAACTACAAACACCATCATCACTTCCATTCAAGAAACTAACAACTAAACTAAAAGGGAAGTAGAACCATGCATGCAAGATGAGCAAAATCAAAGAGAACACCCATAAAATCATGCAATGTTGTCTTCTATTGTTGCAAATTCTTTTACACCAGCCCTCCAACCATTTACAAATGAGGGGGGGACCCCTATTTATAGTTTTCCAAAACCCAAATGAATGGCTAGGATTGAATTACATTGTGTGGCTCATATTTGATTGCACTAGGGCTTCACCTACCCCAAAATAGTCAACAATTTAAAATACATCTTTTGTCTTTTCCTTGTTTTGTCTTGTAGTGGCCAATCACTGTAGCAGTTTTTTCCTTTTGTTGATTGCCCTTTTTCACTATAGCTGAAACTATCTAAAGGTTTCCCTTTGCTTGATGGACTTACACCATTCTTCATTAGATCAAATGGGCTCATTGACGACTAACATCAATGGATTGGTTGCCCCTGATTCAGATGGATAGCTCCTTAAAGATCATCATCATCTAGTGAAAAGTAGGACAACTCCCCTAATGGGCCTCCCTGACGAACCCGCAGCAGGCTCCGTAAATCATGCATACACAAAACATTAAAAGGTCATATTATTCATATTTGGATCTCATTTGGACCATGAACATAAATGTGGGTTCGAGGGTGTTGGCTTCCCCTAGGGCGGAAGGACAGTAGACAGCTGGCGGACGGTGGTTGATGAACAACATTCTGGAGGGGCAGACCCGGAAGTGCGGAACGATGACAAACGGAAGGAAAAAGGACAACGGACAACCGGCGGGTGGCGGACGACAGGCAACATTCCAGAGGGGCAGACCCAGAAGCGCGGAAGGACGGTGGATGGAAGGCAAAAGGAAAGCGGGTAGCCGGCAGACAACGCACAATAGACAACATTCTGAAGGGGCGAATTCAGAAGCATAGAAGGACGGTGAACGACAAACAACATTTTGGAGGGGCAGACCCGGAAGCATAGAAGGACAAAAGATGGAAGGCAGAAGGACAATGAATGATAGACAACATTCTGAAGGGGCGGACCCAGAAGCACGAAAGGACAACCAACGAACAGTGGACAATAGACATCATTCCAGAGGGGCGAACCCGGAAGCGCAGAAGGACGGTGAACGGAAGGAAAAAGGACGGTGGACGATAGACAACATTCCAGAGGGGTGGACCCAAAAGCGCAGAAGGATAGCAAACGAAAGGCAGAAGGACAACGGATAGCCGACGGACGACAGACGATAGACAACATTCGGGAGGGGCCAACCCGGAAGCACGGAAGGACAGCAAACGAAAGGCAAAAGGAAAACGAACAGCCAATGGACAACAAACAACATTTTGGAGGGGCAGACCCGAAAGCGCGGAAGGACAGCGGACGGAAGGTAGAAGGACAATGGACAGCCAGTGGATGGCAGACAACAGACAACATTCCAGAGGGACAGATCCAGAAGTGCAAAAAGATGGCAGATGGAAGGAAAAAAGATAGCAGATAGTCGGTGGATGGTAGACGATGGACAACATTCTGGAGGGGAAGCTCTCGAACCCCACAAAACTTAGCAAAACTAAGATTTTTCAATTTTAGCGCATGGGAAAAGGGGGAGAAAGAGTGCCAAGACATACTACCTTAAGATTGGACTCATTTTGAAAAATGTTGAAGTTTGGAAGGGGAAAGTCGGAGGGTCGCCGCCTTTGTGAAATGAAAAATGAGCGATGGAAACCTGGAAGGGGAGATTCGGCGAGTCAGGCTCGGCAGGCCTCACGGACGACAGTTTTGAGATATTAAGGCAAATAGTAGTTAGGGACCCACCAAAACTAAAGATCTTGGAATATGAGGGGGCAAAGAACATGGCTAAATTTCATATGAATCTTTTGAGGTCCGTTGACCATTTTGGAACACCAACACGATGGGGCACACAAAATGAGGCAAAGCCAAAATCGACTCAGCAAGGAGAAGAAAAGAGAGGGTCCTCGTTCCAAACAGGGCGTGTGTGCAAAACATGTACAACACCTATGAGTATATTAATAAATATGCATAGTTGAATGAGTACATAGCTACAAATATATGCAAGAAAATGAGTATACACATTAAGTATATACCTAGAAATATCAATAGGTGTATCATGGTTGTGTATATGTTAATCTGGTGCGTGTCATAACCCTCTTCCCTGGTATATTTGAGCCCCTTTATTAATTTCCTAACACTTAATTGTGGAGTTCTGATGAGATTTGGTGCATTAGCATTGGTATAATTGCATCAAGTAAAAGATTTTTTTTAGATTATCTAAATATATTAAATCCTTACTTTATATATATATATTTTTAGAGGTATATATTTGTTTATATTCTCTCTGATTTTTGTGAAGTTTAATGTGTAAATATCTTTGAGAAATTTTCCTATTTTTCTCGTTTGAGAAGTTTCAATTAATATTTTTATTTTCTCTTTTTGGGTGTAGGGATCTAAATTTGATCCAATATTAAGAGTTATACAAATAATTTTTTCCTATTTTTCTAAGTCTATGGTTTGGATGTAAATATTCATATTTTCACTTGGATTGCATTAAAGTTATAGATCTAACTTGCAACATTGTAAAAACAAATAATTAAGAGAGAGAGTGCTTGCTTTATTTTTTTCCTAATTTTCAACACAAGAGAGAGAGAGCATCTACCTAGAAATAAAAATCTCAAATTCCTTTATGTGTTGAACCTTAGCTTGATCCTTCAAACTCCTTATATCTTTTTATTTGTTTTTCCTTCAATACTTTCATACCTCATCCTCTTCCAAACTTCTATATTTAAAATTTTTACTTATAAATTTCCTTTTAGTATTATTTTAAATTTGAGAATAATAAATTGCATAATTACCTCCCCAAATCTCTCACTTTAATTAGTGGGTTAAAAAAAATTAAATAAATTTCTCCACATGAATAAATATTCAAGAAAGTTAACTTAGATTCAACCGAGACAAAGGTAGAGTTTTTTCTCTCCTTCACCTCCTCCACTAGTTGAAGAAAATTGAAAATAAATCAGGAAATAAAATATTTCATGAAAATTTTAGTTAACATGTAAATCAAAATAGTTTAACTAATGTATTTTCATGCAAATTCTTAAATTAATTTTAATTAAAAAGATAATTAAGTAAATCATGGAAATTAACTAATCTAGTTAACTCAATTGGACAAAAAAAATTTGAAAAAATTATGAAATTTAACAAACAATCAATGTAGTTAAAACCCACTCTATCACTTATCTAATAATTATTTTTTAATTTAGATAATTTAATTATATTATATTTTTGCACAAGAAAATTAATTAAATTATTAATGTACTAATTTTATATTTTAAATTCATTTTGGTTAGTGTAGTTTTTATTTAATTGATTTAATAATATATACCTTAGTTTATAGCTTATATATTTATTTTTATCTGGAGATTACCTTTAATAATTAAATATTTCATACCCTTAAATTATAAATTATTATTTTAACTTAATAAAGGGGTTCAAATGTACCAAAGAATAGGGTTATGATATCCTCCCCTCCTTACATTATGCATCATCCCGATGCACTCATTCAATAGTTTCAGTAATAAATGAAATAGTATAATATCTCTAGCACAGTTTTTTCTCAAAATAGAAAAGGAAACAAATGTTGCAATTCATTTGTATATTTTCAAGTGGCATTTTCCTCATCAAGTATTAATCCCATTGCATTGATCAACCAACATGTTGTGTAATTGGCACTCTCCCCTCTCCAAGATTTTGTATGGCTCTACTATTATTCTCCTTGGTTCTTAGATATGTAGTGCATTCCAATTCAAAATATGTTTCTTGTTAGGTACATATTTCTTAAGAAATGATATAGGAAAACTGTAGACAAGGAAAATATACCGACATACTTGATCTCGATTACTAACACCATTTCGTCTAGAATCACCTTCTCAGCTTATCATCACTCTTCATCCCTTAATTAAATAAATAATCATTTGTCTGATTAATTCATTCTCTCTTGTTAATTAAATCAATCAATCTAATCTAATTAACTCTATGTCTCTATTTAATTAATTAATTCATTTTATTTGATTAAATCTCTAAAGTCATCTTATTAAATTAAATAAATTAAACCTTATTTGATTTAATCTAACATCATCCCATTTAATTAAATAAATCAAAATCTTTATTTAATTAGTCTCTAAATCAAATTCTTCTCATTTTGATTTAAATCAATCCATAAATCTAAATCAATTAGTCACATCATCTAATCCCTCATTAAATTAATTAACCCTTGATTAATTTAATCCTAATCCATGTCCCATCCTCTAGCTTTTGCCACTTGCACATGAAAATACATTTAATTCATTTATTAAATCTCTATTTTCTCTCAACTTGGCATCTCTAGGGGAATATTCTTCCAAATTTAAAATCCCTCCAAGTGGATTTGTCCTTCCAACAAGACATTCATTCCCTCTTACATGTCCTTGTGCATTGAACCAAGTGGCATTTAATTCATTCTTTTTCCCTCTTGCATGTCATTTCACTATTTTCAAATTCCACTTAATTTCATTTATTGTGCACATTCATCAAAATGTGCTCAAGCTTCCTCCATTCACATCTTGACAAGTGGCACTTTCCCATTGGATGTTGAATGATCCCACATTGCTCCATTTTTCTGATTCCTCCATCTTGTCCTATAAATAGAGAGATCATCCTTTGTTTTGATCATCCACAATTTGAATAAACTTACTATTCTCAATTTCATCTTCAAGCATATCCATCTTCATCCATTTTATCAAGTTTATAGCTAGGTTATGCAAGTTTTTCATCATGGAGATCAATTGAATCAACATCAAAGTGCATCACTCATCAACATTGCATCATAGGAGTTGGGAAAGGGCCAATTTCCACATCAAATTGGCACCAATTCCCCCATAGGATCAAGAGCTTACTTTACATTGAATAGGATTTGATAGCTTTTGTTTATATTTACTTGTGTTCTTCATCTCATTTCTTGTTCTTTGTAATTTAAATCGATTTCATGGGGAATCTTGATTCTCACTTGCATTTGATCTAACTATGTATTTGTTTTTGTGTTTATGCAGGTCTAGGATCTTGGTTCTACATTTGGCGCTAGAAGGAGGGCATATATCAAGTTCTAATCATGTTTTTCAAGAAAATCCCATGTTTTTCTCTATTTTTTGTGTCTACAGAGAACAACGCTGCTACCAGTTCAGCAGCGCCACACAACTCCACTACCAGTCCATCAGCGCCATATAGCACCACTACAAACTTCAAACTACGTCGCTTTGTCTTTCTCGCCCAGAATTCAAATCTTCTAACTTCACTGCTAGGTCAGTTTATGAGCGTTGGAATTTCCAAAATTCAAACAACACTGCTAGGTGAAACTTCACCGCAATCACGCTCTCTGGTTTTAGTGCAGACGTTGTTGTCTGACAAGCGGTGCCAAATAGCACCATTGAACCTCCTCAAACTGCACTGCCTATGCAAACTGCACCGCTAGAGTCAAGTAAAAGGTTTAAATTAGTTCAATTTTGACATGTGTTTTTTTATTCTAATTGTCTTGGGTTGCTAATTGGCTTTTCTAACCTTTGTTTTGTAGTTCTAATCAATTTTTGTAGGTTGGTCTAATCAAAGTGAAGGAGAAAAATGAGGTTGAAAGAGGCATTATGACATCATTCTCTCATTGCATCAAGTGTTTTTGAACACTTTAGTGTTGTTTAACACTTTTAGAGAACTTATAATCTCTCTTAAAAATATGTTATCTTTCATGTGCTTAGGATATACTAAATTTCTTTTGGGCTCTAAAAATAACACTACAAGGCTTTCAATTTTTGCTACAAAGGGCTTAAAAAGAACTTTAGGACAAACTCACTAGATTTGGCTGGAGGATTAACAATTGAACAAGGCAATCTCCATATTTCATTTTTGGTGCTCTAAAAATAATCAAATCATTGCTTTATGGATTTAAAGTAAACAAGTGCTTCTTTATTTTGTAATTACTTACTCAAAGTAATATCATTAAAAGAACGTATGCGCTTCTCTCGTGCCTCACAGCGATCTTGAGAATCAAAAGGCCTCTTGGTGACATTAAGTTGCATAAGTAATTACCCACACACTTCAATTTGGATTTTAAAATTGAACAAATCTTGTGAGTGTGAGTGGAGCATATTGCGTACATTCTCTCTCCTTGGTTCGCAACAAAGATTGATTGAGTTACAAATATGTTTGCTTGCTTTTGTTTATCTTAAAGGGCCTGCCTTGTGGGAAAAAGTAATCACCCAAGGGAACGACCCAATCGGGAACACGCTAAAGCCAAGTGACTTCCACCTAGGATATAAGTGTGGATATTGGAACAAAGGCCAATATCATGAGGATTATTCTGACAAGAAGGGCAACACTGGTCTCTCGCCACATGGATGGTCCCCCACGAATGGAATGCCCACATTAAAACCCTTGTTTAGAAAAGGCCAAAATCCTTGATCTATGTGTTGGTGCAAGAACAGCCGTTCTAAAGCCACCCCACATTTTTATGGCTTTGAGTAGAAATGGAAAGTATATCATGGGAGATTCATGGGTACTGATGCTTGGCTGACCCGAGAAGCGAGTGCACTATAAGGGGGAGCCTATGTGGTCAAGCATCTAACCATCCGCTAAGAGTAAGCATAGATGGACTTGTCCAAGTGGGGATTCAACAAATATAGTCTTTCATAGCCATAGGGTTGTGCATGTTCTTGGAAACAAAACACTTTGCTTGATCAAAAACATTGGGAAAACAAATATTAAACATTGTCATCAAATTTCAAACCCTTTAGGAAGCAAATATCTTTGACAAAATTCAAGTGTTATTGTTTGCCCTGGGGATTCTATCCTTGGAGGTTTCTAAACATTTGCATTTATATCTCAATTTACTTGCTAAAGTCAACAATAGGTATCTTTTTCCTTGATTTCCTTGATTTCCACATAATGGAATTTGTGGGATGAGAATAAATTGAGACATTAGACATCTAGTTTGAAAATATAATCAAGAATTGTTTGTGGTAAAAATAACTCACTAAGCAAAGCTAAGAACAATTGAACCCCACACATGTCTCTCAAATGATTTCACGCAAGATCAAAATTTGAAAACCAAATTCAAAAGTTCTTAGTCCAAAAGATCATCAAAAGTGTCTCTCAACGCTCTACGAATTCAAACAAAGATTTATTTTCAACTTTAACAGAAGAGCTTCAAGAAATAATCTCAGTTTGTACTCGTTCTATTATTGTCAAAATCCAAATCTTTTTCAAGAATTTGAACACCTTGTTTAGAGTAAAGCATGTTCTTCAAAAATGAGGTCTTGTAAGCAAGAGTCTTTTTAGGTACACATAGGATCAAAATTAAATCTTCATCCATCTTTCAAACATCAAACCAAAGTCATCTCACCAACAACTCTTGAAAATCTTGAAATCATCCTTCATGCTAGACTTTTTGGCAAATCCATGAATCAAAAATCCTTGAAACAAATCAAAATACTTTAATCAAAACATCAAATCATCTTGTTTAGCTAGGTATATGTAGATGTATCATTCTCCATATGCTTAGTTAAATTATCATCAAATCATCTTTGTTTGGTTAAGTGTGGGTAGATGCATCCTTCTCCCTACACTTAGTCAAATTATCATCTTGTGAGCAAGTATATCCCATAGATAACATCCAACATCTTGTGATCCATTTTTTCATTATCCAAAAATCAAATTAATCCAAAACTAAGTCAAGGCCAAAATCAAATCCAAGAATCCAAAATCAAAATCCAAGAATCCAAAAAAGTCCCAAAAGTCTAGCATTCCCCTCAAGATCATCTGAGAGTTTAATCATCCATATCATCCACCTTTCACACCTTTGATCCTTAATCATCCTAGATCTTCTCTTTTGAGCCTCATTTTATGGTTCAAACAAGATAGCAACACAAGAAGAACATGGAGACCAACAAAGAAAAATTAACTTCAAGTGACCTAAGCCAAACAAATTCTGAAATGAATCCTATTGGATGAAGCAATCCCCTAACTAATTTTCCTTCATCATCACAAAATCCACAAGAGGAAAGTCAAGTAGAGGATATCACGAATAATGCCTCTGAGATGACAAAAGATGAGGTCACCAAAATGGTCCAAAACCTCGAGAATCATAGAATTGTCAACATCATGATGAAGCTTCATCCCTCACAATACATGATTGAATTAGCAAAACAAGGGGCTAAACTCCCTTCCAATTACGATGTGAGCACCATTGTGGAACAACCTTTTGGGGTCATGCCTCCAATTTCATCCAAAGCATCACCCAACCCATCCCCCAAATTACATCATCCATTGCTCCAACTCAACCTATTTTTAACAAAGGGAGTAACCAAGATTTGGATGCAAACACAATCTTAGGGAAATTTGTACCCCAAAATCCATCACATCCATATGTCCCCCTCACCTTTCATGATTTGAATGACCCATCATCATCATTTCACGCAACACCAACATACCCGTTAAATACACAAACCTCTCTCCCGATGACCTCGCAAGGAGGAGACTTATTTGGACTAGGGGGCATCTTTGACCCCACATCTTCATCATTTCCCCAAGGAAGTATGCCACTCACTCTTCCACTACTTCCACCCTTACCACCAACATCAACATCAACTCTCAATTTGGGGTTACCACCATTGTTGCCACTCATTCAAAACAATCCCCTAAACATCAATCAAAGCATCATACCAAATCCTCTCATCTTGCCATCGATATCGCAACAACAGATGACAACCATCCCAATAACACAAGCAACTACCATGTCATCAACCATTCCCCAAAACATGGCCTCTCAAGGACCAAGCATATCAATTACACCGTCCACTACAATCCCAATCATCAATACGATGATGCCTCTCATCATGACAACAAACACCATACCAAATCCGCCACCACCTCCACCACCAAACTCAAATACGTCAAGCCAATATAGCATTGCATTACAAGTTGCTCAACAAGTTGTCATTCAAAGGGCACTTCAACAAATCCAAAACTGACAAGTTGCACAATTACCGCCCAACAGACACAAAAACAATTAGCTGCACAACAAGCACAACAAGCAGCACAAGCCACTCAAGCTACACAACAAGCGCAACAAGCACAACAAGCATAGAAGGCTACTCAAGCTCAAGCTTTATTACAACAACAACAAGAAGCTCAAGCTGTGTAGGCTGCACAAGCCACACAAGCTACACAGATTGCACAAGTTTCCCAACAAGCACAAGAACAAGTGCAAGTTCGAACCCAATACCAAGCTCAACAAGCACAGGCACAAGCACAAGCACAAGTGCAAGCACAGTACCTCATACAAAAAAAAGTAGCCCAACAACAAGCATACCAACAAGCATTGAAACAATACCAAGAGCAACAAGAAGCAGCCCAACTAGTAGCCCAACAACAAGCATTGAAGCAATACCAAGAGCAACAAGAAGCAACCCAACTAGCGGCCCAAATAGCAGCCCAACAACAAGCATTATTGGTGCAACAACAATAGCAAGCTCAGCAACAAGCACTATTAGCGCAACAGCAGTAGGACCAACAACAAGTGTTGTTGATACAGCAACAAGTACAGGCGTACTTGGCATAGCAATGTGCAAGAACCATCCACCAACACGCCAACCAATCCACCCATCCCTCCAACAAGTGAACCACCATAGAACACCTTCATCCCACCCCCTGATCCACAAAATGATGTAGTAACACAAATCAAGTTACTGTCACAACAAGTGTTTGATCTTCAATTAGGGAAAACCACAAAAATACCCAACAACTTGTGTCCCTGTCTGTTTGACAGGATTCTTGTAATGAAACCATTCCCAAAGGGATTTGAAATCCCCAAATTTGATAAATACCGTGGGACGGGAAACCCTAAAGATCACATCAGGGAATTCCAGGTTCATTGCATGGAAGTCGCATATGGCGATACATATCTGATGCGGCTATTTCCTATAAGTTTGGTTGGCCACACCATGGAGTGGTTCTCTTGCCTTCCTCCTGGCATCAAAAAGTTTCAAGAGATAGTAGACACATTCATAAAAAAATACGCATTCAATATCAGTATGGATGTTGGTCTAGAGGAACTATCAACTCTTAAACAAGGTAAAAACAAATCATTTGCTTCCTTCCTACAATGATGGCGATCCAAGGCCAATAGGAGCAAATGGGTCATGCCATAAGAACAAAAAGTTTGCACTATCATCTCCAATTTGGAAGGAACCTTAGCCTTCCATCTCAAGGTGCAAGGGATCAACACATATGACCAGTTGATCTCCAAAGCGCTTAACATTGAGCGAGCCCTTATTGCACAAGGAGGGACACCCGCATATCTTGAACAACAAAACAATCTACCATCCACCAGCTACAATGAAAAACCTCGCACATGGGTGAAAAATAGAAACATTAGCAACAATGGTGTTGTCAACGCCAAAGTTGTCATCAGTGCTCCTCGACAAAACACACCAACACCCCAACAACAACCTCAAAACAACCATCTGAACAATTTTCAAGCTAACATTGTGTCTCAACAACCAAACAATCAAACAATCAACAATGTGAACGATCAAAGGGGGCCACCTCAACAAAACAAAAAATCCCCCAAGCAAAAGTACACAGCCCTTGGAGAATCAACTGAATCCATCACGAAGAGGATGATAGCGGAAAAACTCATCATAATCCTCACTTATGACAATTATCAAGAGCCCTCAGTGAAACCATCGTGGTACAATGAAAATCATCTTTGTGATTTCCATAAGATTAAGGGACACACCACTGCCAGTTGTATGAGGTTGAAAAACTTAATTCAAGACCTCATTGATGAAAAAATCATAAATGTGGAACAACTAGCGGGAAATCATAATCTCAAAATCTACACGAATTTGATGCCCAATCATAACAAAAAAGGGAACAATAACAATGATAAGGGGAAAGGTGCATTCAAAAGTTTCAATCATGTATATGACCATGTCGTCTCATCCCTAGATGAGTATTGCATTGTTATCACCATCAAAGGAGCCCAAGCTAATTATGGAGTCATCACAAGAGGTGACACAATTACCATCGCAAGGTCATCTTAGCCTCCCAGAGCACCCACTTCCAACCTGAGATCCGTTCCCAGTGGATTTAATGTCCTTGATCAGTTGAAAAGAACCTCAGCTCAGATCTCTATCATAGAGTTACTGGAGATATCATTGACCCATAAAAATGTCCTTGAAGAAGCATTGGCTTCATCCGCCTTCTCTGTGGATCTTGATGCTAAACAATTCCAAGTTATGGTCAGAAACATCATTACCCCAAATCTTCTTACATTCTCTAATCAATACTTTCCCGCCCAACCATCTCACAATCGTGCACTCCATCTGGAGGTCCTAGTGCATAAGAACAAAGTCAAGAGAGTCTTGGTGGATGGAGGTGCAAGCTTAAACATCTGTTCCCTCAAACTCAAAGAATTTGGGAATCTCAGAGGATTCCATTGAAAAAGGAAAAGGCATCAAAATCATGGCTTGCGATGATTAAGAAAGAGTATCTCAAGGCACTATCCAACTCCCTATTCAAGTAGGGCCAACAATTATGGAAACCACCTGTCGGTTCCTTGACCTCAATTTTCCTTACAACATTCTCCTAGGACGTTCGTGGATCTATGGGATGCAATCAGTGGCATCAACCTTCCACCAATGTGTCAAGTTCACATACCAAGGCCAAGAGGTCACTATCCATGGGGATCCCAAACCCTTTTCTTACTGCAAGAGCCTAGAAGCAAAATATTACAAAATCCCCCAAGTGCCAAAGAATGATGAAGGTCCCTCAACTCCATACATTGATCCAGCTACTCTCGCCTCCACTTCTATGACAGAGAAATCCGCCATCCCCGCCATCTCTGATATTAAAGTCATTATCCAAGACAATGGGTGTGAACACTATACAATTCCAAAAAACTCCTTTGTGGTAGGAGAATTACCACAATCAAATGATGCTTCCTCATCCCAAACCTTTACAGCATGCTCCTCCAACTTCAGAAGTTGGGGAGATCTCGGCTAGGAAGTATTCGAAGAGGACCCATCCCATCTCTTGTTCCAAGACAATAGACCGACAATCGATCTACCTATGGATGATAGTAGTAAAGGCTTACAAATGATGCTCGCCATGGGCTATGACAGAAATAGAAAGCTTGGACAAAATGACAACAGGCTTCTAATACCCATAATTCCTTAGACGCGAATGAAAAATCTTGGCCTCGAATGTACCGCTCTAAGTATAACCATACATGGACGAAATCCCCCGGTTAAGAAGGTCAAAACTCCTTAGCAAACGACAGCCGCCCTTTAATTGCCTGTATCCACTGGTCTACCCTTAGACAATTTCACATTTGACATAACCGATGTTTGCAATAGTAGTGATGAGGAAGATTCCATAACCGACTTACCTATGCTTTTCGAGAATTCCTCCCTCATCATGATTGGTATCGTGTCATTTAAGTCAACTAGTCAAAACCATGAAGTCAACCTAGTTTACCCCCAACTCATCAATTATAACCAACGAGGACCGCCAATTCTAGACACCTTTGAAAATGATGAAGCGCTCTCGAAATTCATGGGATTGCGAGGCACAGTACCATGCAGAGATCAAAAGGTTGGGTTTGATATCACTCTGGACACACAAGCTTACTACGAGGAGATGATTGAATCCTTTAGTCGCAAAATCGAAAACTTGAGAATAATCTCAAGGTCTTTGAGTGAAAACACACTGTGGCACTCTCTAACCCTAAAATAGTAAAAACAAAGGATGTATCCAATGGTGAAAACCTCTATGAGGCACCCGAGGATGAAGGATTCAATCTACCCATCAGTGCTCTACATTAGGAAAAGTCAATGATTCTAGCCGAGAAGTGCAACCCAGTCAACTTGGGAACAGAGCAAACTCTGCATCACATTTTATGCTGAATCATTGATGTCAGAAGAACATGAGCTCCTAGTTGCTTTCTTAAGGGAGAGAAAGGTCAAATTTGAATGGAGCTATGCCAACATGCCCGGGCTTGATCTAGAGATTGTGGTCCACCACCTAGTAGTTTACTTTGAAGTAAAGCTCGTCAGGCAGAAACTCAAAAAATGCATCCCTAAATAGCCTTGTTGGTTAAAATGGAATTGAAGAAGTTACTTGATGCAGGGTTCATACAACCAATCGACTATCCGGAGTGGGTATCAAATCTAGTACCTATTTTAAAGCCCGATGGGGGCACATATTTTAGAGACCTAAACAAGGCATGTCCCAAAGACAACTTCCCGCTTCCCAGCATCGATATGATTATAGATATGATCGTGGGACATGAGATGATTTCACTAATGGATGGATTATTTGGGTATAACCAAATCATGATAGCCAAAGAGGATCAACATAAAATGACTTTTACTTGTCCATGGGGGACATACTGCTGGAACATGATGTCGTTTGGCCTAAAGAATGTTGGAGCAACATATCAAAGGGTCATGACCTTAATATTTCATGACATGATCCATAATAATGTGGAAGATTATGTCAATGACATATTGGAAAAATCTAGAAAGAGAAGGGACCACATAGCAACATTGAGTGCCATCTTCGACAGACTGGAGGAATACAAAGTCCGCCTTAATCCAAAGAAGCGTGTCTTCGGTGTACAATCAGGGAAGCTATTGGGATACATCGTGTCCATGAGAGGGATTGAAATAGATCCCGCTAAAGTAAAGGCAATCCTTGGGATGGGGGCACTAGAGACATTGAAACAATTGAGAGGCTTACAAGGCAGGCTCCAATCAATCCACCAGTTCATAGCTCAGCTAGCAGACAAGTCAATCCCCTATTCCCACCTACTCCACAAGGGAATAGCGTACAAATGAGATGACAAGTGCGATCAGGCCTTTAACAAAATAAAAGAGTATTTACTCACACCTCTAGTGCTTATGCCACCAATCCCAAGAAAACCTCTAATCCTCTACATATTAGCAACAACAATAGCTCTTGGTGCTCTCCTAGCTCAGCACGATGAAAATAGAACAGAGAGGGCCATCTACTACATCAGTCAGACCATGGTAGGGCATGAGTTAAACTATTCCTTCATTGAAAAAGTGTGTCTAGCAGTGGTGTTTGTCTCATAGAAGTTCAGACACTACATGTTAACACACAAAATCAAGCTCATTGCCAAGATCAACCCACTCAAGTACCTACTTTCCAAGGTAGTGCTCACAGGAAGGATGGCCAAGTGGGTCATGATCCTATCAGAATATGACATTGAGTACATGGAATGTAAGGCCATCAAAGGGAAAGCTATTGTAGACCAATTGGCATAAGCACCAATGTACTCAGAGAATCAACTAATTTCAAAGTTCCCTGATGAATCTATTTTCAACTTGAGCATAACAGACCACTAGAAGTTGTACTTTGATGGCTCCTACACACAACATGGGTCGAGAGCTAGGGTCTTTTTCATCACTCCACAGGGAGACTGCATACGAAGGTCCTACAAGTTGGCATTTCCTTGCACAAACAGTATCGCAGAATATGAGGCTCTAACCATAGGACTCAAAATAGTAGTGTAGTGGCATATCATAGCTCTCAAGGTCTATGGGGACTCGCAACTAATAATCAATCAAGTGAATGATGAATATCAGACTAAAGACGACAAACTAACTCCATACAAGAAATTGGTGGAGAGTCTTAAGGAGTCCTTCATTGAGATCACATTTGAGTAGATACCTAGAGCAAACAACAAAGTGGCAGATGCAATGGAAACAATTGGATCCCTACTGGATATCCCGCGCAATGTCCCAAAGCATGAATTCCTGATAGAGTAGCTTCTCGTGCCTACATTCGAGGTACCAAAGTTAGAATTTGTGTGCAAAATCATTGGTCCTGGTGATCCTTGGTACCATGACATATACACTTATCTAAGAATAGGAGTCCTCCCAGCTGACATAACCTCAAATATTAAGAAAACCTTTGTCAAGAAAGCATCTTGGTTTTTCATCCTAGGAAATACTCTTTACCATAGGAGCATAAAAGGAACCCTATTACATTGCTTAAGTGATGAGGAGGCATTGACCGCCTTGAACGAGGTGTATAACGACATATGTGGTTCACACTCAAGTGGTATGACCTTGGCCAAGAAGTTGCTGAGGACGGGGTATTATTGGCCTATTATGGAAAGAGAAGCACATGACTATGTCAGAAGGTGTCTACAATGTCAACAACATGGAGACCTCATTCATGCACCAACTCAAGAGCTTCATCCCACCATCACACCATGGCCCTTTTCGCAGTGGGGGCTCCATCTCATTGGAAAAATTGCACCTCCCTCATCTAGTGGCCACAAGTTTATCATTACCGCCATTGAGTACTTCACAAAGTGGGTGGAAGCCATACCAATGACATACATAACCGGAAAGCAAATATCATAGTTCATCCTAAACTATTTAATATGTCGCTACGATGTCCCACAAGCCATTATCTCATATAATGGGACACCATTCAAAAACCAGGATGTTCGTGACTTATGTTATAAATTGAAAATCCAACATCACTTTTCCACTCTGTATTATCCCCAAGGCAATGGTCAAGCAGAAGCCACAAACAAGACCATTCTGAAAATCCTCAAAAATACAATCAATGACATAGGTCATGACTAGCATCTGTAGCTAAATCCAACCCTCTGGGCCTATTGAACCAGCATCCGCACACCAACAGGTGCCACCCCCTTTTCTCTGGTCTATGTATCAGAACCATATTACCCATCAAGATCGAGCTCCTGTCACTAAGAATATCACTGCAAAATCTCATCATAGATGAGGAATATCGAGTATCAAGACTGAATGAGCTGGATTTACTGGATGAGCGGTGTATGGAAGCATTAAACCATTTATAGGTCTATCAAAATTGACTCAAGAGGAGCTATAACAAGAAGATCAGGAGCAGGACCTTCCAATTCAGAGAACTTGTGCTAAAAGAGAACCAGAAGAACGTCCCAAATCCAAGCGGGAAAGGAAAATTTGAACCCAATTGGTTGGGGCCATTCATCATCACAATGAGCTATAATTCAAGGGAATATCAGTTATCAACACCCCAAGAGGAACCTCTGCAGGAGCCCATGAACAAATCCCATCTTAAAAAGTTCTATGCCTAAAATCCTTCAAGGTATAAAACCAAAAAATATAAAAAAAATCAGAATAGTCCTAAAAAATGGTCACCTTGATGAAAACCTGACAAACAGGCGTCTTGGTGACAACAATAAAAATCAAAAAAAAAAGAAAAAAGAAAAAAGAAAAAGGATCAAAGACAGTAAAGAGAAAAAATCATCCTCTAGTGAAAACCACTTCGACGCTTTGGGCAAGTGCCTTGGTGAAAACCTAGCAAACAGGCTTTGTGTAAATAAGCACTTTCCATCCACCAGGATCTTCACGGCTTGTTCGACATCATCCATCCATCACACTTCCATCATCCATCGCATTACATATCCCCATCCATCATTCGTTCAACATTCACATCATAGCTTGGTCCTGTGTTTGTGTCATGATCCCTCCTAGTACTACTAGGCTCATTCTTAAGGTTAGTTTGTCCTGCCTTTATCGGAGTAGTCTATTGTTCATGCTGGGGGCATGTTCTCATCGGATTGGATTTGTGTATGTTCTTGAAGTCCCTAAATCAAAAAATCCAAAAAAAAATCAAAAATCCAAAAACATTCATAAAATCAGAAAATCCAAAAACATTCATAAAACATATCAAAAATCCAAAACATTCAAAACATATCAAAATCCAAAAATAGGTCAAAAAGTCAAAAAATTCAAAAAGTCAAAAAAGTCAAAAAACAAAGTCGTCTTGTCGAACTATGGGTCTCTAAGCCTTGAACGTAGGCAAGGTTGATCTTTGATCATCCCCCGAGACACTTAGGTCAGTCCTTCAAGAGTCTCATAATAAATTGGCAATCCATTTGTTCATATTTCATTAATAATCGAGTATGTGTAAGTCGAACTATGTGGTCTCTGCGTGTATAACATAGGCAAGGCTAATCTGTTGATCAGCCCGAGACCCCTAGGATAGGTCTTTAGGTTAGGTCTTGGTCAAAATCTTAGAAAACCCCAAAACATTTAAAAATTCAAAAATCAAAACATTTGTAAAATCTTGAAAATACCAAAAAACAGCCTCAAAACAGTTCATAAAACTCCAAAAAATCCAAATATTTGAAAAAATCCATCTGTCTCATCTCGCTTTCATCCACAATAAACATCACTCATAATAAATCAACTGTCATCCTCAACCTTTGGTAAAACAGTCGGAAACAAGTCTAGCAGATCGAAAGTGAAAACTCAAAACGTCAAAGTCTCAAGTCTAGGTCAGTACATAAACAAGTTAGTCAACTCTTTGTGTCAATAGCTTATCATCCAATCAGTCCCATATCAAATCATCTGATATCGTCATGTCCTAGGATGCATCCTTCCTACAATGGACATCAACATTAGGCATCACCGTAGTTTAGTCTTGGCTAGTGGTATTGAAGAACATTAGCTTGTTTATTTATTTTATCTTTGTCCTTTGACTTATCTTTTTTGGGCTCATTTCAATGACCTCTCGATGATGTCCCAAAACAAAGGGATTTAGAGAGAAAGGAATGGGGCAGTGATCATGATCTTTTTATCTGTTGCACTTGTTGGATATTCTTGTAATATAACCTTGGTCATGCGTTCTTTGCTTGGTTTGTAGGGAAGATGTTTTAGGTTTCTTGTTGACCACATAGGAAGGCTTGCTTTTTTATGTTTTGGTTTGGGATGTCTGAAATATCTAAACTGCATTCTGAATAAGGTTTCGTATGCCAAGTGTGAACAAGAGTACTCCTATTTGATTGTCGAGTCAAAGTCCATCACACTAGGTGCAATGCCATCCTGATTCTTTATACCTTGATGCATTGTACCCCGTGTGTAATCAAACATAAGGTAATTGGCCCTTTTAAAATCCCAAATCCTCGGTATGCATCATCATCATCATCTTGTGTCTTGTTGGAATCTCTTTCTTTCCTCCATCCTCTTTTGTGCTAACATGGTACCATGATAGTTAATCACAAATTATCATTGTTGCATTCATCCTGCATCCACAAACCGTCAGCATATTGCATATTGCATATCATATCACATAGAAAGCATAATCATACCATATGCATTGCATCTCCATCATTGCATAATATAGATTGGTTATTATAAGCATCTCATAAACCATAGCATAAACATTTCATAAATCATCCTATATAGTCCATATCATGTATCCCAAAAACATCCATTGCATAATCATATGAGCATACCATGTATGTAAGCATTATTAACAATCCATCACATCATATGCATACAAACCATCCATTTCCACAATCATATGGACATGTCATACAAGCATCCATTACTCCATCACATATACATCACATATCATATATCAAAACATCCATTTGCAAACATCATATCATAACACATGCATACATCATTTCATCACGTCATCATCATAACATCATAAGTGCATATCATACATGAGAAAATTACACACATCTTATCATCCATCGTTGCATAATAATATAGATCCATTAGTCTAAGCATTTGCATACCATAACATTTTGCATACATCATGAAAAGTGCACAAGAAAAGGTACGGGAAAAGAAATGCATCCATACATCATCACATAAGCATGAATAGAGTATCATCATCATAGCATCATAACATAGAATATCATTGCATCACATTGCACAACATATAGAAATAAGATCCATACATAAAGCATAAAGTAGAATAGGACACATCATATCGGATAAATACCATCTCATCTCATATATCATCAAAATAAATATATTGTCATGGTACAAAAGAATCAGATCAAGTGTGTATCAAATATATAAGTACAAAGGCCCACTTGGCTATCAAAAACAAGCCCATGGGGCATAAAGAATCATGTCTCTGATCCAAAATTAAGGCTATCCCTACTAGCTACTACCCTCGCCACTTGCTCTCTCCCCGTGATCCTCTGCAGGTTTGTGGCATGTCCTTTGTGAAAAATCTAGCACTCGGGCTACCCTCGACACAACCTGATAATAGTGCATCCTGTACTATTCGGCCTCCTGGATGGCCGCCCTATACGATCGAAGAAATACCATGCTCTGGGAGGAGGATGCAGACATACTCTCTATCTATTGTCATCTTCCCATCTTTGTCGCTACCTGCAGCTCCACGACTTGTCTCTGTTGGACCGCCTGGTCTTTCTCTACCCGTAATTGATCCCTCTCAGCTATCAATACCTGTACCTGGGCCTGTAGCTACAAAATCTGGCCATCTCTAGGGTCTAGCTAAGGCCCTGGCTGCATGGGTGGTCGATCCCGATCCCCATCTCTGGACGGTGTCGGGACCCTATCCTAGTGTCTGTGATCCTGGTGTGCCTGGTCCTGGTCCTATCGAACTTGATCCTAATCGTCCTGTCGAGGCTATTCTTGTGGCCCCCCATCATGAATTGGTTGATGCGGTGGTGGCCCACCACCTCCCTGACCCTGGTCCCCATCCCCTCAGCCTCTTCCTGCTCCTCGGCCTTTGGCCTTCCACAGTATGAAAGGTGTCCTTGACACTGTCGATCAAAGAGGTGGATGAAACCAATCTCTGTATGCCTACATCTACCTGACCTTGATCATATGGCCATGGCTTGGCCACCAGCTGCATAAAACTCTGCACTGCCTCATGTGTAGGAATATATCGACCCTAGGAGCTATGGTTCGTCATCTGTGCAAAAATGGCCACATATTGATCATCTGGCCTATCTTGTGGCTTGCCGAACTGCCTCTGAACCCTGCTTGGCAGGTACATCTCGAGCATCGTGTGCTCCCTGCCCTGCATCAATTTGTCAACATGCAAAGAAAAGTTGTACGTCATCATACCATGTAGGCCATCCAAGGTATGGCCGTCATGTGAACACCCACATATCATCCAAAACTCTCCTCCAATGAGGAATGTCGACCTTTCCAGTGAAATTAAATGAGACGCCTCCTTTGTATTGCCAGACTACTAGATCATTTGGCTCCATATCTACAAGAACAACTCTCAGACAGAGCATGACAATGTGTTCCTAGGCCCAAATATGAAGCAATGTAACGTCTGCCCCAAGAGCTTGGTTGTCTAGGTATGCAAACTCGTGCAAATATCTATATAGCGAGGCCAACAAGACTGGCCCCCAAGTGAAGCAAACTCGTCTCCGGACCATGCACTCCCAAGCAAGCCCTCATCGAGGACTGAAGTATTGTCTCTGCCGATCTGGTGCGACGAGACCTGATATAATAACTACAATAACAAGGTGGAAGGGTGACACAGAGATCCTATAATGCTCTAACTCAATCTGACCCTCACATAAAACAAGCTCGTCCTAGGCCATAACATCGTAGCAGGCCTCCCTCCTGGCATCCACATCGTAAATCATGCGCTCTCCGTGGATGGGCAATTTGTGGATCCACCACACGTCCTCTAGTGTGACCATCGCCTCACCTGTCGAGAGGTGGAAAGAAGATGTCTCGTTGTGCCATCTCTCAGTGAGTGTCGTCAACATACCCAAGTGTGTCTGAACGGGCGGAGCATAAGCGATATACCAAAGACCAATGGCCCCTAGATGCTCCTGTTGTCACTTAGGCATACCCTGCAAAGTGCCAAATAGTACCTAGGACTTGTGCTCGCGTGAATATAGTATCGTTGCCTCCTCCTACATCAGGAAAGTCACCATGTTAAAATTCATCAAAAAATCGTGAACCTGATTTATCTTGGCATACCCCAAACAACCTCAATGTTGTTGTCTGTGGGTGCGGTGCAGTTTGAAAGTTTCAAACTCCGTCACGGCGTCGCAACTTGAGTATGCGGCCCAGTTTAACCTAAACCCTAAATTGCAAAAGTGACCGTTGCGGTGCACTTTTCATATGCGTTTGGGTTTGGAATTTAAACCCTAATTCCAAACTACGTCATGGCATCGCTACTCGCGACTACGACACAATTTGAGGCCATGCGACGCCGATTTAAACTTTCCAGTAGTGCAATACAGGACCGCTCCTAAAAACTAAGTTTCCTAGCCTAATAAATGCGCACAAAAATAAAAAATGAAGTTGGGTCAAGTTGACTCATAGGTGGTCCAGTGCCAAGAAGCCTTTGGTGTGTCCATACTTTGTCGAAAATGTGTCAGGGAAGTTGTCGTTGCGCCATCTCTCGAAGGGTTCAGAGCTCAAAATTGCAAAATCTCTAAATGTTGAATGTGAAAATGAATTGGAAGTGGCCCCTCAAGGCCTATTTAAGCTTAAAAATTAGGGTTTTTTAACCCTATTTAGCTGTCCAGCTAGGGTCTTGGACCCCCGATCTTGTTTTTCGCCTTACCAAGGGCCGTTTTGCATCATTTGTTGCATTTTATCTCATTTTTTTGGCGTTCTAGAGCCTTTCTGGACCCATCGGGCACCTTGTCCCTCTTTTTCGCGAGATCACCCAAAAATTCAATTTTTCGTTCAATCTCTCAAGGGGGCAATATATCAACATGTTTTCTCTTGCTGGGGCAGCAGTAGGGCAAATTTTGAAATCAATTTTTTTTTACTTTTGATTGAGACAGTTTATTGTTTGAAATAATGCAACAAGTACTTTGCTTCAAAGAGGGGCAAAATGTAGACATGAAAAATATACCGACATACTTGATCCTGATTACTAACACCATTTCTTCCCGAATCACCTTCTCAGCTTATCATCACTCTTCGTCCCTTAATTAAATAAATAATAATTTGTCTGGTTAAGTCATTCTCTCTTATTAATTAAATCAATCGATCTAATCTAATTAACCCTATGTCTCTATTTAATTAATTCATTCATTTTATTTGATTAAATCTCTAAAGTCATCTTATTAAATTAAATAAATTAAACCTTATTTGATTTAATCTAACATCATCCCATTTAATTAAATAAATCAAAATCTTTATTTAATTAATCTCTAAATCAAATTCTTCTCGTTTTGATTTAAATCAACCCATAAATCTAAATCAATTAATCACATCATCTAATCCCTCATTAAAATAATTAACCCCTGATTAATTTAATCCCAATCCATGTCCCATCCTCTAGCTTTTGCCACTTGCACATGAAAATACATTTAATTCATTTATTAAATCTCTATTTTCTCTCAACTTGGCATCTCTAGGGGAATATTCTTCCAAATTTGAAATCCCTCCAAGTGGATTTGTCCTTCCAACAAGACATTCATTCCCTCTTACATGTCCTTGTGCATTGAGCTAAGTGGCATTTAATTCATTCTTTTTCCCTCTTGCATGTCATTTCACTATTTTTAAATTCCACCTAATTTCATTTATTTTGCACATTCATCAAAATGTGCTCAAGCTTCCTCCATTCACATCTTGACAAGTGGCACTTTCCCATTGGATGTTGAATGATCCCACATTGCTCCATTTTTCTGATTCCTCCATCTTGTCCTTCTATAAATAGAGGGATCATCCTTTGTTTTGATCATCCACAATTTGAATAAACTTACTATACTCAATTTCATCTTCAAACATATCCATCTTCATCCATCTTATCAAGTTTATAGCTAGGTTATGCAGGTTTTTCATCATGGAGATCAATTGAATCAACATCAAAGTGCATCACTCATCAACATTGCATCATGGGAGTTGGGAAAGGGCCAATTTCCACATCAAATTGGCACCAATTCCCCCATGGGATCAAGAGTTTGCTTTACATTGAATAGGATTTGATAGCTTTTGTTTATATTTACTTGTGTTCATCTCATTTCTTGTTCTTTGAAATTTAAATCGATTTCATGGGGAATCTTGATTCTCACTTGCATTTGATCTAACTATGTGTTTGTTTATTGTGTTTATGCAGGTCTAGGATCTTGGTTCTACATTTGGCACTAGAAGGATGGCAAATCTCAAGTTCTAATCACATTTTTCAACAAAATCCTGTGCTTTTCTCTATTTTGGTGTCTATAGGGAACAATGCTGCTATTAGTTCAACGGCGCCATACAACGTTGCTACCAATCTAGTGGTGCCATACAACACTGTTACAAACTTCAAACTGCGTCGCTTTGTCTTTCCCGCCCAGAATTCAAATCTTTTAACTCCGCCGCTGGGTCAGTTTACGGGCACTGGAATTTCCAAACTTCAAACAACACCGCTGGGTGAAACTCCACCGCAATCATGCTCTCTGGTTTTATTGCAAAGCGCCGCTATCTGACAAGTGGTGCCATACAACACCGCTGAACCTCCTCAAATTGCACCACCTATGCAGACTGCATCGCTAGAGTCAAGTAAAAGGTTTAAATTAGTTCAATTTTGACATGTGTTTTTTTATTCTGATTGTCTTAGGTTGCTAATTGGCTTTTCTAACCTATGTTTTGTAGTTCTAATAATTTTTTGCAGGTTGGTCTAATCAAGGTGAAGGAGAAAAACTAGGTTGAAAGAGGCATTGTGACATCATTCTCTAATTACATCAAGTGTTTTTTAACACTTTAGTGTTGTTTAACACTTTTAGAGAGACTTATAATCTCTCTTAAAAATTTGTCATCTTTCATGTGCTTAGGATATACTAAATTTCTTTTGGGCTCTAAAAAGAACACTACAAAGGCTTTCAATTTTTGCTACAAAGGACTTAAAAATAACTTTAGGACAAACTCACTAGATTTGGTTTGAGGATTAACAATTGAACAAGGCAATCTCCATATTTCATTTTTCGTGCTCTAAAAAGAATCAAATCAATTCTTTGTGGATTTAAAATGAACAAGTGCTTCTTTGTTTTGTAATTACTTACTCAAAGTAATATCATTAAAAGGACGTATGCGCTTCTCTCGCGGCTCACAACGATGTTATTAAATAATATAAGACTTACTATTATTATTTGACAATGTTCTATTTTTACCTAGAAATGGAAATATGGGTGGGTCCTTGGGATGAAAGTTCTAGGTCAGGCGCAGAAAAAGTGAAGGCCATAACGTTGGGCCACTAAAAACGTGGCGGGACTCAAAAAGAAAAAAAAAATTGATCCTAAGCTTCATGTCACATATCAAGTATAAAGGCCTGTGAGCCGTCGATAGGGTCCAAGATCGGAAGGTGGAGATTTATTCCCTCTTCCCACATGATCAAATGAAATTTGAAATAATCGGATTGTGTGTCTTCCTATATAAACAGGAAACCATACAGTAACAGAGCATTCAATATCTGTTTTCTTGTATCCATCGAAAGAGGTTTTTTCTGTACTAAATTTGTATCAAATGGGATCACAATTGAACTATTAGAACTCAAGATACAATTAGAGGAACTTCTAGATAAATGATCAATAAGGCTAGGTGTATCTCCTTATGGAATACTAATATTGTTTATTAAAAATAAGGATGGGATGCTAAGGTTGTGCATTGACTGCATATTGTTGAATAAGGTCATAATAAAGAATAGGTTTTTTTTACCTTGCATTGAAGATCTCTTTGATCGAGTGAAGGGAGCAATGATGTTTTTCAAAATAGAACTTCAATCAAGATACCATAAACTTAGAATAAAAGAAGATATCCACAAAACAACTATTAGAACAAGATACAGGCACTATAAATTTACAGTCAAGTATATTTTGGTGTGACTAATTCTCCTAGTGCCTTTATGAACCTAATGAATAGTGTGCTCCATGATTACTTAGACAATTTTTTATTGGTATTTTTGGATGACATTTTAACATATTTCCAAAATGAAGAGGAATACCTAACACACCTTTTATTGGTTTTGTAAAGGCTAAGGGAATATAAATAAATTGTCAAAACATGCTTTCTTTGAAAAGAAAATTGATTATCTTGGGTATATCATATCAAAAGAAGAAATCAAAGTTAACTTAGATGATATTAGAATAATAAATTGAAATGGCCAATTCCCAAAAAAGTTTTTGAAGAAAGAAGCTAAAAGGGGATAACATTGTACTATATGAGATTCATATAAGATTTCTCAAAAATTATAAATCCTATCACCTTATTACAAAGAAAAGGTAGAAATTCTTGTGGATTGAACAATGCAATAAGGAATTCTAAATTTTGAAGGAAAAATTCACTGCAGTGCATATGCCAAAGGTTCTCAATCCAAATAGGCATTTCATAGTTGTAAAATTTGCTTCTATCGAAGGTCTAGGAGGGGTGCTTAAAGTGTGGTAGCTTATGAGAATAGGAAATTGAAAACACATGAAGTAAACTATGTAGGTCATGATTTGGAGTTGGTAGCCATTATTCATTCCCTATGAAAATGGAGACACTTCTTATTAGGAAATCCATTTGAAATAAAGATAAACCATCAAGGGCTAAAATATATCTTCACATAACCTCACTTGAATGCTAGGAAAGGAAGATGATTAGAATTATTGAGTATGACTTTGAATTATAATACATTAAGGGAAAGGAAAATAAGGTGGGAGATGATTTTAGTAGAAGGATAGTCTTGATGACCATATAAAATTTCAAAACTACTTTCAAGGAGTGAGTGTTGGAGGAAAAAATATGATCCATGATATAAACAAGTCAAATCAAAGTTCTTTAGAAGTTGATCCAACTAATCCAAAGGTGGAGGGATACACTTTTGATGAGGATAAATTGCTTTGATAGAATAATAGGATATATGTTATTGACTTTGGTGAATTGAGGATGCTAATTTTGACCAAATCCCATAATGCCCCTTATTCTATCAATAATAGTGGTGATTGATAAGCTCGTCGAGGTGGCTCACTTCATACCAGGAAATTTAATTGATGATGCCCCTATATTGGCTAAACGTTTTGTGAAGGAATATTTTGGGTTACATGGGGCTCCTGAGAAAATCATATCAAATAGAGATGTTAGGTTCACCTCAAGGTTCTAGATAATCCTATAATTGACTTAGGGAAAGCAATAAAACTCTAGTATATCCTCTCATCTTGAAATTGATGGGGTAAAAGAATAAATTAGATAGTGGAAGATCTTCTTCACATGCATTGCACGAACCAACAATAAAAATGGAAAGAATATCTCCCACTAGTGGAGTTTTCTTATAACATATCTTTTCAATCTTCCTTGGAAATGACCATTCAAAGCATAATGTAGAACATGTCGAAAACCATTGAGCTAAGACAACCTTGAGCATAGAGTGATAATTGGCTTAAATTTTATATGTTGAAAGAAATAAAAAATCAAAGGGAATTTAAGACATATATTAAAGGAAGCAACATATAGAAAAAAGAGCATGTTCTTATCCTTTATGGATATATGCCTACCTTGTTTGGATATATGCCTACCTTGTTTGGATATATGCCTACCTTGTTTGGATATATATGTATCTTGGATGGATAGGTGAACTCTTTTCCCATATGGATAAATACCTAACCTGTATGGGTAGATGCTTGTCCCAAATTTGATGAATATCTATCTCATATGGATAGAAGTACTTTAGTACACAAATGAACAAACACTTAATAAATTGAGATAAATAATATAAAAAACTAATGGTATTTTTGGGTGTAATAGTTGAGTTATTACAATGTGTACATGCCTTTGTATATCCCCTTGAATAATTAAGTGTATACATCCAACTTGTAATCATAAAGAGTGAGTATATGTCAAAGATCAACCTAGAAAATGGTACAATGGTTGAACAATTTTTTATTCTAGGGTTTTTATAAATTTTTTTTGTTAGATCTTATTATAACAAAAATATAGCAAATTATATTTTAAAATTCATCTCTCTGTCCCTCAAAAACAACCATGACATTTGTTTTGCAATAAGAGGATCCTAGAAAAATTGACTCCTAGGATCACCTCAAAAAATGCACACCTACAAGACCATACTCCTAGAAACTGACAAGCTCTAGTGTTAGATGTATAATAGGCATATTTCACGTTAGGTTCACCAAAATGAATGCATGTGTAAAGTAAAGAAAACAAATAAGGATAAAAATCAAACAATCTAAATGCTCAAATTGTACATATGCAAACCTTATATTAAGATTAATGTGAAGTATTAGTCATTTTAGAATGTGGGTGCTCAATTCACCAATATAACAACTGCATTCCTCAAATGACAAACTAATATAATTCAAACATATGAAGTGCTTATTGAAAGTGGTGAATAATGGGTTTCATTTATAGATATTTAGGAGAATCACATGAATGGTTGAGATTCAATCTTGGATCTCAAGTCTAATTCAATATTAGGGAGTTGATGAGGGGAGGTGGCAAGCATGGAAGAGTTACACAATATTCTTCTTCTAATAAAAAAAATATTGCTAAACTCAAAATGATTAAGGAGACAACAAAGTTAATTGATGAGTTGATTTCCTACATGAAGAAATGAATTGAGTGCATGAAGGAGTTAAGGGGGAGTTGACTAACTACATGAAATAGTTAACTGGGTGCATGGGTGAGTGATGTGGGTTAGATTGGTAAGTGGAACTAGGAGTGCATATATGAGTGAACTGGATAGGCTAGATAGTTGACGAGGTGAAGTGGATTTCAATGATTCAATAATTAATAAATGAATTATATGTGCATATTAGGTAGAAATTAATATTAATTAATTTATTAATGGATCATGTAGATAAAATATATAAAAAATGGATAAATAAATGAATAATCATTAATAAATATTGAATAATATTAGTTCAATTTAATTAAATAATTACAACTTGTTTAATTAAATAATTGGGCACTGGGGGATAAATGTGTAATGAAATGATAATGTGTATTGATGGACTATGATGAGATGATGATGGTGAAGGAAACATTATTTTAATGTCTACATCCTGTACGTAATATTAGAGCTTCAATCTCTGAGGAATCTAATGTTGTACATATAGTACTAACACCATGTCAACAAATACATCCCTAGGTTGACACATAAATGAAGTATTAATATGAATGAAATGGTTGCTTGATTAGTGGATAAATTTTTTGTTGAGTTGTGTGCAAGCCTTATGTACAACAAGTTTAATTAAGAATTGATTGTGATCATTAACAAGATAGTATTGAAATCCTTAAAAACTACTTGTGAATTTGTGAAGCTATTTACTATGTTCTGTACATTGATTTTGTTCGTGGACAATGTCATTGTTGGAGATCACTACAACAATGAGAATTCAAATTATTTTAATTCTCAAACTTTAGTTGTGATTTATAAGTTGATTATAATTAAAATATATATTTTAATTTGAAAAATTCAAAATTAAAGTGGAGGTGATTATGGAGGACACATAAAACACGAAGGGATAATATATATGCATCAATTACATTGCATAAATAACTTTTATAAAAGTACAAAAAAAATCTTATAGAGATATACAAGTGTACTTAAGTTATTAAAGTTACAAGGATATTTTTTGAATATTATTGTAAGGATCCACTATCTGTGGAAATTGAATGTCTAAGGAGATTTTTTTATTAAGAGTGGGGGGGGGACACAAATATGAAACATGTGAACCTCAACAACAAAAGATAGAGGCAATGACTAATCCAAGGCAACCATCAATACAAATTCAAAATAAAGTTACTCGTCCCATGTTAGCAGCAAGGGGGGAATGTTAAGATTTAGTCTGAACACATGTGGGTGTTTGTGTGTTAGTACTCCATATTTATTATTTGTCAATTAGTGAGCATATGCAATAACATGTAGAGAGTAATTAAATAGTTATTTATAATTAGTAATGTTAGTTTTGGGGTATTTAGTGAGTGATTATAGGGGAAATCTTACATATATGTAACTCATTATTTTCAAAATGTTGAAGATGATTAATTGATTAATGTGTTTGAGCCTTTGGTTTTACTTCATATCTTGTTTTTGATAGTGGTTTTGGGTCTAGTTGGGCACCCTTGAATATTGAAGAACCTCTCGTAGATAAACAAGGTGGTAACTTGATTTATGGTGAACCTTAAGTCAAAGCACAATTGTAGTTATGATTCACAGTTATTTATAACAGCGTCATTCACTAAGATTAGGCTAGTTGCTTTTTACAATGCAACTGCAACATATTAAAATTTATTAAATTTTAGTATAATAAGATTATTGTAATTGCTTACAAATTGTCTATCGACAACCCACATGACTTTCCACAAGCATAATACCATTCTTATTTCTAACTTTTCATTTTATAAATAATTATTTGTATAGAGAGTCTTCCAATTCACCATAATCTAGAGTAGCCAATTGATTCCGAGATTTGATTAATGTAGTGTTTTTTGTGAAGCATTCATTGATAAGTGTAACAAGCTTAATAACCTAGCCTTAGGCAATCATTCTATTGCAATGCTATGAACTATACAAGCCCAATTGCATGATATAGCAAAGCTTTTATAATAAATTATATATAAGTTTATTAGTATCATTACATTGTTAATGCAACAAATTAGACAATTGTACTTACTTGTTTACAATGATAGAGATTATGGGCAAAACTATGCTAGTCTTATCTAAAAGCTTTATTGTGTTCAATAAATAAGCAAAATTGTCTAATTAAAACACTAAGAATGGTTTTATAATGACATAATAAAACTTTTAATTATAACTATGTTACAAAATTGTGAACAAAAAAATATAATGATATTTTAGATCACATTCTATGACCCATCATTAAAATGAAAAAAAAAATGAAATATAATCTAAAACATTAATACCAAAGAAATACTACATAATCATAATCTAAAAGCAATCTCAATCACTAATATAAACAATTGAAATATCATATCTCTCAAAAATTATAATACAATTCTAAAATTAAAACCAAACACTTAATTTAGCTAAGATTTCTGAATTGAATCTATGTGCAATCTCTTTTACATCAACATTTCAGATCATATTCCATGATCCATCAACATGTTGCTTTGCAAAAAGAGATTGATCCAAAATAACCTGATGATGGATCATGGAGTATGATCCGAAACGTATATAAAAAAGATTGCACATAATTTCAATACAAAAAACTTAGCACAAATTGATCATGGAATATGGAAACTTAATGTTATTAAAAAATATTATATGTAATTATTCCTATTTCCTATTATATGTTATTAAATAATATAAGACTTAATATTATTATTTCACAATGTTCTATTTTTACCTAGAAATGGCAATATGGGGTGGGCCCTTGGGGATGAAAGTTCCAGGCCATGCGCAAACAAAGCGAAGGCCATAACGTTGGGCCACTAAAAACGTGGCGGGACTTAAAATAAAAAATCGATCCTAAGCTTCACGTCACGGATCAAGTATAAAGGCCTGTGAGCCGTCGATAGGGTCTAAGATCGGAAGGTGGAGATTCATTCCCTCTTCCCACGCGATCAAATGAAATTTGAAACAATCGAACTGTGTGTCTCCCTATATAAACAGGAAACCAGACAATAGCAGAACATTCAATATTTGATTTCTTGTATCCATCGAAAGAGGTTTTTTCTGTACTAAATTTGTATCAAATGGCCCGCACAAAGCAGACAGCAAGGAAATCAACTGGAGGGAAGGCCCCTCGCAAGCAGTTGGCAACGAAGGCGGCGAGGAAGAGCGCCCCTGCCACAGGGGGAGTGAAGAAGCCTCATCGCTTCAGGCCCGGAACCGTCGCTCTCCGGGAGATTCGAAAGTACCAGAAGAGCACAGAGCTGCTCATAAGGAAGTTGCCTTTCCAGAGGCTCGTTAGAGAGATTGCACAGGACTTCAAGACCGATCTGCGCTTCCAGAGCTCAGCTGTGTCGGCATTGCAAGAGGCTTCAGAGGCATACCTGGTTGGCCTTTTCGAGGATACTAACTTGTGTGCCATCCATGCCAAGAGGGTGACCATTATGCCCAAGGATATTCAGCTTGCTCGCCGCATCCGTGGCGAGAGGGCTTAGATCTCTCTGCTCTTTTTTCATTTAACGGTGTGTTTTCACACCACCTGTTGTCATTTGTTGTTTGCCCTTCCCTGCGTTTTCAAAATCTGCAGTGCTATTATGATTGTTTCTATATAACATTTATATATGAGGAGATGATGCATACCAATTAGTATTTTTGGGACCTTTGACTGAATAAGCTAATCTTTTGATCAAATTAGGTGTCCTATCAGGTATTAGAATTAGGGATTAGCTAATATATATATATTTTTTTTGTTTTGTTGTTGCTGCTATAGAAGTTTGCTTATAATTTTTGACCAATGGATCAATGCAATAGGACCCTTATTCTGTCAACAGCTTTTATATTTTATGGATTGCATATTTAAGGCAATTGCTGATAGAGAGATATTTTTAGTAACATTGCATGTTTTGATATGTTTAATTCATTATACATAGATCAATATGCTTTATTGAGTTTGATGATTTAAGGTTTTAATTACTGTTGTTTGTTTTTGTTTTAATGGATTAATTACTGTTGTTTGTTATAGATCTGTCATAATGTTGTTCTTTAATTGTACATTAACATCATTATTGCTGCTTTGTTGTATTTCTAATTTTCTTAATCCAATAAAAGAAAGAAAGAAGTACATGGAATTCTATTCTATGTCTAATCTTAATGTTGGTGATTGAGGTGCATTTGATTTTATAATGATACTCATGTCTTTGTATGTGTATCAACACTTTGATGGTGACTAACAATTTTTGGAAGATATGTAGAGTTTCAGATTTTAAAGAAAAATGGTACAAGTATTATGTCCTTGAATAAGATGGTGGACAAAATTTTAATGATGTGTGCCAACCTCAAGTATTTCATGAGATAATAATCATTTTCAAGGAGTTGAGAAGTATATTATATATTATATATTTAATGTAAGGGGATGAACTTCTTTGTTTATTAATAATCAATGTGATGGATGGAATAATTCTAGATCTTTAAAATTTCATGGGTACTTGTAAGGTAAAATTCACAAGTAGCTCTTCCACAAAATTAAATGTAACATGGTTGGGTTTGATAAGTAACATTTTGTTTAAAAGTTGCTAAAAATTTATTCATGCTAATATAACCTCAATCACCCTTAGGTTGTTAAGTTTAATGTTCATGTTTTGAAGAAGGATCCAACTTATCCTTAATAAAAATATTTTTTGGTTCTTGGAGTAGTGATTTTAAATAACTAGAAATAAGAACCTAAAATTTACTAGTAGCAAGGTCATAAAAGGCTACAAAAATAATAAAGCTAATGAGGAGGTAGTTAAGTAAATTGAGCTTTCTTTGAATGAGAAGATGAAAAATCAAGAAATGTGGGTATTAGCATAATTTGGATCCATGATTTCCAATGGTGTAAAAATTACAATGGAATTTAGCAACTTTGAGATATGATTTTGAACCCACATTAATCCCCAAAAATAGTGCTTGAGCCTTGACCTCATTATTTGCTCCAACTTTTGTTTTTTGATGAAGGATAAACTAATGTTTTTGATGAGTCCCTCACCACAACATACTCTTGAAACACCCAAGTTGCCTTTCAAAGCTACTTCAAGATTCAACTTCAATAAACCAATAGGGGGTACATTTGGCACTTTGCCTTAATGACCTTTTTGATTTATCTTTGCCAACCCTAGGAATGAGGGAAAGATAATATAATATTTAAATAAACTATATTGAATCTATATTTGTTAGAAAGTAAATGTGGAGGATTATTTGCTTATAAAATTTCATGTTGTCATGAGTTCATTGGACCCCTAAAAAATGTGATATGAAGGGGTAAGTTTCCTTTAATTAAATTATGATGGTTCATAGAGGAATTGTTTCCACACAACTAGTGTGATCAAGGAACATTTAATTAAAGGTCATTTGATCAACTATGAGTTGTTCAATTGAATCTTAGGCCACAACCAAAAACATATGTTGATTGAATATTCATACCATGTGGTCTAGGTTATTGAGTCTATAATGTGTCCCAAATACACTCCTTGATTTGATAAAATAGGCCTCCATATTCTTCTTCCACAAAACCATTCCTTTCACTACTTGCTCATGAATCTTTGGTGTCCTCTCTTATATATCCTTATCCTTATCCTTCTAACCTTTGGTCTTTCATGAATTACTTTATGTCCCCAATCCTATTATGCCTTGAGTTACATATCATAATTATAATATGCATGCTATCATACATACCAATTAGATTGGATGGAGTATAAACTAAGCCAACCCCTCTTCAAAACATTGCTAAGCATTACTCTTAACTTGCCCTGTACTCTTGAGTCATTCACTAAGACACCTATATATTATGAACTCATCAATAAACTTAAAAATACCTAGGCTAAGTGCCTCTTTGGTACTTAATGTATACATGTAATACCTACAGGAATAGCTTGGAGATGATCCTTTAAATTTTGTTGTCACTTTTGCTATGAAACCATTTGAAATTATCACAATTTCAGAATTCATCAATAACAATGAGGACATGATCACATTTGATTCTATCTCAACCTTCCAAATCTTTCCATCATTGAAGAAAAATTACCCTTACATATAGTGATTGGAAAACAACCATCAAACATGGCCTATTTGATAATTGATTAGGATTAAACATCCTTGGAACTTTCTTTTTGTAGAAATCAACATTGACACATCTATTTTGCAAAAATAAGACATCACAACTAAGAGGTTTGATAATATAGGGCATGAATGTACAAGTACCATTACTTTGACCATTAGGTTAGGATATATAACATTAGATACTTATTCCATGTAATGTCATGATGATTATCTTATGATATGCCTTTAGGGCATTCATGGATCAAAACTATGAGAGTAGTCCCTTTACTCTTCATTGATCTCTAAAATTTACGTATGATCTACTATTTATATTATTTAAATTGATAAACATCCTTTTAAGTTCATTTGACTAAAGATCAAAGCATTATTTAATCCACAAACCCAATTGAAAATCAACCTTCCTACATTCAAGGAAGTCCATTGAACTTATCCAATCTCAATAAAGGTGATTGAGGTACTTTTGATTTCACACCATCCTACACTAGAGTATATAGAATTAATTGATGCAGGGGCATTGACCCTATATGGGTTTAAACTTTGAGTTTGTAGTGATGGTTTTCCTTAGCAGTTCTTGTCTCTGTCTGGGTAGGAAGATCAAAAGTTCAGAGAATGTGGGTGGACCTTGTTTGCTAACGCTATGTGGGCAGGATGTAGGTAATCGATATAAGTTGCCTTCGACATAAAAGGATAAGCGGCTATAGACAGTTGGGAGTCAAGTAGTCATGGATAGTTTGGTTTGATAGTTATATTGTTAAGGATCGAGTAGTTTGGGAAAAGGCCAATATGGAGATGAACAGTTTATGGGCAGCTGAAGTTGACAATTATGTCACACATAATCAAGCAGTTTGAGGATGGTTCAAATTTTGTTGTGGAAGGACCAAGGGAGAATGCATAAACAAGATTTGGATGTAAGATGGAGAGGTTGGCCGGGTGTGTAAGAATAAGGTTGAACAGAAGGCCAAGCAAGAAAAGGCTAATAGTTGTGAAGAGGTTGGGTTGGTCACAAAAGACAAAAGAAGGCTGAATTGGCAAGGCCAACGAAGTGGCTGCAGAATGGAGTAATTGACATAGTGATGGGCCAACTGAAGGTTGGTCGGAATCTCAGAGAGAGACTAGGTCGATTGAGACCAAAGAATGAGAAGGGGCCGAATAGAGAACACTGAATATTGAGACAATCAAACTGTGTGGGAAGTTGATAATGATTTGGGTGATGGTGGAAGGTCTTGTGGTGAACAGAAAGCCAAGGAATGAGATGGTAAAATAATATAGTAGAGAGCAGGTTCAAGGATCGACAAGGAGTGTTGGTAGTTTTGGCAGAGCAGGGATAGAGACGTTGGAGGTCTCTGAATTGTGAATGAGTGTTATGCCTGGCAGATCGATTCCTATGGGAGTTGAGCATATTGTAATAAGTTGTTTAATCCTGGAAATACAGTATTGTGTTGTTCCTGTGCTTTTCATTGCTTGAGACCATTATCATCCTTGTGTAATGATTGAGTGAGTTGGTGATGTTATTCTGTTCTTTTGTACTAAGGTAGTTCTGTCATCTAGTCAAGAAGGATTAACAATTCTTGTCACTATTAGACAGTAAATTTGAAAGTATGAATGTTGCAAAGCTTAAGTTGGGGTATGGGTCCTTAGACTAATTGTGGGGTGTGTAGAAATATGGGTGAGTGGTACCCCCTCTTCTATCAAATGGTATCAGAGCCCAAAAGATATGGGCAGTAAAAGTTTGCTATTTGTTTTGGTAGTTTGATGTTCATAAGAATCTTGGAGTGTTATGTGTGTTCGCAGATTAACAGGTTATTGAAGGAACCTAGAGCCCCAAAAGATCTGGGCTGTAAATGTTTGTTGATTGTTTTGGTAGATTGATGGAAGCATAAATTATTGGAAAGTTTTGTGTTGAAGATTGACAGAGGAAGAGAGAAGAACCTGGGTTCGAAAGACTGGGCAAACCAAAGGGAAGAGTAGCCCGAGGTAGGTATCAGAAGATAGAAAGATACAACAATTCTGCATAGGTAGAGTGCTGAAATATGGGCGAGTGGTACCCCCTCTTCTATCAATTGGTATCAGAGCCCAAAAGATTTGGGCAGTAAAAGTTTGTTATTTGTTTTGGTAGTTTGATGTTCATAAGAATCATGGAATGTTATGTGTGTTTGCAGATTAACAGGTTATTGAAGGAACCTAGAGCCCCAAAAGATCTGGGCTGTAAATGTTTGTTGATTGTTTTGGTAGATTGATGGAAGCATAAATTATTGGAAAGTTTTGTGTTGAAGATTGACAGAGGAAGAGATAACTTGGGTTCAAAAGACTGGGAAAACCAAAGGGAAGAGTAGCCCGAGGTAGGTATCAGAAGATAGAAAGATACAACAAGTCTGCATAGGTAGAGTGCCAAAATATGGGCGAGTGGTACCCCCTCTTCTATTAATTGGTATCAAAGCCCAAAAGATCTGGGCAGTAAAAGTTTGCTATTTGTTTTGGTAGTTTGATGTTCATAAGAATCTTGGAGTGTTATGTGTGTTTGCAGATTAACAGGGTATTGAAGGAACCTAGAGCCCCAAAAGATCTGGGCTATAAATGTTTGTTGATTGTTTTGGTAGATTGATGGAAGCATAAATTATTGGAAAGTTTTGTGTTGAAGATTGACAGAGGAAGAGAGAAGAACCTGGGTTCAAAATACTGGGCAAACCAAAGGGAAGAGTAGCCCGATGTAGGTATCAGAAGATAGAAAGATACAACAAGTCTGCATAGGTAGAGTGCTAAAGGAGAGGCAACTTGTGCTAGTATTTGCAAGTGTCACGTGATTGTTGTGTGAACCGATTGTTGAAGGAGAGGCAGTTTGCACTTGAAGTTTGAGCAGAGATTGCAGATTGCAGTAGTAAGAAGGATGCGTATTAGTGTAAGAAGACCCATCATAATCCCATCTTGGGATATTAGGATGGAGTGGAAAGCATAAAACTCCAAGAGGAATTGGAGAAGATTGCAAGTAGAATGGATATGTTGGAAAAGAGTTATTTTCTTGATAATGTTGTGATTGCAGGAAGTGGACAAGAAGAGCAGGGGAAAGTTCTCATTGTAGAGGACTTGAATAAAGATAGTAAGGAAAGGGAGAAAGTGCAGCAAGGAGCACTTGAAGAAGAAGAGAAGATAGTGTCCATGTAAGAGGCATTGGAAGAGACATCTTGGTCTCTTTATTTATTTGCTACTAATTTGTTTGAAAGAGTGAATGCAGGTATGAAGAAGGTTGAGAGAACCCTTGGAGGAAAAAAGAGAAAGGGAAAGAAGAGAACTCGTAGACGAAGATGAAGATAAGAATGAAAGAAGACAAGTTGTAGCAATAGATAAAAGAAGACAGTTTGTAGCAGCGGTGCATTACTAGGTACTTAAGAATGAAGAGATGGCTAAAGCAAAAAAGAAGAAAGCCTGTAAAGAGAAAGAGGTGGCAAGACATGAAGCCCAAGAGGAACTTTGGGACAAGGCAAAGACAAGGTGAACATGAATACAACTCTTGATTTTGATTATGCAAGTGAAAATAGGAATGTAAACCTGCAAGCTAGAAAGGAGAAGAGTAAATTAGTGGATCATGGCTATATAGTGTAGTATTGGCAAAGGAAATTAGTTGTAAATGTACAACAAAGAGAAGTGAGGCAAGGAGTGGCTGTAGATAAAGCCTATGGAAGCAAATTAGCATCAAAGAAGGAATATATGACAAAGATTCAGAGGAGACAAGAGGATAGGCCCAATGCAGGCACAACAAAGCTTCAACCTAAGAAGATGGAAACTTGAGTATGGGTAGTGAAGCATGGGACAATAATAGGAGAAGATGGTGATAAGAAAGACAATGCACGATGATAGAATCTGTGAAGAAGAAGACAAGTCCAAGGGACAAAAAAATATGATAAAATCTCAAGAGCATACCAGAGAGTTTGAGGAAGAGCAACATGGTATGGGTAAGGTAAGAGGTAGCCAATTCAATCTTGATGATGATGAATTTGAGGTTTTGAATGAAATTTATGAAAATGAGAGGAAGTTATGGATGGTAGTGGATGAAAAATCCATGTGTAGAGGAAAATATAGAATGAGGAAGGAAAGCAAAAGAAGGCAGAGTGGAATGTCTAGTAATGAGTACAAGAAAGATATGAAGAATGAGTTGGCCAAGAGGAATGGAAACCAAAGGGGAAAAACAAAGAAAAACATGGAGAGTGAAGGAGGAGCAACAAAAAATATAGATGAGGAAGTTGAAGCAACAAAGAATAAAGATGAAGAAGCTGAGGCAACAAGAGTAAAGAAGGTAAAGATAAATGTGTTCATGATGGAAACAAGGTAGAGATGGAAATTGAAGAGAGGGTGACAAACAAGAATGGTGTAGATGATTTGTGGGCTCAATCCTCTAAGGTCGAACGAGAATTGCAGGAGGATATTATTGGTGAAGGAATAAATACAAGTGGGACTTCAAAGAAGGATGAAGGGAGAAAGGTTGTAGATAGTAACAACGAAGTTGGTGCAGAAAAGTAGGCAGAGGTAAACAAAAATGTCTTTTCTAGGAATGTGGATATGTATTTCTTTAGTGTGTTGATCAATGAAAGGGTTGAGAATTTTTTTGAAATAGAGCATGGTATTGTGGTCTGTGATGTGAGAGAAGGTATTAAAAATGATTTGTGGCTGTTTAATTGGGACATTAGGAAGGATGCATATGTAATGTTGGATGCAAATTGGTATAAGGCTGAGCATGCCTTTGGTATAATAGAGGACCTGATGGGTGAAGTGGAAATAATTAGGGACATATATGCAGAGTTCCTTAATCCTTGTATGTTTGGAAGGGTTGATTTGTGGGTGAATGTGACAACAAGGAGTCTAGTTAGCGTGGAGTTGTATGATGAACAATGATGTTAGATGAATATGTTGAAGGTGCCAAAAAGATTGTGGAAAAAGCGTAAGAAAATAATGGAGGTAGATGAGTTTTAAAAATGACACCATGTATAGGAGTACATGACTTCTTTGTCCCTTGGGGAGTATGATGCAGGGGCATCGACCCTATATGGGTTTAAATTTTGAGTTTGTAGTGATGGTGGTTTTCCTTGGTAGTTCCTGTCTCTATCTAGACAGGAAGATCAAAAGTTAAGAGAATGTGGGAAAACCTTGTTTACTATTGCTATGTGGGAAGGATGTAGGTAATCGATATAAGTTGCCTTCAACATAGAAGGATAAGCAGTTATGAATAGTTGGGATTGAAGTAGTCATGGACAGTTTGGTTTGACAATTATATTGTGAAGGATTGAGTAGTTTGGGAAAAGACAAATGTGGAGATGAATAGTTTATGGGCAGTTGGAGTTGACAATTATGTCACATGTAATCAAGTAGTTCGAGGATGGTTCAAATTCTGTTGTGGAATGACCAAGGGAGAATTCATAAACAAGATTCATATGTAAGATGGAGAGGTTGGTCAGGTGCGTAAGAATAAGGCCAAGCAAGAAAAGGCCAATAGTTGTGAAGAGGCCGGGTTGGTTGTAGAAGATAGAAGAAGGCCGAACTGGCAAGGCCAATGAAGTCGCCGCAGAATGGAGGAGTAATTGACATAGTGATGGGAAAACCAAAGGTTGGTTGGAATCTCAGAGAGAGACCAGGTCAATTGAGACCAAAGAATGAGAAGGGGTCGAATAGAGAAGACTGAATATTGAGACAATCAGATTGCATGGGAAGTCGATAATGATTTGGGTGATGGTGGAAGGTCTCATGGTGAACAAAAAGCCAAGGAATGGGATGGTAAAATAATATAGTAGAGAGCGGGTTTGAGGATCGACAATGAGTGCCAGTTGTTTTGGTAGAGCAGGGATAGAGACGTTGGAGGTATCTGAATTGTGAATGAGTGTTATGCCTGGTAGACTGATTCCTATGGGAGTCGAGCATATTGTAATAAGTTGTTTAATCCTGGAAATACAATATTGTGTTGTTCCTGTGCTTGTCATTGTTTGAGACTGTTATCATCCTTGTGTAATGATTGAGTGAGTTGGTGATGTTATTCTGTTCTTTTGTACTAAGGTATTTCCATCATCTAGTTAAGAAGGATTAACAATTCTTGTCACTATTAGATAGTAAATCTGAAAGTAAAAATCTTGCAAAGCTTAAGTTGGGGTATGGGTCCTTAGACTAGTTGTGGGGTGTGGAGAAATATGGGTGAGTGGCACACCCTCTTCTATCATTAATATTATATTTTTTGACACATTTCCTTTGTAAATAAATGCTTACATATTTATACATGTTGATAATGTTATCTACAGTGAACTTAATCTATTTTTCTTTATAGCCTAAGAGTGGGACACACTCTTATGTGTATAGGGTTGAAAATCAATATTTGGTCCAAGAGTGGGCCAAAAATTTATGCCTTTCCCATTTTTGATTATAAAATGTAGACTTGAGGTCTAGATTGATTATATTAGAGTAGAAAATATTGTGTTAGATAAAATATACATAGAGTAATACTTCAAGAAATATACAAATTCATTAACACCATAGTATAGATATGAACATGTATTCATATTAAATACTCTATACATTATATAGTCTTTACCACAAGCACAAATAAATACATCAAATATGCTCAGGTAGTTTCTCCTATTTACACCCCTCTCTACCTATCTCTATCCTACCATTGTGTGGTACATATATGTACATGAATACGTAGAGACACCTCTCACCCTTGAGACATCTCTTGGATGTGTTATAGGGTATTTGAAGGTGCTACATGATGCTACTTTCTATCAAAATGATCTTTTGGTGACTATTAGTTCATTCTATTTTTGGTAATTAACTTGTCAACATCTTCCTAGGGCCTAAACTATTGTCTTGTCCTTGATAAATCCTATTTTGTATTTATGTGAGGTCTCGGGTAGTAGATATTTATGGTTGACCTTTACCTGATTATACTTATCATCCTATTTCCTTATTGTATACTAAACTTTCTAGGTCATAGCTAAAATTTATACATACCTTATCTTTGAAATCACTAGGATAGTTGGTTCTACTGATGTAACAATAACTTGTACTTATTGGAGAAGCTTGGAAAATAGTGCTAAATATGTATTTGCTTCCAATCCCAACTCCTTCATTTGTGTTACTATCCTCATTCTTGTTTATTGAGCTAGGTATGCTGGTTTTGTATATTGTGGAGTTGTTGTGATCCATCTAAATTTATCATATTATAGTTGTTTGAGGATTATAGAATTTGAGCTTCTAAGGCATTCGTTTGGGTTTTTTGTCAATAGTTATTTGTAGCTAGATGGTGTAGTATTGATATAGTGTATATATTGTTAGAATTGTGAATAACATGATACAAGATCAAATAATGAACAAAGACACCTTCCAAGCAAGAGATCTACAAAAACAAAGTTTTGCTATTCCTCAACAAGAAAAACTTATAGAATGAAAAGCTTCTATGGATCTCAAGAGAGATAATAAAATGAGGGTTGAGTGCTATATATGAGCAACCATAAATGATAAAAGGATTAGATAATAACAAGTGTCAACATCCTATATGATGAGACAAAATGATCTAATAATAGATCACTTCAGTTAAAACAATTAGTTAGCAAAAAAACACTCGCAAGTTTATCATAAGTGCATGAAATTAATTAAACTAACAATCAATTAAATATTAATTAATTATTAGCTAATGCATGATTACTCCAACACCCCCCCCTTAAGATGAACTTAGGGAGTAGCTAAAAACCCTAAAAAGAGAATGCACGATGTCCCAACAAATAAGGCATAATAAGGTACCCATGCACAAACAATATAATCTCTCACAATGATAGAAAAAAGGAGAAAACCTCATAGGAAAAACTACTCTCCAAAAGAGAGAAAGGTGAATGAAGGATTGAAAAATCCTCAAAACAATGTCCCAAAAAGAATAGGAATGTGAAGAACATCACAAGCACGAAGAAGCTATAGATAATTGTCAAATGATGACTACTATAGTACTAAAATGAATAACCTCCTCTGAAAAAAATGATGATTAGGATCAACAAGACAAGAATCTGCTTGAGTGCCCCCAACTACACTACTCGAATCAGATGGAAAACTAAGGTAAACATTTGGAACTCAAAGATATAAATAACACAAGTACTAATAGTTTAAAGAACATTGATCAAGTTAAAATGGAAAGTTGCCTCTAGAAATAGGAATCCAATAATTTTCATATGGTAAATGCTCCATCCCACTAAAATGCATGGGTAGTCAGTTGCTACATCTGCCTAGTACATAGATCACTCCAAAAATGAAACCGAGGAAGCATTAGCACCAATAGTAGAAACCCCCCATAATGTGGAAAGGGAGAGACAAGATAGATCCACTAAAACTGTGTGTCACCAAGAAGTGCATGAAGGATAACAAAGAACATCTAAACATGCAACTGAAAGCACCTGCAAATAAAAGGGTGTACAAACCAAGGCACACACGCATGAGGCAACAATCACTAGAATTCGATGCTATCGTGGAAGGAACACTCACTTGACAAATGTGTGATGGAAAAGAAAGGAACTCACAACCCACCCATGGTACTTTATATCATAGTGCGAGTACAAAAGACATAATAGGATGTGTGAAAAGCCGCAAAAAGTATACACCAGAATGACACTTTATCTCAATTCGTCTATAGAAAATAAATTGCATAAAAAAGATGCCTAAAATGTCCAAATAGGACAAAAATCTAGAAATACATGTAGAACAACCTAAAATAAGTCATCCCACGTAAACATAAAGTGTCTAGGAGCTAAAACATCCAAATAATTTACTAGAATCTAAAAGCACAAAAAATGAATAAAATGTACTTGGAGAAAAATATGGAAAAGTGCATGGATGGCTGAAGAGCTTTGAAATACCATCCCAAAATCGCTGGAATCACAAAAATGGAGAAACTGGTCAAAAGTTATGAGCTCGGGAGTGAAAAAAACATATTTGACTTCAACAAGCTATAGAATGCACCAACAACAAAAAATGGTGATGAAAACCACTGTTATAAAGAGAGTTTCCATTGCACCAAAAGATCAACTTATTAATGCTCGATACACCTGCTAGAGTTAATGAATCCATGAGAGTTGGTTAAGCAATGTCACGAACCCAAGTGTTACGCTGCACAACACAAGGAGACCAAGGGCGCATACCTTGCAACAATCCCCCCTAGCATAAGTGAGTGGTTTGAATCCATGACCCAAATACCAATTGTTACACAAACGGTTGCCATTGCACCAAAAGATCGACCTATTAATGCCCGATACAATCACTAGAGTTAATGAATCCATGGGAGGTGGTTAATCCATGTCATGAACCCAAGCGTTGCACTAGACAACACAAGGAGACCAAGGGCACACACCTTGCAACAACCCACACCATTGGATAGTTGACAAAACTAGATTTTCGATGATATCTCATTTGTCAAATTTTGATAACGTACGTCCAAGTTATGGCCAAAAGAAAAAAAAAACAACTTTTTTAAGGCCAAAGGGGGCTTGAAGGGGGCCCTACCCTATGTCCATACCGTTGACATCATCAAAATGTTCCCTATTCCTAGAAAAAAATTGGCCCCTGCATTAAAATTGGTGCCAATATATTCTTCCATTGATGAAATATTCTATCGGCTTGTGCATTGGAGTCAATAAACAGTTTAGTCATGGATAGGATCAGGGGTGCAACTTTGAAATGCTCGTGAGGGATATAACAGTTGGCGTGTGAAGTTTTTGTGTGTGGCACTGAGCGTTGCCATTGGTGGCATTGTGCGGCGGTCCTCGCCGACCCTAGTGGCGTGGTGCTAAAAATAGCACCTACGTTTTTTTAAGCATTTTTAAAAATTTTCCATGCACAAGAGGTTGTACATACAAGCCCTTGTGTAAAAAATAATGCCTCAGAAGCTCCCGACACCAAAATAGGGAAATTTTTATATCAAAACTCATCAAATTGGCCTTTTGAACGCAAGGTTAGGTCCTTTTTGTGCTAAAATATGATAAAAAATTTCCCCTCCAACATTTGCAAAAAAGTAATGGAGATTCTAGATCTGAAGCCTGTAACCCTAATTGAAGAAAGCCCTCATAAATTAAGAAGGGGTTCGCTGAATCCACACTCTAATACCATGTTAGAATTATGAATAATACAAGACATAGGATAAAACAACAAACAAAGACACCTTCCATGCAAGAGATCTACAAAAACAAAGATTTATTATTCCTCGACAAGAAAAACTTACAGAATGAAAAGGTTCTATGAATCTCAAGAGAGAAAGTACAATGAGGGTTGAGTGCTATATGGGAGAAACCTTAAATTATAAAGAGATTAGATCATGACAAGTGTCAACATCCTATGTGATGAGACATAATGATCTAATAATAGCTCACTTCAGTTAACAAAAAAAACACTCCTAAGTTTAGCTTAAGTGCATGAAATAAATTAGACTAATAATCAATTAAAGATTAATTAATTATTAGCTAATGCATGATTACTCTAACAAAGATTCTATTACAAGTATCATCTAGCTTCTTTAATTTTCAATCCATATCCTTCTAGCCATTTCTCCATTTTTATTATGATCAAATCAAATTTTCTTCTTTGTATTGTGTTATAATCTATTTCTTGATATTTTATTTTTATTTATCCTAACCACTTATATGACTTAGAAAACCTTTGTATTGCTTCTTCTAGTTGAGTAGCCGCTACTACCAATGAATCTCTTTGTATCTATAGTTGTTGTCATATTACTTGGACCATCCTCCCTATGCCTTCTTCTAATGCGATATATATTTTATATTAAATTATGTTTTGCACTATTGATGAAAAGCTCTCCTAACTCTATCTTTTGGGTTGGTGATACTTGTGTGAAATCAATATAAGGTCTTGTTGGAGTATGCATAAGTATGCTTGGGATTACTATCATTGGTGAAGTTTTCTTTCATTTACACTAATATTATTTTCTCTTATTGGATCAATTGCTTGTTGTTTAGGTAGAGTAGCTAATTGGTCTCCCTATTTTTTTATTCTATGGTTCTTCCTTTACTTTTTATTCTTTCTCCCTTTTATCTTTGGTTTTGTTTTGAATATTTTTCCCATTCTCTATATTTTCCATATCCATACCCTTTAAATCCATGAGAATTGACACCTCTATCTTTATTTGTTGTGTGGTTACCTCTTGTTATTTTCCTCTGATTGTTCAATATGTTTTGGTTTCTACTTTGTAGCTTTAAATTCTTCCCTTTGTGTTTGTTTTATCTCCACTTCTTTGTTACAATTGTGCTAGCATAACTAATTCTTCATATAATTTCTATTGAATCTTTATGTTTTTCATATTGTGTAGTAGGGTATCTACCTTATGTTTTGTTCTCAATTCTTAATCTTGTAAAATTTGTACCCTACTTTTTGTTGTTGGTGATAGTTATAGGTCTTTAGCTACTTATATTTCTCTTATTTTTTAATTAATAACTCTGTTGAAATATTTCTCTCTTTGTGTGACAATGTGTTTTATATATTTTTAAGCTCCTCTAGAAATTCTTCAATAATTTGCTCCATGGTATATGAGATATTTATGATAAAATTAACCATTGTTTCAACAATTACCTCTTTGTTGTTTGTGGTGGAAATAGGGCAAGTCTGAGTTAATTCTAATGGATATTTTACTATATATAATTTTCTGAACAACTTCTTTCTTTCTAGAGAAGATGTTTGATCTTTCTTTTGTACCATTTTCTATTTTTTTCTTTATAGTACATGTTCTACTTTTGTAATTCTTCTTCTTCTTCCTTTTCTAAAATGTTTTCATATTGTACCGATTTCCCTTGTTGCTACTATATATTCCTTATTGCTATCTTTTGCTAATCACTTTCTCTTGTTTCCTCTAATCTCTTCTATGCTATTTATTTCACTACAGTCTTAGCTTACATGAGTTATATATTGAATATTGATTGTTTCTTCCTTTCATTTCTTTTATGGTTGATTAGTTACATCAGTAGAACTTAGTCTCTTTGAAATCCTCTTGCTTGGTTCATTTAGTGGTTCCACTATGGATTGAGTAGCTTGTTGTTTAGTGACCTTTTCAATGACCGAAAATAAAATATCTTGTCTTGTTCTAGCTTCTTTGGTGCTTTTTTCCCTTTTCATAATTTTCTTAGTATCGTCATTCTTTGCTTTCTTATCTACGAGTTCCCATCCTGTCCCATACCTTTTATTGGTGATATCTCTTGGATATGAGAGTAGGTGTTGAGCTATTGGTTCAAACAAATTATTGGAAGCCTTGTTTGGTTATGGTGGTACGATGAAAGTGTGTTGAACATTGATTGCTTCCAAATGAATGCAACAATTTTTGATGATGAATACTACATCACTCTCTAGTTTCCTTACTACCCCATAGCTTAGCCTTTCCCATTCTTATATCTCGTGTTAGGATTTATAAAATAACGACTCATTACCCATATTAAATTGTGTGAGGGGAAAATCATAGAGCGTAAACAAGATAAATGCAATGAAATAGAAGCTAATCTAAATAAAAAACACTAATCTAGATCTATTCCTTCACTCACGAAATGAAATTATAAAGCTAAAGAATTCAAAAGGGTTATTGAAACAAGACAATAAACATGAATTCAAAATAATACAATCTTACCATCCCATGTCAGGGTGTGTTCGCAAGATGTTGGGTTGTTCATATCACTCTGAAGCCTCCATTGTTGCATGCGGGAAGCTTTGATGCGATGCGTGTGTTGATCAAAGAAATATGTTGAAGCATTGTTAATGGTGATTTAGATCTTGGAAGTACTTCATTGTGCAAAATAGGTTGATTCTTCTATCCTTTTTTGTGAGGAAAGAGGTTTGCTATATAGAAATTGTGATTTGAAATGGACGATCAGGATTAAACAAATGTTGAATCAAGATTGATGGTTGAAAGCTGTTGAGAGGATTTAGACATGAATAATCTGTGCAAAATAGATTGCATGGTTAGTGTGATTGAAGAAATAGATTGAATAATCCGTGGGATTGGGAGATAAATTGATTAGTTAGGAATTAGATTGATTTGTTAGGAATTAGATTGAGAAATCAGGGGATCATAATTTACTCAATTAGGAAAGTGGTTGAGAATGATTAATTAATTAATTAATTTTGGAGTTGAATGTGCAAATTTTGACTTTCGCAAACAAATTTGCATTAGTTTGATTTGATTTTTTAATAATTTTTTTGAATAGTTTATTCAAATTATTTAAAATTTGGAGGGAAAGTGAGTTAATTAAATTATTATGATTTTAATAATTAATTGACTTAGGGGAATAAAATGATTTAGCGACATAATTAAATAATTGGTGTTATTTAACTAAATTAGGACAAAATAAAGTTAGATTAGGACTTTATTAAATAAATGTAATTTATTTAATTAGTCAAAATTGATGAAACATGAATTAATTAAATAATGTTGTATTATTCAATTAATAGCAGAAATACGGTTTTAGGACTTTATTAAATAAATGAAATTTATTTAATTAGTCAAAAATGATGAAAAAATTGAATTAATTAAATAATGTTGTATTATTCAATTAATAGAGGAATTTAGGGTTTTTGATGCTATTGATGTGAAATGCAGTGATATTTGATGATAATGATGCAGATGACGTGAAAATGTCAATTAAAGTGTGTGATAGGCGTTTGGTCAATTTTACATGTCTACATAAATAAATGGTATTGTCACAAAATCCTCCATATTCTCCATGACTTGTTTCACAACTATTTTGTTGGATCTCCATATATTTGGCGAAATTATAGGTAATTCTTGAAAAAATTAAAGGGACAAGAACACTATTAGTGAATCAAACTTTAATTTATTATTGCTTCTTTTTGTTTTCTATAAAATTTCCATTAGTTTCTCCCTTCGAGTTTCAAAAAGGTTATATTCTCTATATATGGTCACCATTTCATACGTTGCATGGATGCATGTAGCAAGGGTACAACCTTCCCCTTTGCTATGACATTTTTTATGCGATGCATTTAGTAGCATACTTGACTTTGAGATATCCAATTTTGCTAATTTTGAGAAACCTCCCATGAAATGTGGTAGTAGTAGGCGTGGTGATAGAATTACTAACCTTCTTGGTTCTTTCTCTTTTGTCCCATAATATTATCACTATGAATTTATTCCTTGGTAATCATGAAGGGATTATCAAAATATATGATTTTTTCATGAAGGTGGCTCAACACCAACTAGAGCCATTTGTGATTATTACAAACATTTAGGAAATACTCCTAAATATCTAGCTCCAACTTTCTAATGTATGAGCTATAAATTCTTGACTTTCTTGGTCTCTAAGGGATTTGCTTGCTTTTTCAAATCCATTGTGATCCAATTTTTTCAATTTGGCATGAATATGTTTGTAGGCATACTCCACATAAACTACTCGGCCAAGAATGTTTGAACAAGCACTTTATGGGTAATTTTATTAGCTTTCCATGGATAATTTTATATATTAGTCGCTTTACGTCCTTGGCCTCAATCAATTGTCTAGTTGATGTGCTTGTCATTGTTCTCACTCTTTTCTCTTCTCTTTCTTCTCTCTTCTGATAGCTACCTTGTTGCTTATTATCCACATGATGAATTATGAATTTGTATTGTGTTTGATCTTACCCTTGACCTCCTTTTATAGGGGTTTCAACCCTTGATGCTAATGTCATTGCTTTCAATAAGTTTTATTGTTGACCCCATATATTGTCTTTTATGCGGGAACTTACTTCCTCTCTTAAGTGATTTTTATAATATATTTATAAAATATATAACATACATTATTTTTTGTTTCTTTTAATAAAATTTATAATAACTTATTAGCCACATTCCATTAATATCTTTCAATAATTTCATTCTTTAGAATTCTAAGTTGAATTACATTGGCTGGCTATATGTGGTTTGTGTATGATGCAGCAGGGTGGTGAACACATTCAAACAACCTTAGACTGATCACAATTAACAAAGAAACTCTCTTCCAAAGGATCTTATCTTTTAGACATCAACTCACCCTCAAAACCCTTATAGGGTTCCAAACATGAAAAATAGGCATAAGCCCCCTTGAAACACCTCAAGAACCCAAACCCTTGGAGTTTTAGACACCTTTTACCAATTTATTCAACATGTTAAGATATTTCATAGGGTTCCTTTGTGACAAATATAAGTTTCAATACAACACCCCCTGCCTAGGCTACTCAATTAGGCTCAATTTACAAAACATCATATCTTCAGACTTAACACAGACCATTGAAACCTTGGGGAAGCAATGAAAATGTCCAAAAACCACAAAATCCACCTTTAGATCTTAGATTCAAGCCCTTCTATATGCTGATCTAGGAAACCCTTCCTTTTCATGCACAAAACAAGGGTTT